>JAKSZT010053809.1:749435-1077274 GCA_026826555.1 Tolypeutes matacus
TTTCAACTGCTCATCCCCTCCCTACCCAAAAAACTGTCAAGTGGCCACTGGCTCCACCTCATTGTTATAATTTCTTGCATTGCAAGAATCACCATATGTGAGCAATACCAAGTGCCAACTGGCAGCTTTTTGCAGTGGAGGTGATAGATTCTTAAAGGAGATAACAGGAAGACTGAGATGGACTACTGACATTTAATGCATGTAGAAGTTTTAATTAGCTTTACTGTAAAAGTGTGGAAATGTACAGAGTTGATGGTAACACATTATAGTGACTAACAGCTGGTTTAAATAAGGAGATGTGCCTGAAAATGGTAGTCTAGGGATATAAATGCCAATTGACAGAAAGCTAGAGAATAATCTAGGGACTGAATAGCACAGTAAATCCAGAGGTGGATGAGAATTGTGGTTGATGGTACAGATGCAAGAGTGTCCTTTGTAAGCTAGAGCAGATGTACATCAGTATTGCAGGGTGGTGGGAATTTGGAGAAGCATGGGAAAAATACAACTGGAGTGACCTATGGACTGTGGTTAACAGTAATAATGTAATATTCTTGCATCTATGCCAAAGATACACTGTGTTGATAATGGGGGCGTATGGAAAATGTGTGCCAAATGTACACTGTGGACCTGGTAATAATCGGATGATATTATCTCATAATCTTTTAACAAATATTCCACAATGATGTGGTGTGTTGATAGAGGGGTGTTGTTTGGTAATTATGCACATGTGCATGATTGTTTTGTAAATTTACAACTTCTGTTGTAAAAATATATTTTAAAAAATAATAATAGGGAGGGTTGAGGAAAAATACACCAAATGTAAGATAAGGACTATAATTACTGATAAGGTTTTGACAATATTCTTTCATAACATATGAAACATATGTCTCATGACAATGCAAGTTGTTGTTGGAGGGTTGATTTATGGGACCCCTGTATGATGTTATGAAGTTTGCTTTGTAAGTTCACAACTTTTACTATACACTTATTGTTTATGTATGTTCATGTATAAATGATAATAATAATAGGGTGAGTTGGGGGAAAATACTTTGGTTAATAGTAATATTTTGAGGATGCTCTTTAATGATTAGTTAAAAATGTTTAACAGCAATCCAAGATATTGGTGGCAGGGTGAGGTATGAGAGCCTTGTATGACGTTATGTATATTTGTTTTGTAAGTTCACAACTATTGCTATATACTTATTATGTATGTTCATGTATGATTGATATGCTTTAATACATTTTTAAAAATCCTGTTGTTGTGTGCCTCTAGTGTATTTTTAATCTCCATTATTGTGATTTTCATCCCCATGATTTCTGTTATGTTTATTTTTAAACTTTCAAATTATTCTTTATGCCTATACAATGTCTTCTTCTTCTTCTTTTTTTTTTTTTTTTGGTTAGGCCAGTAAAAAGGTGTTTATTGAGATATGAGAGAAAAGGAAAGATGTACACACCCAAGATATGGGTGTGGGCTCCTCCAGGCAAAGAGGAGCATTTGGGGTTGGGGGACTGCCTTTATTCAGGCTGTTCTTCACTCTTCCCTTTTTTCCCTAATTCTGAGGGAGGATCCCCAACTGTTTGCTATTCTTATTGGTTGCCCCACCTGTTAGCTCCTAGGGCACAAATGGGAAGGCATGTTTGGAGTTATCCAGGGCTTCCCCTTGACCCTGGAAATATTTCCAAATGGACCTCATGGCCAGTGTCTTGGCAGGGTCTTTCAAGCTTTGTTCTTAGTAGCAGCTTTCCCTCAGGAGGTTTCCAGGCAGGGTTTCACATCATGTTCCCTGCTGGGTCCCAGCTGTGACTCATCTTTCCTCATTTCCCTATACTAGCCTGCCTCAACTCCCTCCCTCAGAGAGTTTGCACCCTCATTCTTAAGGGGAAGCTGAAGCACAATGGCCATTCTTCTCTGGTTGCTTCCTCCTGGTTAGGGCAATAGTCTCTGCCTGACGGTGTAAACTCTGGCTATTCTATTGAGTTTGAGGAAAGACAGGTCTGGCACCATGGTTGGAACTGGATGAAATCCACACGTGATTAATATCTTGTTCTGGAAGGCATTGAATCAGGAAGAAATAAACTTAGTTAGAATTTTGAAGATACATGGTCCCACTAAAAGGATAAAGATGATGGTGGCAAGTTGGCCCAAATGGGGGCCAGCCATGACATACTGGACCATGAGAGTGAGAAATGTTAAGTGCGTCCAGAGGCTGCATCCTCTTGAAGTTGGTGAGTTTCATCTTGCACTTTTCAAATGCTGTCTAGTACTATTCCAGAACGATTTACATAGAAAGAACATTCCTCCTTGAGAAACAGACAGGTTCCTCTTTGTGTTGCTGTTAGCATGTTTAAGCCCCTGTGATTTTGCTGCACGACAGCAGCAAGAGAGTCTATTTGCTGTCTAAGGACTTCTAAGGCATGATTAGTGTCTTCTATGCTGTTGATTAACTCTGTTAACTCTAGGGAGAGACTGTGATAGACTTGCTGGGTTTGGTATAAACTGCCAACCCCAGTTCCCATGGCAGTGGTTATGCCTAAGACAGGAGGGGAATGAGAAAAGGCACTGCAGTTTTAGTTATTTTATAGTGAGAAAATACAGGAAATGACATGGTGAGGTTTACAGGACCATAGTAGCTAAAGGGAGTGATATATGCTAGTGAGCATAAGCCGGTCCAAAGGGGAGGCAAGGAGAGGTAGGCCTTGTCCCCATAAAGAAAATTCCATCTTGATAGTTTAAAGTAGCAGCAAATATGAGATTAGTTATTGGTGAACTGGAGCCCTCTTCAGAACTTACAGTTACCAGCTCACTGGTTAATCTGCTAGCAGACAGCACTGACATACACCTGTTGGGCCCTGGGTCATGAAACAGGATGTTTCTCTGGGTGTCCCAGACAAGGCTGGCTTCTCCTCCCAGGCCATATGAGTCTAGTTTATGACATGCCCACAGCATCTTTGTGGGGTGTTTTGGTCAGCATAAGCTGTTTTTAGAAGTGTAGAACTATAAGAGCTAGCAGGGTGTCTTCAAAGGTACTGGGTAGTGTTTGAGTCCCTTACTATTTCTTCACTAGGCTGCTGAACCTTGAGTGGGTCTTTGGTGCTGGTAAGTATCATGGCATTGATGGGGTACTGGGTTAAGTAGATGTCTGGCCCCCAAACTCGAGGGGAAGTGACATATCTAAGTGATGTTGTTGCAGGAGGTAAAATTAAGTTTGCCCAGGAAATGAGGGTAGGAGGAGTGTTGGGAGGCATTGGAGTAGATACAGATGGAGAAACTAGTGTTGTTAGGTATGTGAAGTATATAGAGGTCCCAGTAGAGGGAGAGAGGTAGGTTCTAAGGCAGGTTTTTTTTTTTTTAATATACTTTTTATTTTTAAAAAAGATATCTAGATTACATAAATGTTACATAAAAAATATAGGGGATTCCCATAAGCTCTACTCGCTACCCTTCCCACATTTTCCCACATTAACAACATCCTTCATTTGTGTGGTACATTTGTTACAATTGGTGACACATTTTGGAGCATTGCCACTAAGCATGGATTATAGTTTACACTGTAGTTTACACTCTTTCCTGCACAATTTTGTAAGTTATGACAAGATATATAGTGGCCTGTATCTGTCATTGCAATGTCATTCAGGACAATTCCCAAGTCCCAAAAATGCCCCCATATTTGACCGGCATTTCCCTCTCCCTCCCTTCAGAACCTCCAGTGGCCACTGCCTCTATATCAATGATAAAAGTTCGTCCATTGCTAGAATCACAATAAGTCTATAGTACCATACCAGTAAGTCTACTCTAGTTCATCATACATTCCCCAATCCTGATGATTCTGGGATGGTGATGCCCACTCCACCTCTAATTGAGAGGAGGCTTAAATCCCATGGGCAGGTGGATGGGACTATCTTGCTTGCAGTTGCAGACTCTCTCTGTTCCTTGGGACGGTCGTTGTTCATCATCATCTCCTTGTTAGTTGTCCTGGGTGAGGCAGGGGTTCTTAAAAAGTGGTCCCTGAGCTTGAACTGAAATTCAAAAAAAAAAAAAAATTATTGTGGAGATGTGTTGGTGTGGGTGTGATATGTTTTTTAAATAATACACAGTATAGTGTGGACTTAGTAAGGGCTCCATGGTTTTCACTTGACTGGCAAAGGGGTCCATGGAACAGAAAATGTTCAGAAGTCCTGTTCTAAGGTGATGCTGCTAGCTTGAAGTGTTGTAAGAAGCTGGCTGATGGGTTGTCAGTATTCTACTCCTGCACTGGGTGATATTGTGGCCAGTTGCCCAGTGCTTGGGAGCAGCTGGTCAGGCTATGGATGTTTCTGGTTGGAACAGACAAAGCCAATATTAGGATTTATTGGCTAGGTCAGCCACTTTTTAGACATGATTTTTAAAGAAGTGTCTGGCTTGCCCTCCCCCTAGCCTTAGGGTGATGTAGTAGAATACATGAAGCTTCATTTGAGCTAGAGTTAGAGGGAATAGCACACAATTTATGTACTAGCTTTGACACAGACTACTTGACTTTGTTTCTTGAAGAGGTATTTCAGGCTGTCCAAAGGCTGGGACTCAAACATCTCATCAGGTGCTTCAAGTGAGCTGGTACTTCCTTGGACAGCAGGCTTCACTCTGGATAAGTGCACCCAGCTGGCGATTCCTTTAACAGCTGTGGGAGTGATCAGAACCAATGAGTAAGGTCCTTCTATTTTGGCTCTAATTGGATGTGATCCCTGTTCTTCCCCCAGGCTTTGATTAGAACCTGTTCTCCAGGCTTAGCTTTAGGTAGATGTAACTCACGGTTGAGGCTAGGCAGGATTTAGTCCCCCAGCTCCTGGATGATTTATTGAGTTTTTCCTAGGTTGATAAAATATTTGGTGAGTTCCTGGGTCTCCTGATCTAGTACCAGGTCCTGGGTGAGGACAAGTCACCCATAGAGCATTACGAAGGAGCTCAGCTGAAGCAGGTCTTTTGGAGCTATACACAGCCTCAGCAAAGCAACAGGCAGATTGGTGACCCAAGGCGATGTTGTTTCTTGGCAGTTTGTCCAGAATTTGTTTCAGGATTCAGTTGGCCCTTTCTACTTTCCCTGAGGATTGGGGTTTCCAGGAACTCTGAAGATGATTTTTAATTCCAAGTGCAGCTGACAGACCTTTGGGTTTTGCCTAATAAAGGCTGGCCCACTGTCACTTTGGAGAGACTTAGGCAGTAGGAACCTGGGGACAATTTCCTTTAGGAGGGCCTTAGCCACCTTGTTTGCTGTTTCCCTGGCAAGATTGCATGTGGGTAAAGTCTTTCTGCCAGTCCTCCACAGGGTATGATCCCCACAGCTGGATGGGGGTTTTAAAGGAGGAGGCTTGTTAAGTCTCCCATTGTTTGGGTCATTAATTGCACATAAGGACCAACTTTTGGTGACCTCTTTTATTGTTTTTGCCAGGCCCTGGCCCTCCAAAACCTGTTTGGCTAAGCTGGTTAGGGCATCCATCCTTAAATGAGTGGCTTGGTGAAGTGTGTGAAGGACCTTCCACTGTACTGCTCCTGGCAAGTAGACTTGAGTGTCCTTAACAAGCCACCCACTAGCTTACAAGGTGAACCCTAAGCTAGCCATTTTAGTTTGCTCATCCTGGGTATACTCTGGAGCCTTAGATAATGGACAGGTTCTGGGATAAGGGCTAGGAGGGAGACTTGGGTTTGGAAAGGGCAGTTACTCCCACTGCTCTCAGTCAAGGTGGCTGTCCTTGTGCTGTGCTATTCAGGGGTATGGAGAAATAAGCTACTGGTTGAGTAATCTTGCCCAGTTTCTGTACTAACTCTTCTAGAGCCACTCCCTTCTTTCAAGGCAGGAGTGGAAGATGGGTCCTTCAGGACCTTGGTCTTTCTCCTTCTGCTGGTAGCAGGGTGGCTGGGTTGAGGGTTTGATATACCCTTAGCTGCTTGGGTGTTTCCCCTAGCTATAGTGGTGTCTGTTTTCTGGTGCCCTGGGCAATGCATAACTGCTATTTACTGGGGCAACAGAGTTTTAAATTGAGAGATCACTGCATAGCCTGCCCTTTTAATTCCTCCTCTGATAAAACTGCTTCCATCAGTGAATCACTCAACCCTGGGTTCTCAGTTATATACAAACAGAAAGACTTGTTTAGGTTAGGAATTTCTTAGACTGGAGGGCTAATTAAGGCCTGTTTTAAGGCATGGAAGGCAGTTTCCTGGTCTGTTCTCCATTCTAGGGACTGGCTAAGGACCTTTCTTTAGCCTACTTTGCAGAGATCTTAGTATATAGCCATGACTGAGCTCATCTCATGGCCACTCCAAGGGGCTAAGTTCCATATTTAAACCTGACATTAAAAATCTATTTAAAAAACTAGAGATTAATTGTTCTGTGATTTGCCAGCAAACAGATTTGGGGGCCCCAGAGGTAATCTCAGGGCCTCTCCAGGACTGAGAAGGAACAAAGACTCATGGGGGCTACCAAGAGTAGTGGCCTAAGGAAATGACACAATGCATAATAGCCATTCTGGAATCACAGAGAAGGCCTGGTAGGTTTCCAGTGGGCTCCTGCTTGACTCAGGCCACATGCATAGTCAGGTCTCAAGGACAGTTTCACCCACCATCCAGAGCTTCCTTGGATCTAAATGGTGTGGGGGCTCACCCCTGCCACCATTGAAAAGGGAGCCAGAAGTCTGGACAGACAGGGTTTATGTCCTGTAAGAGCCTATACAGGAACCTGTTTAAAATGGCAGAAGGGGATGGTGGACAACCAAAAGAGGGCACAGACAAGCTATAATTAAGAGTTTAGACTCACCAGTCCTTGCTGAGTGTTGGGGAGAGTTACCTGCTTCTAGAACTCCTGACCGACACTTGCCAAACAAAGCCAGGAGATGCTGGATTCCTCTAGGTTCTTGGCTATATCACCTAAAAGAATTTAAGAACATTCCAGTTTAGTTAGGCCAGTAAAAAAAAAAAGAGTTTATTGAGAAATGACAGAAAAGGAATGAAATACACACCCAAGATGTGGATGTGGGCTCCTCCAGGCAAAGAGGAGCACACAATGTCTTCTTAATACCTTTTAGCTTTGTATCCAATATTAGTTTATTTCTATCCATATTTTTCCTCATCTTCTTGAATTGATTTAGGAGATTTGTTTACATTTATTTGATTAGTTGCTCCAAATTCTGTGTCTACTCTTAAATTTTCATTTGTTCCATTGACTGCTCTTGTTTGATCTTGGTCCAAATTTATTCTGGACGTTTAGAGTAGCCAGTGTTTAACCGTCCAGATTTTCTCAGCTCTTCTGAACCTTATCCTTGCCCTGGAAATTCAGGACAATTTTTAAGATTGACGTTTTGTGCACTTGTTTTACTTCCAGAAGAAAGCTTCCTTTTGTCTGTCCCTTCTCTGGGAACCTTGATCTATTCAGTTTGTTTTTGTGCAGAATTTTCTTCCCAGCCCCTATGAGTTGTTAAAATTCTTTTCCTTACTCATTGTCTCCTTTTCATTACACTTTTCAGACTTGTCCTGTCTTGCGGCAATTCATTTCTACCCTGCCTTTTTTCTGTGAGGCTTTTCTAGTTCCATTTCTTCCTTTAGAGTATCTGCTACAGGGAGCCAGATGGGGTTAATCTAGAAGGGTCCTTTTTACATTTAAGTGGTCCAGCAAAGAGTGAGTGGGTTGCATGTGAGAACCTCTTGCCAACAGTTCTGCCATGGTCTCTTTTTATCCAGGGGGCACTTTTGTATATAGCATTTCTCAACTGCTTGTGCTCTGCACTGAGTCTCTGAGGACTTGGATATTTGTGCCTGGATATGCATGGGATTCTAAATCACTTCTGTGAGTGACTCTGTGGTCTGCATCTACAGCAGCAGGAACCCAGGCTGTGATGCTTTCATGTGACTTTTAAACTGCACAGAACTGAGTGAGGAAGAGGGTCCAGACTGGTGGGTCTAGGATGTAACATCTCCTCCCCAATCTTGGTGTTTTGTTTTCTCTTTATTTAATTCAGTGCTTTTGGAATCCTTCTTCAGTTTCTGTTTGGCTCCAGAGTTCCATGCAAGTGGGATTTGTCTTTTTATTAGTTGATTCTGAAGGGAGACTATTCCAGGAGATGTCTTATGTTGCCATGTCCCTGCTATTGACCTCAGTTTTCTTATCAGAGCATTGAGCTGGATCAATGGTATTCCAATAATGTTTTGGGAAGCCCTAAGGTTCTGTGATGATGCCTTTGGGGCTGCCAAGTGAGGAGACTGTGAGGCTGAGTGGGTGGGATATGGAACTTTCAGATAGCTCCACTTAGAGCAGTCACCCTTTGTAAAAAATCCATTTTATATACTAGGATTTTACAAAAAAAAATTCCTTTCAAGGAAGGATGTTGAAGAGTAAGCAAAAGAGAGCAAGAGTGAGAGCAAGAGCAACTACAAGAGTGAGAGTGATTGAGAGAGAGAGAGAGAAATTTAAATTTGAAAACCACTGGGATAAATTATCACCAAAATTCCTACAATTCTAGCTCTGAAAAATTCTATTTAGGCTTTTCATAAATTCACAGAGCCTCCTCCTGAATTAATCCAAATATGTGGAGGTGTTCTTTTTTTTTTTTTTTTTTTACCTAATTTTGGATAATATGCTTGATGCCAAGAACCAACCTCCTCTTTGCTGTCTGCTTGCCAAGCTGTGTGTTATGTTGCAGTCATAGGACTGTGAAGTCAGAAGAATGGATTAGCCTAAGTTTGTATGGAACTGGAAAGCTAATAGGAATGGGGGGTTCCTTTGTGGTCAAGGTCAAGGTCAGTCTCACATCTTTTGAAGTCCAATAAAATATTTTGAGGAAGTTAGATGATGATATCTTTAATTACCTGTAGCAGGAATTCCATATATTTTCTTCATGAGGAGAAGGAAATTAATGGTTTCTAAGTTTTAAAAAATTACGACTTGAGGTGGGTAAGGGAGGAAGAGAGGAAGGGTAGAGAGAGATAGAGAGAGATCCCCTTTTTTACTCCCTTTTTTGCCACAAGTACTTTATGCGGTGGTGTGCCTTGCTGGTGGGGAAGGGAATAACTGAATAATGATGTGCTTAGCAACAGAAAAGCAACTGCAGGGGAATCCAGCCTACTCAAAATGAGGAATGCAGTAAAGTTCTCTGAAGCACTGAGCTTCCTATTGTGGCAGGTTAGTATAGGGAAAAGGAAGAATTGGGTCACATTTGAGGTCCAGCAGACAACATGCCCAACAGAAAACATGGCCAGCAGGCCACATGGCTGTGAGACTCCAACTGGAAACCTCCTGAGGGTTCCTGTGAGATCCTGGCTAAGAGAATCTCATTTGGAATGAGAATCGCTTTAGGGGTCAAGGGAAAGCCCCAGATACTCTCAAAAGGCCTCACCATTGGCCCCCTGAAAACTGACAGGTGGGGCAACCAATAAGAACAGCAAACAGCTGGAGCCCCTCCCCCAACATTATGAAGGGGGAGGAGGAAAGACTTTGAAAACCCCTGACCTGGGGCCCCACGTGCATGTCTCATTCTGCAGCATGCTCACGGTCCATGCCTCAGACTGTGTACTTTTCAAGTTTTCTTGTTTCTTGATAAAGTTTTTACTCCCTTGCCTACCCTATGGCATGTCCTTAAATTCTTTTATGTGACATAAGCCAAGAACCTAGAAGCCCAGAACCCAGAGCCATCCAGTAACAATATTTGGCAAGCCAGCCAGAAGACAGAGAGGCAAGTGGTGCTCACAGACCCCCACCGGAGTCTGGTGAGTTTTATATAAAGTCTGTCTGTGCCATCTTTTCTTTTATTAGTGAGGCCCTGAGATTACCTCTGGGGCCCCTGAGGCTGTTTGTCTTTAATCCACAGAATAGTGTCTGCCTTTTAATATGCCTCCTAATGTCAGGTTTAACTGCAGAACTCAGTCCTTAGGAGTGGCCATGAAATGAGCTCTCTCATAGTTATCTCCTAAGATCTCTGCAAAGTAGGCAAAAGAAAGGTCCCTAGCCAATCCCTTTCCTATTGGGAAAGCCTGGTTTGGGAGCTAAGGTCTGGGAACCAGACCCAAACATCTTCCAAGACCTCTAAGGATCTAAGTATGCCCAGAGACATAAGGCTCCTGATACCCGGAACACAGGGACAGTGAGTAGGGTTCCTGACCTCCAGGATGCTGGCTCATTGAGCAGTCCATTCTACCAGGACTAGTGGTGGGAAACCACCCAGGCTGACAAATGCATTTATCCTTCCCTAGGATAATGGGCAGCTTCAAATTGGGACAACCTGCCTACTGATGGTCTAAAAAAGAAGAGGCTAATCTTTTCCTGCCATACCATGTGGCCACAGTACAGGCAAGAGTGGACTTTGTATGGGACCCTGAATTCTGGTTAAACCTGTGTAAGAGAAAAGGAGAGGACAGACAGATCTGAGCGCCAGAGACCATGTAGTAATGTCTCCTTAATGGGGATGAGGAAATGTTCTACCAAATCAATCATTTTTAAATAAGTTCAGGGAAGTTACTCAGAGGCAGAACTTAGAAACCCATATAGTCTGCATTGTATATCTGTAGAAAGCTGCAGAAACTTTCCCTGGGCCACCAAACTGCCATTAACTCTCTTTTAGAAACAGCCTCTTCAGTTTTCAACAACAGAGACCTTACTGTGAAGACGGAGAAGGTAAGGAGGGGTGGATGCAGGGTCTGAAACAGGCTCACCTTTTAACTGCCACCATTAAAAGCACCAGTCACCTCAGGGTTACCGGAATCCAGGCTCCATGTCAGTAGGAATCTGACCCCAAGCTGCCTCACAATGTAGACTGCTGGGGCCTTGCCCCAGAGGAGAATGGAAGGGGCCTGAAGCCACAAATGAACCATCAACCAGAGTAGCTGTGGGTGACCCTTGACATGGCAGGTAAGATTGTTAACTTCTTAATTAACATGAGAGCCAATTACTTGGTCCTAGCCTGCACTCTGAACCTCTCCTAGCTTCAGGTGTGCCTAATCAGGGAATGAATGGGGATTCAAGATCTAGGCCATTTACTAAATCTCTCCCCTGTAGAATAAGGAACCTCCTCATATGCCATCAATTAAAATTTAAAAATTCCTGTCTATTCATAGCTCCCTGCCTATCCCTTCTAATACTCCTCCAATCCTTCCAGTGAAAAAGCCTTGCAGGACTTTACTTCTTGTGGGAGGTAACTAATGGGATGCAGCACCCAGAGCAGTCCCAATTCATGTCTCATTAGAGGCAGGGCTTCTCTGGACCCCTTAGCTTTGTACCTAGCAGCTGCCCAGAGACTTTCCTGGAGGAACGAAGCTGGAGGGTCCTGCACGTGGTTTCTGCCATGGACAGACACTGGGAACTTTGCATCTAGGTGATTCTAAAGACAAGTCTTTCCCTATGCTTAGTGTGTAAAATTCTCTCCTCTCTTCTAATCTGTGCTTTCTTTAACTTTGTCAGTCTGTTCGTGCCTAGGAGCTCATAAATCAGATTTGGGGTTCGCCTGTTACATATTGTGTAACAGTGACGGTGAAAGGTGACCTAAAAATAAATCTTTGCATTTCAATACCATCTTGCAATTGAATTTGATGTATAAAAGAAATCACATGTGGGATTAATTCAACTGCAGGAAGAGTAGAAAAACTTAGGAACATTAATATTACTAATAAAATTGTTTTAGTTGCTTAGTTAATAAACAAAAGTGCCCAATTTGTTTTTTGAGTGAAAGCTTTCTAGAAACTGTAACTAAGAGTTAAGATCATTATATAAATGCCTTTATATTAAAACAGCAGACAGATAATATCTGAAATTACTATAACTGGGTGGATTTAGCCTAGACCTACCACAGTAATGGTAATTATAAACTGAATTTACCTTTGTTTTTGGTTACTTTCGGTGCTATCGTTGTTATAATTATAATTAATAGTACTTATAACAGACCAGTTTTAAATTTTATCCCCCAGTCACTTAGTGTGGTCTTGGCTCCTACTATACTGATCATCTGGTCCCCAGATATTACCATCAGTGCCTATTTTTGCCATTCCCTACGCATGGGCTTCTGGGAGATGGACATTGGACCAAATGAACCTTGAATTTTTTATGTTCCTTTGAATATTATGCATTAGGCTGCTTATTTAATTTACCATTGCTGCTGCTAGTTACAAATTACCTCAAACTTGGTTGCCTAAAACAACACAGATTTATTAACTTAAATTTCTGGAGGTTAGAACTGAAATGGTGTCACTGAGGTAAAATCAGGGTGTCAGACAGTTGCATTCCTTCTGGAGGCTCTAAGGAAGAATTTGTTTACTTGGATTTTCCAGCTTCTAGAGGCTGCTTGCATTTCTTGGCTCATGGCCTTGGCCTCTTCCATTTTCAAAGCCAACAATTGCATCACTTCGACTTCTGCTTCCATCATCCCAGCTCCTTCTCTGACTCTACTCTCCTGTCTCCTTGTTCACTTATAATGACCCTTGTGATTACATTGGGCCTACCTGAATAATCCAGGATAATCTCAAATCTCTTTTGCCATGTTAGGCAACATATTCATAGGTTGTAGTTATTAGGACATGGACAACTTTGGGGGCCATTTTTCTGCCTACCATACTGGCCCAATCACGTCACATCCCAGTGGCTGAATTGAATGGAAACAGAAAGCCAGATCCAAGCATGAAAGTGCTTTGGAATCTTGGCTTTCTCCTCTTGGAGAAATCTTTACTACCACCTTTTGTAGCTGTACAGCAGTAGGGATCATCTATTTCACCTGGCTTGGTTCTATATGAACCTAAGGCTCATTCTCCCCTCCAGGCCTTTGCTCACACCTTGAATTCCCTGTGTGTGTCTCTCTGCCAATTCAATTCTACCTATCCTTTATGTCTTAGTTCAAGGCCCAGCTTCTAGTTGGAGTCTTCCCTTAATATTTTTTTATAGTAACCCTTAGCCCTATACATCTTCCCATCTAACATTTCAGCTTCTTCTGTCTCTCTGTTGACACTACTGGGGGGGCATATGAAAGATAGGATGGCGTTTCCCAGAAAGTGGGCATTTCAACTATCATTTCCAAGTGAGAAAGAGAAAGAGTAGGAGGCTATTTTGCCTCTAAGTCCCTAACCATCTTGGACAGCAGAGAAACTGTCAAATCTAGTACATTGCTTCAAATCTGATGATCCTTTGGGGCTGAGAATTTGCTCTTGGTTACTATAACTACACGTTTGTAGGCGAACATTAGAATATAAAAATATGTAAAAATCTTTCAGCTATTTTAATAAAACTTAGATGAAATCTCTCTGAAAGCCAGGACCCTTTGGAGTACCAGCTGGTTATAATAATTGTGATACCCTACAGCTAAGGGTCTTCTTTCAGGATGGGCATCAAAACTACTCATCAATTTGTTAGAAAGTATGTGTCAAAAAAGTTCCTTGACTAAGCTAACTAGTAAGTTCAGCATCAGTCAAAGGAGTCCAGAAATATCACCTCCTAAATTAATGACTGTCTAATAAATATCTGATAATCATCAAGGTATTTAATAGTACATCTTATCTTTTATACCTTTTTATTAGAAAAATGTGTTTACAGAAAGTAGTGAATAAATAGAGTTCTGATATACCACCCTATTATTAACACCCTGCATTGATATGGTACATTTGTTATAATTGATGAAAGCACATTTTTATAGTTGTACTATAAAATATATTCCATGATTTAACATGTCTATGTGTTGTACAGATCCCTGGAATTAAAAAAAAAAATTCTTTTAATTATCTGCATAAATCCTAAAGCTTCTACTTTTAACCAATTTCAAATATATAATTCAGTGCTGTTAATTACATTCACAATTTGCTATCATCACATCATCCAATGCCAAAACTTTTCCAACATCCCAAATAGAAACTTTGTACATTTTTTTTAAAGATTTTATTTGTTTATTCATTTATCCCCCCCTTGCTGCTTGTGCTCGCTGGGTCAGCTAACCACGCCGTGTGGGCGGGCTTGCCTTCACCAGGAGGCCCCGGGAACCGAACGCGGGGCCTCCCATATGGTAAACGGGAGCCCTACTGATTGAGCCACAGCCGCTTCCCAACTTTGTACATTTTAAGCCTTAACTCCTTATTCCTAACTCCATCCCCTGGTAACTTATATTCTGGATTCTGACTATGAATTTGCTTATTCTAATTATTTCATATCAGTGAAATCATTCAATATATGTTATTTTGTTTCTAGCTTATTTCACTCAACGTGATGTCTTCAAGGTTCATCCATGTTGTCACACATATCAGGACTTCATTCTCTTGTGTATATATACCACATTTTGCTTATTTATTCATCAGTTGATGTAATCTTGGATTGTTTCAATCTTTTGGCAATTGTGAATAATGTCACTGTGAACACTGGTGTACAAATATCTTTTCAAGTCCCTGTTTTCAGTCCTTTTGTATATATACCTAGAAGTGGGATTACCAGGTCATATGGTAATTCGATACTTAATTTTGAAGGAATTGTCAAACTGTCTTCCACAGTTGTTGTTCTATTTTACATTCCCACTAGCAATGAATGAATGTTTCTAATTGTCCACATCCTCTCCAACATTTGTAATTTTACATTTAAAAACAAAATAGTAACCATTCTAGTAGGTGTGAAATGGTATCTCTAAGTAGCTTTGATTTGCATTTCACTAATGGTTAGTGATGTTGAGCATATTTTCGTGTGCTTTTTATTCATTTGTATATCTTCTTTGTAGAAATGTCTATTCATGTCCTTTGCCCATTTTTAAAATTGGGTTGCTCATATTTTTGCTTTTGAGTTGAAGGATTTCTTTATATGTTCTGAATACTAAACCCTTATAGGATATGTGGTTTCTCCTGTTGTGTAGGTTAGCTTTTTACTTTCATGAAAAAGTCCTTTAAGGTACAAAAGTTTTTAACTTTCCCGAGGTTCATTTATGTATTTTTTATTTTCTTGCTTGTGTTTTAGAAGTAAGGTCTAAGAAACCATTGCACAGCACAAAAGTCTGTAGATGCTTCCATAGTTTTCCTTCTAGTAATTTTATAAGGCTGGCTATTATAAGTGGAATGAATTTTAGTTTACTTTTGTATATTGTGTGAGGTAGGGGCCCATCCTCATTATTTTCTATATGGAGATCCAGTTTTCCCAGCATCATTTGTTAAAGAGATATTTCTCTCAACTGAGTGATTTTCACCCTTGTCAAAAATCAGTGGACAGGGTGGATTGTCGATAGATGGTGGAGTAGGGGGTTCCATGACTCAGTCCTTCCACCAAAATAACTATTAAGCAGGCAGAAACTGTCTGAAACAACTATAATGAAACACGAGACCAGAAAAATGCTGTAAAACATCCAGGGAAGAGGGCAGCAAGAGGCTGATAAAGCACAGTAAAGAACAGTAAATTTTTCTTTCTGTATGGCTGAAGGTGCCCAATTCACACTCTAGTGGCAGGCCGCAGTTGGATCTAATCCCTGGCTACCTCACTGGTGACAAAAAGTGACACAGAAATCCTTTTCCCCAAGACCAAGGGTGAGCACAGCCAATCACTGATGATGGCATTTGATTAGTGACTTTGGATTGCTGGGGGCCTGGTTCTGAGGCAGCCATTGCTTCCACTAGCCCCAGGGAATAGGTGGCAACAGTGAAGACTTAAGGATGCTCACTTCCTCAGGGCAGTGGGGAATACTTATTTGAAGGGCTGTATTTGCTGTGCAGGCCAGGAAATACCAGCTTTGGAGAACTGTTGGAGAAGATCTTGGCACCATTCCTGATCACCTCTCCAGGGAACAGTGGAGCCAATCTGCACCCACTCTGTGGGTCCCTGGCCATGTTTTGGCTGGGAAAGACTTAGTTTGGAAAGTCCTCTCCTGCATGCCCCTGCTCCCAGAATTGGCCCTCAAAGCAAAAGCAGCTTGATACAACAAAAGGAGTGTAATAAACTATAAAGGCAGACAGCCTGGGGCAAAGGCCTTCCAGCCACAAATAACTGGGAGAGGGAAATCTGTCTCCTGGGAAATAGGGGTGTGGTGGTTTGAAGCTGTATGTACCCCAGAAAAGCATGTTCTTAAATTTAATCCATTCCTTTGGGTAGGATGCTTTGATGAGGGTCTTAATAATTTTACTGGTATCCTTTATAAAGAGAATGAATACAGAGAGAGAAAGACAAAGACACAGAAAAAAGAAGCTGAAACCAATGAAGAGAAAGAAATGTACCTTGCTAGGTGGTAGAGGTGCCAAGGATAGATATTGTGATGTGCCTTGCCAGGTGGTAGAGGGGCCCAAGGATAGCCAGCTACTGGTCTTTGGGAAGGAAGCATCACCTTGACGATGCCTTGACTTGGACATTCCCATGGCCTCTAACTGTAAGCTAATAAATTCCTGTTGTTTCAAGAGTGATATCTCTTTTGAGCAGCCTAGGAAACTAAGAGGTTTAGGTACCAAAAATGGTTCTTGAGAAACAGAATCTAAAGGAATAAATTTCTGAATTGGTTGTGGGGTTTTGGGAATGAGTTCTCTAATTGGATTATATTCAAAGGCACTAATAAGTCTATATCCAATAATTAAGATGACAATAACCATCCATGACATGATTTAGCAATAGAGATATGCAAAATATCACCACTGGAAATGTCTACTTGAATGCTTATAAGAAGCAAGGCTCTGGGTGAGGGTATTATTTTTTTAAATTTTATTGAAATATATTATTCATACATGAACATACATAAACAGTAATTGTATAGTACAAGTTGTGAACTTACTAAACAAACATACATAATATCACACATGGGTCCCATACATCAATCCACCACCAACACCTTGCATTGTTGTGAGACATTTTTACAAATTATGAAAGAATATAGTTAAAATCTTACTACTAACTATAGTCCATATACATTTGGTGTATTTTTCCCCAAAACTACCCTATTATTTTTTTAGACTTTTTTATTTTTTAAAAGATACTTAGATTACATAAATGTTACACCAAAAAATAGGGATTCCCATTTGCCCCACCTCCCACACCTTCCACAACTTCCAGCATAAACATCCTTCATTAGTGTGGCACATTAATTGCAATTGATAAACACATCCTGGAGCTTTGCTATTAAGCGTGGACCATAGTTCACATTGTAGACCACACTCTCTCCCACGCATGATATGTGATGATATAAAATGGCCTATATCTGTCATTGCAATGTCACTTAGGACAATTCCCAAGTCCTGAAAAAGACCCCGTATTAAAAGGAGATGTTTGTGTGGGATGTGGTGGGAGGTGTGGGAGGTGGGCAACATGGGAATCCCAGTGGGTTCCGTGAAATATTTTAGGTAATCTAAGCACCTCTTAAAATATATTTTTATATATATAAATAACATTTTTGTAAGCAAATGCACATATAGGCATATATATCATTTTACAAATATTGGTATGTATTGTGAAAATTTTGATTTTTACCTACAATAAAAAAAAAAAGTGCTTTTCACTCTCCCTGCTCCCAGAGCCTCCAGTGGCCACTGGCTCCACATCAATGTTGTAATTGCTTTCAATACTTGAGTCACAATATGTCTATAGTAGAATACTAGTAAGTCCACTCTAGTCCATAGCTCTTCCCCCCATCCTGAGGAGTCTGGGATGGTGATGTCCACTCCACCTCCAATTGAGAGGAGGCTTAATCCCATGGGAAATATGGATGGGACTATCCTGCCTGCAGCTGCAGACCCTCTTCATTCCCTGGAACAGCCATTGTCCATCATGAACTCCCCGCCAGTTGTCCTGGATGAGTCCAATGAGCTGTAGAGTAGAAGTTGCAGCTCCACCGAGGTTCTGGGCTCAGCTGGCAAATAGACAGCCCAAAGACTCAAGCCTCTGGACGTACAACTACAAACTCCAGCACCAAGTATAGGTTTGAATAGAAGGGACAGATGAGGCATGTGCAGGGAAGACATAATTAAGTCCAACTCTGTTACTCTTAGGAGCACACACTCCAAAGTAAAGTCCATTGGAAAGGTACCAAACTCCGGAGCTATCTGCCCTGACCATAGGACCTGGGTGTCTCCAGAGCCCTCAGGAGCCCCACTATTTGGGGGTGGTATCCACTTTGGAAGTCTATTAGATCCTACTGAGATGTGCATAAGCATTACCTCTGGGATGATCTCCCAACTCACTTTGAAGTCTCTTAGTGTTATAAACTCATTTGTCTTTACTTTTTCCCCCTTTTTTTCAAGGTCTTTTTACAAGCACATTGCCAGTTGGCGCTTGGTAGCAATCCCTTAGTGCCAGGAAGGCTCATCCCAGGAGTAATGTCCCATGCTGGGAGGAAGGTAATGCATTCATATGCTGAGTTTAGCTTAGAGAGAAGCCACATTTGAGCAACAAGGAGGCTCTCAGGAGGCAACCCTTAAGCACCCCACAACAATAGGCTAAGTGTCCATTTCTAGAGCAAAGACTCATAAGCCTAGTCATCAATATCAAGGGCCCATCAGTGGATCATCCCCCTGTGCCAGTCACTGCCTTGGCACTTGGGGGACTGTTGCTGCTCCCTTAGAGAATATGGCAGAGCACTCCAGGATGGGAATTCATTATTCTCTCATTTATTAAGTGATTCTCCACCCTCTGTGACAATGCCCCATGAACAATTGAACAATTTTATATACCTTATATGTATGTTCAGGTGAACTTCCTCCCATGCATTCCCCATCCCTGACACCCCACACTAATGATCCTCCCCTGCCCCAGTTGTAACCCTTTTGTGATCCAAAGCTTCTTCAAAGATGAAGCCATTTCAATAACAAATATAATTAATAGGAAAAAGAAATAGTAATGATAAGATTAATTGTAAGAGATAAAATACATAAAAATTTAAAAATCTAAATATAAAATAAAGTTATAAGATTGGGATATTAAAAAAATGAAAAAAAATTTTTTTGACATTTTGCCTTTCATCACTGCAATATCTCGTGTCCAGTCTATACCGTGACAGCTTCCCCCTCTCATTCCCCAGTATCTCACTGTTTTTCATTTTGTTTTCAAAGAAGTTTTAGATCACAGCAAAGCCACACACAGAATACAGGAGACTCTCATATACTCAACATCCTCCCCCTTTCCTCCCCTCCATATTAATACCTTTTTATATGTGGATGGTAGCATTGTTATAACTGATATACAAATAGTGAAACATAACTAGTAAACATTGTCAATAGTTTACACTCTGGTTTACATTTTAGACCATACACTTATATAAATTTGGATAATATTTATCATGTCCTGTGTCCATCACTGTAAGGTAATGCAGAACATTTCCACTGACCACTAAATACCCCCTGTTCGATCTGTTCTATTCCGCCCTTCTCATGCCCCCAGGGCCCACAGCGACCTGCTGGCTTGACTTGTTGGATGACAAGATTCATCGTTACATGCAATGAGTGAGGTCTTGGCACATGGGTTTGTCCTCCCCTATTAGGAACCACCCTTGCTCTCGAGAGACTCCTGCATGTCAATTTCTGAACAAATCGGTCATCCTGAGGATGGGACTCCAGCTCCTTCCCACTCATTATGTGGGTCTCCACCCATTGATACAACACATTATGGCAGAATGAACACTCACACACTCCATAGAAGCCTGCTCCAGATACAATCTGTCCTGAATGCCCCCCCAACCAACACCCTAAATCAGTAACCCTTCCTTGTCATATTGCCATAAGAGCATTCCCAACTCTGTATTCAACCTCATATCCACAAATCCCCAGCATTCATTTGGTCTCTTTCCCAACCCTCCCCCCAGTACCCTGGATTTCTAACCCACCTTTCCCAATCTACCCACCTATCAACCCTGCACCACCAAACTCAAAAATATCACTATCTTCCCATCCTATCTCTTCAAAACGCAACTAACACTCTATCCCTTACCATAGATTATGTCCATATGGGTGATGGCTCACAACTTTCTCTTCTCTTTCTTTTTCTTGTAAACCAATATTCCAGACAATAGCTCTCTGAGAGTGCTGAATTTCCTTAATTCATATCAATGAGGTCATGTACTGTTCATCCTTCAATGCCTGGCTTGCTTCACTCCACATGAGGTCTTCAAGGTTTATCCATGTTATCCTGTGTGTTAGCACTTTATACCTTTTTACAGCTGAGTAATATTCCATTGTATGTACGTACCACATTTTCTTTATCCATTCATCTCTGATGGGCAACTGGGTTGATTCCAACTTTTGGCAAGTGTGAACAATGCTGCTATGAACATTGGTGTGCATATATTTGTTTATGTATTTGCTTTCAGTTCTTCTGGGAATATACCCAGCAGTGGAATCCCCGGGTCATATGTAATTTCTATAGTTAGTTTTTTAAGGAAATGCCAAACTGTCCTCCACAGTGGCTGGACCAGTCTACATTCCTACCAGCAGTGGATGAGGGTTCCCATTCCTCCACATCCTCTCCAACACTTATAGTCTACTGCTTTTTTTAATAGCTGCCATTGTAATGGGTGTAAGATGGTATCTCATTGTAGTTTTGATTTGCATTTCCCTAGTAGCCAGCTATGTTGAACATCTTTTCATGTGCTTTTTAGCCATTCGTATTTCTTACTTGGAGAAGTGTCTTTTCAGGTCGCTTGCCCATTTTTTAAATGGGTTGTTTTTCTTTTTCTTTTTGAGATGTAGGATTTCTTTATATATGCAAAATATTAGGCTCTGATCAGATATATGATCGCCAAATATTTTCTGCCATTGGGTAAGCTGCCTTTTTACTTTCTTGATAATGTCCTTTGAGGTGCAGAGGTTTTTAATTTTGAGGAGATCCCGTTTATCTATTTTTCCTTTTGCTGCTCATGCTTGGGTGTGAAGTTCATGAAACCATTTCCTATTACAAGGTCATGTAGATGCTTCCCTACATTATCTTCCAAGGTCTTTATGGTCTTGGCTCTTATATTTAGATCTTTGATCCATCTTGAGTTGATTTTTATTTAAGGTGTGAGATGGTATTCCTCTCTCATTCTTTTGGATATGGATATCCAGTTCTCCAAGCACCATTTTTTGAAGAGGCCATTCTCTCCCAACTGAGTGGGCTTGGTGGCCAGGTCAAATATCAGATAACTGTATATACGAGCATCTATATCAGAACTCTCAATTCAGTTCCATTGGTCAGTATGTCTATTCTTCTGCCAAGAGCATGCAGTTTGGACCACTATAGGTTTGTAGTATGTTTTAAAGTCAGGTAGTGTGATACTTCCAATTTTATTTTTCTTTTTCAATATGTCCTTGGTTATTCGGGGCCTCTTACCCTTCCAAAAATTTTGTAGCTAGTTTTTCCAACTCATTAAAAAATGCTTTTCTCTTGCTGCCTTCAGTATTTTTTCTTTGTCTTGAGTATTGGACATTTTGACAAGTATATGTTTTGGAGTAGGCTTGTAGGGATTTATACTATTTGGGGTGTGCTGTGCTTCCTGGACATGTACTTCCATCTCCCTCAATAGGGTTGGGAAATTTTCAGCCATTATTTCCTCCAACACTTCTTCTGTTCCCTTTCCCTTCTCTTCACCCTCTGGGATGCCTATAATGTGTATGTTTGTGCGTTTTGTGTTGTCATTTAAGTCCCTTAGCCCCTGCTGAATTTTTTCTCTTTTTATCTATCTGTCTACTATTTGTTTAATTTCAGATGTGCTGTCTTCCATGTCACTAATTCTTTCTTATTCCAGTTCAAAATCTGCTATTCTGTGATTCCAGTATCTTTTTTTTCTAAAACAATTTATTGAAGTATATCATTTATACATGAACGTCCATAAACTGTAAGTGTTCAGTAAACATCATGATCTTACAAAACAAACATGCATAACATCATACAGGGCTCCCACACACCACCCTCCCACAAACAGCCTGTATTGTTCTGAAACATTTGTTAACAAATCCTGAAAGAGCATCGTCAAAGTACTACTACTAAATATAGTCGGCATCTTCTTCCCCTATACATTTTTTAAGGATTTATTTATTTATTTTCTTTTATTCATTTTTACCCCTGGCCGACGTATTTGCTGTTTGTGTCCATTTGCTGGGCAACTCTCTGTGTCCGTTTCCTGCTCTCTTTTCTCATCCTTCTCCTCCTGTCTTCACTGGGATTTGATCCTCAGAATCTCCGATGTGGGAGAGAGGCATCCTACCACCTGTGCCACCTTAGTTCCTGTTTTTTTGGTGCATCTCCTCTTGGTTTTCCCTTGTGTCACTCTCCTGTTACATCATCATCTTCCTGTGTGGCTCGTGGGGCCTGGCAGCACACAGTTGCATGGGCCCTAGTGGCTACACGTGGATGGGGCCTGATGGTTCACCCACTCATGGGGCCTGGCAGTTCACCCACTCCCGGGGCCTTACAGTGCACCCACAAATGGTGCCTTGCAGCTTACCCACTTGCAGGGCCTGATGGCGTACCCGCACACATAGTCTAGCAGTTAACCTACTCGCGATGGTGCATCTACAATTGGGGCCTGATGTCTCACCCACAGACAGAGCCTAGCAGTGCACCCATGCACAGGGCCTGGTGGCTCACCTGCTCATTGGCCTGGTGGCACACCTGCACACGGGGCCTGGTCAGCCACATGCCTTCTATATTTTTCTTTCTTAAAAATTTTACCAGGAGGTCCCAGGGATCAAACCCAGCTGCCTCCATATGGGAGATCAACACCCAACCACCCAAGCCACATCCGTCCCCCTGCTATATCTCTTAAGGTTGACCAAAGATACCCAAAGTTACAGTCTTTTCCCACACAGGATGGTCATATAATAAGTCAGACTTAGTTTATCCCCAGCATTCTAAAAACTAGACATAGGGAGAAAAATTAGGTCTGGGGACATATGCCTGGTTTCTAATATAGCGAATGTTTAGCCTACTCTGATTATCACAAAATCAGGACAGCGAGAATATTCACATCCAGTGTCTTTTTCATTTCATGGATTTTGCCATTCATCACCTTCATATCCATTATATTTTTATGCATGTTTACAACTTCTTCAGTATGTTCTCCTAGTGTCTTCTTAATATCCTTAATCTCTTCCTTCACTTCATTAAGTTAGTCCATGGTATTTGTTTGGGCAGCTTTGAATAGTTGTTCTATGTTCTGCATCTCTTCCTGGTTTTTAATTTGTTCATTGAACTGGTCCATGCCTTCCTGTTTCTTAGTATGGTTTATAATTTTTTGTTGCCCTCTGGTCATCTTTTTATCTTTATGGGTTTATTTAGTTGATTAGCTTCTCTCTACTCTAGAGTATTATTTAGCTGCTGGTTTTGTGTGTGTTAAGTTTTGTCTTTGACACGTTCTTCTTCTTCTGTTTCCTTGCTGTTTCTGTGTTCCTTTGAAAGAAAAAGATTAGGGCCAGAGAAAGCAAAAGAGGTGAAAAAAGACAAAGGTTAATATTAATAATAATAACAAAAGTTAGAAGGGCCGTTTAAGTCTTAGTAAAATGGATATTTAACTCATGTAAGCAGTGTAGAATAATAGGAATAAAATAGTGGAGTCCCTACAATAAAATGGGAAACCAAATAGAGAAAAATATATAGAATGATTTAAAAGGCCAGAACCATGAGGAGAAAGAGAAAGAGTAAATAAAGGACAGAGAGAAAAAAGTTAATGAAATAAAAAAAAGAAAACAGAATAGAAAAGATAGAAATCGAAATAAAAAAAGTTGAGATTGAAATAAAAAAATGTGGAATGTAAGAACCACAACAGAAAGCAAAAGATAGAAAGATGAAGGAAGGAAAAGAAATATCATTGGTAGACAAAATCAGTATACACAGAAAATGTGAAATCAAGGAAGAAGAAGCACAGCAAAGAAGAAACAAGCTAGCAACACCTAATTTGAAGAAAAGCAGGGGAAGAGGAAAGAAAAACAAGAAACAAACAAACTAAAAAAACAAACAAACACACAAGCAAGCAGTCAAACAAAGCTAAGGAAGAACAGTGTTCCTTCTTGGGCCCTTGTGTAGCCTCTCAGGGTGCCTGTGTTCATCAATCAATTACTCTGCAGGCCTCTCTCTGCAGGTTTTGAGGTGGGTTTTAGCTAGTGAACTAAGTTAATTTTCTTTTAAAGTAGTATTGTTTTAAATTATTTTTTTGAAAAAATAAGGGACCCAAAAGAAGCTAGTACAAAAGTATTGTCTATGTTTTCCCTGTCCTATGGTATCAGCTGGATGTTAGATATCCCGGTGGATCACTACTCTTAGCCGAGCTGGAATCAAACTAGGGACCTCATATATCCAAGGCAGAAACTCCTCCACTGAGTTACCTTTCTAATTGGGTCAGTTAGCTTTTCAGAAAGGTATTCAGTCGTTTTCCCCCAGGCAGATTTTACTCTCCTAGGGCAGCAGGATTCAGCAGGCTGTAAGAACAGATCACCCCTCCCCTCTCCTAGTCAGGTTGACTTCCCTTTTGAAATCCAAATGGGACCCTGATGACTGAGTTCACCACACAGAAATGATTTTCAAGCCTCTTCTAGATCTCCCCCTCCTCCAGGGGACCCTAAATAGGCTCTCGGAAACTTACTAAGCACTTCCCACTGCCGTACTCCCTTAGGGGAGTTGAAATTCTGAAAGTCCTCAGTGCAGAACTATTAAATTGGCTGACTCCACCCTGTCTCAGGCCAAGCCTCTGTATCCCAGGGTGGTTAGGTAAATCAGGCTGCCTCAGCAGATTCACCTCTCCCCTCAGCCTGGTGCTGCTTCAAGGTGGCTGGTGTGCTCTGCAAAGCTCAAAGGGGGTCCAGGCAACCAAACCCACAGAAAGGAAACCCCTCTCCACCCCTTGCCAGAACGCTCCCACTCTCGAAGAATTCTCCCTCTTGCTGGTGGCCGGAGGGAGTCAGGATTCGGGGCTCACCCTGGCCCTTTGTCCTGATGGTGGGGCTTAGCCGTCTGTGATTTGCAAACACAGGGCTTAAAACTCATGGGTTTATCTTGAGCAATCTTTCTCTCTGTCCAGTTCCCTCCAACTCGATGCCCCAAAGGCTCCTGCTCCGTGGGCTCCCAGAACAGCTCACTCAGGAAGGATCCTGTCTCCAATCAGCTGTCTTTTGTGAGAGAGATGGTGAGCGCCCACATAAACTGATGCCATCTTGCCCCCCCACCCTCCCTATTATTATTTTTAAAATATTTTTTTATTACAGAAGTTGTGAACTTACAAAACAATCTTGCACATGGGTAGAATTCACATACAACACCCCTTCACCAACACATCCCACCGGGGTGGAACAATTGTTGCAGATTATGAGATAATATGATCAGATGATTATCACCAGCCATGGTCTATAGCATACATTTGGCCTATTTTTTCCATACCCTCCCATTATTAATACAGTGCATCTTCGGTAAAGGTACATGACTATTACAGTATTGCTGTTAACCACAGCCCATAGTTCACAACAATTGTATTTTTCCCATGCTTCTCCATATTCCCACCATGCTGCAATAGTGACGTACATCTGCTCTAGTTCTCAGAAGGACACTCTTGCATCTGTACCAACAACCACAATTCTCATCCACCCTTGGGTTCCCTGTGAGATCCAGTCCCTAGATTATTCTCTAGTTTTCTTTCATTTGACATCCCTAGACCACCCTTTCCAGCCACACTCCCATTTTTAAACCAGCTGCTACTCACTACAATGTACTACCATCACCTCTATACATTTCCACACTTTTGCAGTCAAGTTAATTAAAAATTCTACATATATTAAGCATAAGTAGTCCTTCTCAGCCCTACTCTTTTCTCCTAATAACCTGTACTCTAGGCTTTAACTCCATGCATTTATTGTTTGTATTTATTTCATATTAATGAGATCATGAACTATTTGTCGTTTTGTGTCTGGCTTACCTCACTTAGCATAATGTCTTCAAGATTC
The DNA here is from genome assembly GCA_026826555.1 of Tolypeutes matacus. NCBI lineage: Eukaryota > Metazoa > Chordata > Mammalia > Cingulata > Chlamyphoridae > Tolypeutes > Tolypeutes matacus. The sequence continues at coordinate 775,270 of JAKSZT010053809.1, forward strand.
AGCCATGTTATAAAATGTGTCCCCAATTCATTTCTCCTTAGTGCTGCATAGTATTCCATCATATGTATACACCACATTTTACTTATCCATTCATTGGTTGATGGACACTTGGGTTGTTTCCATCTTTTGGCAATTGTGAATAATGCCACTGTGAACATCAGTGTGCAGATGTCTGTTTATTTCACAATTTTCAATTCCTCTGGATATATTCTTAGTACAGGAATTGCTAGATCATATGACATTTCTTTATTTAGCTTACTGAGGACTCACCAAACTGTCTTCCACAGAGGCTGCACCATTTCACAATCTCACCAATAGTGCAGGAGTGTTCCTATTTCTCCACACCCTCTCCAGTACATATTGTTTTCTGTTTTTTTTTTTTTTTTTTTTTTTTTTAATTATGGCCATTCTATGTGATGTGAGATGATATCTCATTGTCATTTTGATTTTCATTTCCCTAATAGCTATTTACATGGAACATTTTTTCAAATGCTTTTTGGCCATTTGTATTTCCTCTTTGGAGAAATGTCTATTTAAATCTTTTGCCCATTTTTAAATTGGATTGCTTGCTCTTTTATTGTTGAGCTGTATGATCTCTTTATATAGAATGGAAATCAAACACTTATTGGATATATGGTTTCCTAATAATTTCTCCCATTGAGTGGTCTGCCATTTTGCCTTCTTGACGAAGTCCCTTGAATCACAAATGTGATTCACTTATCCATGTTTTCTTTCATGGCTCATGCTTTTGGATTAAGGTTTAAGAATCCAACAACTATCACCAGTTCTTGAAGATGTTTCCTACATTTTCTTCTAGGAGCTTTATGGTTCTTGCTTTTATAGTTGGATCTTTGATCCATTTCAAGTTAATTTTTGTATAAGGTGTGAGATAGGGGTCCTCCTTCTTTCTTTTGGCTATGTATATCCACTTCTCCCAGCGCCATTTGTTGACTAGACTGTTCGCCCCAGCTGTGTGGGTTTGACAGGCTTGTCAAACATCACTTGTACATAGATGTGAGGGTGTGTTTCTGAGCCAGAAATTCAGTTCCATTGGTCTTTATGTCTATTTCTATGCCAGTACCATGCTGTTTTTACCACTGCAGCTAGGTAATATGATTTAAAGTCCAGATGTGAGGGTCCTCCTACTTTACTTTTCCTTTTTAAGATGTTTCTGGCTATTCGGGAACTCTTACCCCTCCAAATAAATTTGATAATTGTGTTTTCAATTTGTTTAAAAATGCTGGTGGAATTTTTTTTATCAGGATTGCATTGAATCTGTATATCAATTTGGGTATAACTTACATCTTAATAATATTTAGTCTTCCAAGCAATAAGCATGGAATGTTCTTCCAAATATTTAAGTCTTTTTTATTTCTTTTAACAACTCATTGTAACTTTCTGAAAACAAGTGCTTTACATCTTTGGTTAAGTTTATTACTAAATATTTGATTCTTTTTGTCACTATTCTAAATGGAATTTTTTTCCCTAACTTCCTCCTCAGGTTGCCATTACTAATGTGTAGAAGAGACACTGATTTTTGCATATAGTTCTTGGATCCTGACACTCTACTGAGATAGTTTATTAGCTCTAGCAGCTTTGTTGTAAAATTTCCAGGACTTTCTATGTATAGGAGTATATCATCTATGAATAGCTTTACTTCTTCCTTTCTAATTTGGATGTATTTTATTTCTTTTTCTTGCCTGTTTGCTCTAACTAGAACCTCTTGCAGTATATTGAATGACAGTGGTAACAGCGGACATCCTTGTCTTGTTCCTTTTCTCATAGGGAAACCTTTCAGTCTTTCACCAGTGAACAAAATGTTAGCTGTGGGTTTTTCATACATGTCTTTTAACATGTTGAAATAGGTACCTTCAATTACTATCTTTTGTAGTATTTTTATAAAGAAAGGATGCTGTATTTGTCAAATGCCTTTTCTGCGTCAATCAAAAGGATCAGGTGATTATTCTTCTTTGATTTATTAGTGTAATGTATTACACTGATTAATTTTCTTGTGTTGAACCACACTTTCATTCCTGGTATAAAACCCATTTGATCATGATAAATAATTCTTTTAATGTGTTGCTGGATTCTATCAGCAAGTATTTTGTTGAGGATTTTTGCATCCATATTCATTAGGGAAATGCATCTGTAATTTTCTTTTTTAATTATATCTTTATATGGCTTTGGTATTAAAGTGATATTTCATTCTTAGAATGTGTTTGGTAGCATTCTTTCTTGTTCAATTTTTGGAAGAGCTTGAGTAAGATTGGCATTAAATCTTCTTTGTATGCTTGGTAGAACTCACTGGTGAAACCATCTGATCCTGTGCGTTTCATTTTGGGGAGTTTTTCTGATGACTGTTTCAATCCATTTACTTGTGATTGGTTTGTTAAGGCATCCTATTTCTTCTAGGGTCAGTGCAGGTTGTTTATAAACTCCTAGGAATTTTTCCATTTCATCTCCATTTTCTAGTTTTTTGATGTACAGTTGTTCATAGTATCCTATTATGAACTATTTTATTTCTGTGGGGTCAATAGTAATATCCCCATTTTTGTTTTTTATTTAATTTGCTTGCATCTTCTCTCTTTTTTTTTTTTTTTTTTTTTTTTTTGGCTTTGTCAGTCTAGCTAAGTGTTTGTCAATATTGTTGATCTTTGCAAAGAACCAACTTTTGGCTTTATTAATTCTATTGTTTTTATTTGTTTGTTTGTTTGTTCTCATTTTCATTTATTTCTGCTCTGATATTTTTTTTTTTATTTCATTCCTTCTATTTGCTTTGGGGTTAGTTTGCTGTTCTTTTTCTAGTTCCTCCAGCTGTGTAGTGAGGTCATTGATTTTAGCTCATTCTTCTTTTTTAATGTAAGCACTGAGGAGTATAAATTTCCCTCTCAGCACTGCCTTCACTGCATCCCATAGGTTCTGATATATTGTGTTCTCATTGTCATTCATCTCAAGATGTTTATTGGATTCTCTGAAAATTTCTTCTTTGACCCACTGATTATTTAAGAGTGTGTTGTTTAATCTCCATATATTTGTGAATTTTCCTTTTTCTGCCACTTGTTGATTTCCAAATTTATTCCATTATGATGAAAGAAAGTGCTTTGTATAAGTTTGATCTTGTTGAAATTATTGAGATGTTCTTTGTGACCCAACATATGGTCTATCCTAGAGAAAGATCCATGAGCATTTGAAAATAATGTATATCCTGCTGTTTTGAAGCACAATGTTCTGTGTATGTCTATTAGGTTTAGTTCATTTATCATAGTATTCAAGATGTCTGTTTCTTTATTGATCCTCTGCCCAGATGTTCTATCCAATGCTGAGAGTGGTGTATTGAAGTATCCAACTATTGCTGCAGAGATATCTATCTCTGCATTCAGTTTTGCCATTGTTTGCCTCATATATCTTGGGACATTCTGGTTAGGTGTCTATACATTTATAATTGTTATTTTTTCCTGGTGAATTACCCCTTTTATTAATATATAACATCTTTCCTCATCTCTAATATCAATTTTGCTTTCAAAGTCTCTTTTATCTGATATAAGTATAGCTACTCCAGCCATTTTTGGTTACTGCGTGCATGGAATATCTTTTTCCAGCCTTTCACTTTCAAACTATTGGTATCCTCAGGTCTAAAGTGAATCTCTTGTAGACAGCATATAGATGGCTTATATTTTCTTATCCATTCCACCAGTTTGTGTCTTTTGATTGAGGAGTTTAATCCATTAACATTCAATGTCATTATTGTAAAGGCAGTTCTTATTTCACTCATTTTGACCTTTGGGTTTTATCTGTCATATTTTATTTTCACCACTCTTTTGACACTTTTAGTTACTGTTACTGATATGATCTTCATTTCTAGACTCTCTTCCAGCCTCTCTCTCCTGTCTTTTCTTTTCAGGCTGTAGTACACCCTTTAATATTTCCTGCAAAACCAGTCTTTTTGTTATAAACGCTCTCAGTTTCTATTTATCTGTGAATATTCTAAACTCGCTCTCATTTTTGAAAGACAATCTTGCTGGATATAAGATTCTTGACTGGCAGTTTTTCTCTTGCAGTATCTTAAATATATCATACTACTGCCTTCTTGTCTCCATGGTTTCTGATGAGAAATTGGCTCTTAATCTTATTGGGTATCCTTTATACATTATGCATTGGTTTTCTCTTGCTGAACTAAGAATTTTCTCTGTCTTTGGCACTTGACATTCTAATTAGTATGTGTCTCAGAGTTGGTTTATTTGGATTTATTTGGATGAGAGTATATCATACTTCTTGGACATAGAAATCTATGTCTTCCGATTTGTTTGAGAATTTTCTACCATTATTTCTTCAAATATTTATACTGCCCTTCTTCCTTTCTCTTCTCTGTTTTGGAAACCCATGATACATATGTTTGCATGTCTCTTGCTGTCATTTAGTTCCCTGAGACTTTGTTCAATTTTTTCCATTTTTCTTCATCTGTTTTTTTGTATGTTTACTTTTGAAAGCCATTCTTCAAGCTTACCTATTCTTTCTTCCACCTCCTCAAATCTGATGCTATATGACACCAGTATATTTTTAATTTTAATTTTATTCCCATAAGATCTGCTATTTTTCTATGTATGCTTTCAAATTCTTTGTGCTCTGGGTGATAGTGTTTTTGATATCACAACAGATTTTTTTGAAGTTAAAATGTATAATGATTGTATGCATCATTGGCTGGTTGTTCCTCAATATGTTGGATAGCATTATAAAAGAAAGGGATGAACTGAAGGCTGCAAATTTACATCAAGTGCCACATGAAGGATATGAAAGTTTCTATTGCCCTAAAAGAAAATATTATTTTGTATAGCCACAGACTTGAGATTTCTGAAAACCAGATCCTGAGTCTCCTTGCATGAGTGGCTGAATTACAGCATAAGTAAATTTCCAACCTTGCAGCTTGTCTGCTATTAAAGTGACAGCATTAATTTGACAAGAATGAGATCCTGAAAATTGGAATGGGTACATATGGGTTAATAATGATGGCTGTGGGGACATTGAAACTCTAGATTCTGCTGAATCTTTTGCCTGATACACCTGTAATGAGCTGCTCTGTGGAACTAGCCACCTGACACTCAGTCTGCACTTTGAAACCAGCCTCTTGACCTCAAATCTGCCCTGAGGATTCTTCTGTCCAACCTCCACCTGAAGAGATTCACCCTGTCTGCCTAATAAACCTGTAACAACCTCTTTTGAGCAAACAGCTGTCACCTCTCTGCCTGAAGAGATTAATCCTGTTTTACCGATGAAACTGCAATGGAAGTCCCTAAGGTATTTGACTTGTAAGACAATTCTAATTCTTCTCTTGACCCACTATTAGTCCCATTCTTTTCTTCTAGACCTATAACTAGACTGAAGTCCCAAGAGGCCCCAAAAGGTGCAGTACAAAATGAGACCTATGATGAGGTGTGCTACACTACAAGAAAACTACATGATTTTTCCAATTTATTTAGACAGAAACCCAGGGAATATATGTGGGAATGAATATTAAGGGTATGGGATAATGGTGGAAGGAATATATAAAGTTATATCTTTGTAAATGTATTGATGTGGACCCACTAATGAAATATTCTTTATTCAATTTTGTAGCTTGAGGGCATAGAAAGAAGTTTAACAGTTTTTTTCAGGTGGTTGGCTGAAACATGGAATAAAATGTGGCCTACACTAGCTGAGGTTGAAATACCAGAACTTCCATGGTATAATATAGATGAAAGGATCAAAAGGCTTAGAGACATTGAGACATCTGAATGGATTTATCATGTAAGACCTGCTCACCCACCCCAGGAATGTCCGGAAGGCACACCTTTCACCTGGACTGTAAGGAATAAACTTGTGAGACTAACTTTATCATCACTGAAAATCAGTGTAGTTCCGTTTCTTGATAGGTCAGATATTACCTTGGGAACTTCTATCACAGTATTTGGATCCTGAAACACAAGGGGGATGATCAGTTACTGCGTTGGCAGAAACCAAGTGGCAGCACTGAATCACCAAATAAAGGTGAGCCTGGCTACCATATGGACAATAGACTCAAAGCAGTAATCAAAATAGTCTAACTTGTAGAGAACCATGGTGTTGACTTATAGATCATGGGGTACTTAGAAGTAAAACAGATGGTAAGTCTACCAAATTATTTCTTGATCTGTATAAGCAGAAAAGTTCCAGGTCAAGTGAACTAAAATCTAAGTTGAATTACAAAACAGAGTCATGGCCCCTTAATCAATTCCTTAATTTGAGACAGGTTACAGAACCAGAGACCCTTGGATGAATGGAAGGCCAGGTGCCTTTGTAGCAGGACCCTGTTACACTGCCAGAAACGTATACTGTTAATTTGCTCCCAGCTTTCCTCACAAAGACTTACAGCATTTTACCAGGGTAACTGCATTGGCAAAAAGGAAATGATCAAACATTTTGGGGATTGTTAGACACTGGCTAAGAAGTGACATTAATTTCAGGAAACCCATAATGTCCCTGTGGTGTACAAGTCAGAGTAGGGTCTTACGGAGATGAAGTGATCAACTGAGTTTTAGCAAGGTCTGTCTCACAGTGGGTCCAGTGGGTCCCTGGACCCATTCTGTGGTTATTTCACCAGTTTCAGAATCCATAATTGGAATAGACACACTTGGTAACTGGCAGATTCCCCACATTTGTTCTCTGACTTTTAGAGTGAGGCTTATTATGGTAGGAAAGGCCCCGTGAAAACCACTAGAACTCCCCTTACCTAGAAAAATAGTAAATCAAAAGGAATACTGGATTCCTGGAAGGAGTGCAGAGATCAGTGCCACCATCAAGGATTTGAAGGAGGCAAGGGTGGTGATTTCCACCAAATCCCCATTCAACACTCCTATTCAGCCTGTGCAGAAAACAAATGGATCTTGGAGGATAACAGTAGACTATCATAAACTTAACCAGGTGGTGACTCCAATTGCAGCTGCTTTTCCAGATGTGGTATCATTGCTTGAACAAATTTACACATCCCCTGGTACCTGGTATGCAGCTATTGATCTGACAAATGTTTTTTTTTTTCTCAATTGCCATTAAAAAGACCACTGGAAACTATTTGCTTTCAGCTGACAAGGCCAGCCATATACCTCCACTGTCCTAACTCAAGTGTACATCAACTATCCAGCCCTATGCTATAATATAGTCCAAAAGGATCATAATCATCTCTCCCTCCCACAAGACATCACACTGGTCCATTGTATTGATCATATCATTCTGATTGGACCTAGTGATTAAGAAGTAGCAATTACTCTTGACTTATTGGTAAGGCATTCTTGATCTCTATAAGCAGTTGAGTTCCAAGTCAAGTGAACAAAAATCTAACTTGAATCACAAAACAGAGATTCAAGGCCCCTTAATCAATTCCTTAATTTGAGACAGGTTACAGAACCAGAGACCCCTGAATGATTGGAAGGCAAGATTCCCTTGGAGAAGGACCCTGTTACACTGCCAAAAACTTACACTGTTAATCTTCCTCCCAGGCTTCCACAAAGAGACCTATGGCCTTTTACAAAGGTAACTGTACATTGGGGAGAAGGAATTGATCAGGCATTTTAAAGATTATTAGATGCTGGCTCAGAAGTGACATTTATTCCTTGAGACCAAAGATGTCACTGTGGTCCACCAGTCTGAGTAGGGGCTTATGGAGGTCAGGTGATCAGTGGATTTTAGCTCAGGTTCATCTCATAGTGGGTCCAGTGTATCCTCAGATCCATTCTATGGTTACATATCCAGTTCCAGAATGCATAATTGGAATAGACACACTTATCAACTGGAGAACCACATATTGGTTCACTGACTTATGGAGTGAGAGCTATTATGGTAGGAAAGCCAGATGAAAGCCTCTAGAAGTGTCCCTAACTAGCAAAGAAGTAAATCAAAAGTAGTACTGTATTCCTGGAGGGATTGCAAAGATTAGTGCCATCATCATGGATCATCTCAATTGATGCAGAAAAGACATTTGACAAAAATCCTGCATCCTTTCTTGGTAAAAAACACTACCAAAATAGGAATTGAAGGAACTTTTCTCAACATGATAAAATGCATGTATGAAAAACCCACAGCTAACATTGTACTCAGTGGTGAATTATTGAAAGATTTTCCACTGAGATCAGCAACAAGACAAGGATGCCCACTGTTGCCACTCTTGTTCAATATAGTGCTAGAGGTTCTAGCTATATAAATCAGACTTGAAAAGTAAATATAAGGCATTGAAATTCACAGATGATATGATCCTATACCTAAAAATCCCAAAAAGTCTACAAGAAAGCTACTAGGGCTATTAAATGAATTCAGCAGAGTGGCATGGTACAAGATTAAAACAGAAAAATCAGTATTGTTTCTATACACTAATAATGAGCAATCTGAGGAAGAAGTCAAGAAAAAAGTTCCATTTACAATAGTGACAAAAAGAATCTAATATTTAAGAACACACTTATCCAAGGTCATAAAGCCCTTGTATTCAGAAAACTACAATGCATTCCTAAAACAAATTAAAGAAGAACTAAATAAACGGAAGAATAGTCTGTGTTCATGGATGGGAATACTAAATATCATTAAGATGTCAATTCTACCCAAACTGATATATAAATTCAATGCAATCCCAATACAAATTCCAACAGCCATTTTTAAAGAAATGGCAAAACCAATTATCAAAATTATTTAGAAGGGTACATGGCCCTGAAAAGCCAGAAAATTCTTAGAAAGGAAGAGTGAAGTTGGAGGGCTCTCACTTCCGGAATTTAAGTCAAATTACCTAGCTACAGTGATAAAAACAACATGGTGTTGGCATAGAAATAAACATATAGACCAATGGAACTGAATTGATGGTTCAGAAATAGAGCCTTACATCTATGCTGAAGTGACTTTTGACAAGGCATTCAAACCCACCCAACTGGGTCCCAACAGTCTAGTCAACAAATGGTGCTGAGAGAACTGGATATCCATAGTCAAAAGAAAGAAAGAGGACCTTTATCTCACACCTTATAGAAAAATTAATCAAAAATGGTTCAAAGACCTAAGTATACAATCAAAAGCCATAAAACTCCTAGAAGAAAATGTAGGAAAACATCTTCAATATCTGTTGGTGGGTGGTGGTTATTTAAAACTTACACTGAAAGCACAAGCAATGAAAGAAAAATTGGATAAATGGGACCTCCTCAAACTTAATTTTGTGCTTCAAAGGACTTCATCAATAAGGTGAAAAGGGTACCTAATCAATAGGAAAAAATATTTGGAAGCAACATATCCAATAATGGTTTGATTTCCATGCTATATAAAGAGTTCATGCAACTCATCAATAAAGAGCAAGCAATACAACTTTAAAAATTGGCAAATGACTTAAATAGACTTTTCTCCCAAGAGGAAATTTAATTGTTGAAAAAGAACATGAAAAGATGTTCAATATCACTGGGTATTAGGGAAATGCAAATCAAAAGCACAATGAGATATCAACTCACACCTCATAAATTGCCATATTAAAAAAAAAAAGAAAATTACAACTGCTGGAGAAAATGTGGAGAAATAGGAACACTCCTTCAGTGTTGGTGGAAATGTAGAATGATGCAGCCTCTTTGGAACACAGTTTGGCATTTCCTCAGGAAGCTAAATATAGAACTTCTGTATGATCTGGCAATCTCTCCACCTGGAATATATCTAGAAGAACAGAAAACAATGAAATGAACAGAAATTTGCACACTGATGTTCAGAGCAGCATTATTCACAATTACCAAAAGTTGGAAACAACCAATGTGGCCATCAACCAGTGAATGCTTAAACAAATTATGGTGTGTGTGTGTATATATATGAATGAAGGAATACAATGCTGCTGTAAGAAGAAATGAAATTGAGACACATATCTTAACATGGATGAACCTTGAGGATATTATGCTAAGTGAAATAAGCCAGACAAAAAAGGACAATTGTATGGTCTCACTCATATGAGCTAATTACAAAGAATAGGCACTTGAAGGTATAACCTAGAGTATAGATTACTAGAATATAGGATAAGGACTGAGAAGGGGTACTGATGTTTAATTTATGTAGAATTTTCAATTAGCTTGACTGTAAAATTTAGAAATGGATGCAGTTGATGGTATCACTTTATAGTGAGTATAACTAACATGGCTGGTTTTAAAAGGTATTGTGGCTGAAAAGCGTAGCCTAGGAATGTAAATGACAATGGAAAAAGAGCTATGGAGTAATATAGGGACTGAATAACATAGTGAACCCAGAGGTGGATGAGGATTGTGGTTAATAATAAAGAATGTTCTTCTATGAACTAGAACAAATATACCTCACTATTACAAGGTGTTAAGAATATAGTGATGCATGGGAAAATAGAATTAATATAACATAATTATATATAATTAGTGTGACATATATAACAACAATATTGTAATATTCTTGCATCAATGTCAAAGATGCTCAATATCAATTGTAAGGATCAATAATAAGGGGTTATAGAGTTTTTTCCTTTGGACTAAGGGAAAAGTTTAAAGGTTTACAGGGGCAATGACAGCAAAACTGTGTAATAAAAGTGAGAGCCACTGAGTGTACACTTTGGACAGAATGTACAAGGCATTGTGCTGTAAAATACAGTGATCAATGTGGTGGAGAATGTACTGTGGTTAACAATACAAATATGAGAATATTCTCTCAGGAACTATAAAAAATATAAAGTATTAATATATAGAGTTAGTAATAAGGGGTGTATGGAAAAGTATACCAAGTGTACACTATGAACTATAATTCATGCTAGTAGTCTGATGATGTTCTTTCATAATCTGTAACAAATGTTCCACAACAATGTACAGTGTTGTTGGAGGGATGATGCACAGGAATTCTGCACATTATGCATGATTGTTTTGTAAACTCACAACTATTCTAATAATAAAATGATACAAAAATCAGTTGGATAGAGGACATATCAGATATTAAACTACGAACATATAGTACACTGTATAATATTGTTGATATACCCCTGAGGTAAGAAAATGAAGGTATATTGCTGGCCTTGCCAGCTAAAAGCAAACAGTTTCTGGTGGTCCTTTCTGATGGCAATTGAGAAAAAAAAATTTTGACAGATCGATCAATAGCTGCATATCAGGTACCAGGGGATGTAGGGGATGTGTAGATTTACTCAAGCAATGATACCACATCTGGAAGAACAGCTGTAATTGGAGTGACCACTTGGTTAAGTTTATGATAATCTACTGTCATCCTCCAAGATCCATCTATTTTCCTCATGGGCCAAATAGGAGAGTTGAATGGAGATTTGGTGGGGATCAACATCCCTGCCTCCTTCAAATCCTTGATGGTGGCCCTGATCTCTGCAATCCCTCCAGGAATCCAGGATTCCTTTTGATTTATTATTTTGCTAGGTAGGGTCAGTTCTGTTGGTTTACACTTGGCCTTTCCTACCATAACAGGCCTTACTCCAAAGGTCAGATAACAAATATGGGAAATCTGACAGTTACTGAGTATATCTATTCCAATTATGGATTCTGGAACTGGTGAAATAACCACAGAATGGGTCCAGGGACCCATTGGACCCACTGTGAGACAGACCTTGCTAAAACTCAATTGATCACTTCATCTCCGTAAGCCCCTACTCTGACTTGTACACCACAAAGACATTATGGGACTCCAGAAATTAATGTCACTTCTTAGCCAGTATCTAATAATCTCACAAATATTTGATCATTTCCTTTTTGCTAATGCACAGTTACACTGGTAAAGTGCTGTAAGTGTTTTTTGAGAAAGCTGGGAGGAAGATTAACAGTATAAATTTTTGGCAGTATAACAGGATTTATCCCAAGGGGACCTGGACTTCCCCTCTTTCAAGGAGCTCTGGGTCTGTAAACTGTCTCAATTCTGGGAATTGATTAAGGGGCCATGAATCACTGTTTCTGTCATTCAAGTTATGGTCCGTTTTGTTTACTCTACCTAGAACTCTTCTGCTTACATAGATCAAGTAGGAATTTAAGAGACTACCTGTCTATTTTAATTCTAGTTATACTGTGATCTATTATCCAATGCCATAGGTCTATGTGACTCAGACTCTTTTGATTCCTGCTTTAACTCTGCCTTTCATTGTGGTAGCCATGCTCACCTTGTCTTTGGAGATTAAATGCTGCTCCTTGGCCTCTGACATCCTGAGATCCAATCATCCCCATAGTGTTTAAGGATTCTAGTTCCATGACAGTAGTTCCCACAGTAATATCTGGCCTACAGAGAAAAACAACCACAGAGCTCTTCAGGGAAGATGGAGTTAGTCTCACAAATTTATTCCTTACAGTACTGGTTAATGGTGTGTCTTCTGGATATTCCTGAGTTTCTTGGGCAGCTCTTAAATGGTGAATCCATGCTAGCATTTCAATTTCTCTAAGCCTTTGGCTCTCCTCATCTACACTATACCTTGGTAAATTGGGCATCTTGACATCAGTATTATAGGCCATATTTTGGTACACATTTCAGCCAGCCACCTGAACAAATTCTTAGAGCCTTTTCTAAGCTCTTGAGCTACAGCACTGAATCCAGAATCTCTGCTTAGTGGGCCCATATCAATAAATTCAAGTCTGTTCCAACTTTATATTCCTTCAACCATTATCCCATACCCTCAATATACATTTCCTTACCTATATCCCAGATTTCTGTCTCTATAAGTTGGAAAACTCATGCAGTTATTTTAGAGTATAGCATTCTTCCTTACGAAATGAAAAATCACATGATCTGAGGAGGAGCAAGATAGTGGTAGAATAAGGAGTGCTGTAGCAGTTTGATAGTATTTACAAATTCCCAAAAGAGATATTGACTATGTTTGTAAACTGGTATTTTGCTCTGGGCAAGCTACCCTTTGGTTGATTTAAATTCAAAGACTTTACCTTTACTTGATTAAATCAAGTTTAGAGCTTTGATTTGACCACAACATTAGGGTGTACAGAGTTGAGTCCCCATCCCCTTGGTGGGCTATATAAATGGACACTCAATCAACAACATGGGAGAAGAACACAGAGGAAGAGAGACAGCTCCATAGACATTGCAGAGGCCCTGGGAAGAGAGATGAGCTATTCACCTGATAGTTTGCAGCTGAAAAGACCAGAGCCTTTAGCAGCTGAGCAGGCCTGGAGAGAAAAGAGCCCTCCTACAGCTGAGATCAGAAGAAGCTGGGTCCATGGAGTCTTAAGAGAAAAGAGGAAGGCTGAACCCTCACAGATGTCATCCACCATCTTGCTTCAACACGTGGCAACAGATTTTGGTGAGGAACAATCCTTGAGTTGAACTCTTTAGGGCTTTGTAACTGTAAGTTTTTACCCCAAATAATTGTCCTTTATAAAAGTCAACAGATTTCTGGTACTTTGCATCAGCACCCCTTTGGCTGAATAATACAAGCTCCAAGAATTAGTTCATCCTACATGGCAATTAGTAATCACCCACAACTATCTGAAACACCTATTTGGGGGCCCTGGGAGACCAGAAGTGCATTCTGCAACATCTTTGAAAGATGGAAGGAGAAGACTGCCAATCTGATGAGAAGATTCATCAGTAAAGTACTCCACGCCATGGAGGCCAGTGCCCATACTCCACTGGTGGTGCAAGCCACCTCAGGAGTTATTCCCTGGCTGGAGTTGGAAGTTCCATTTCCCAGAAATGGGGGAGGAAGAGATAGGTGAGCTGCAACTTCAGCTACTGATTAGAAAATTCAGCTGACTAAAGTATAACCCTAAGAAGTTTTAATGTTTGAAACTGTCCAAATTAGAAAGAGGCTGGCAGCTGCCATTTTAACTACACCCCCAGCATGAGGGAAGTGGGGCTGACTGAAAATCACAATGATGGTAGGGACCAGCTTCTTTCCACACAGATTGGACTGCAACCCTAGCCTAGGCTTCAGCACCACCTCTGGCAGGGAGGAAGCTGGCAGGATATGCACCAGCCTCTCTGAGTAACTGGAGGCACATTTGGCTGGCACTGACCGAATAATTGATCACCTGGGGCTCCATCCCAGCACCCCTATAGGATAGGAGAGGAGCTGTTTCCTCAGCCTCTCTGGGTGTTTTCAGCCTGCATAGACTGAATCCTCTGACACTTATAGCTCCATTCTTGCCCCCAAGTAAAATAAGAGGGAAGTTGTATTTCATCAGCTTTATCGGCCATAGGCTGACCCTTTTGGCCTGCACAGCCTGGACTGGTGGGTACCAGTGGATCCACCCCCAACTCCAATTCAATAAGAGGGGGCTGGTGTTTCCTCAGCCTTTCTGGGTATCAGCAGGCACTTTCAGCCTACATGGACTGAACTGTTGGGCTTCGGTGGCTTTGTTCCCACCCCTTAAAGAGCAAAATTTACAGTACTCCCTCAACCTCTCAGGGCAAATGCAGGTATATTTAACTCACAAAATTTAGATTGTTGGGTACTCCAGAGGGTCTTTCTCAACCCTTGGCAGGGAGTGGGTGGTCCAGTGCTCTGTCAGTCTACCTGGGCAACTGAGGTCATTTTGGACCCGCATGGGATAGATTGCTGCCCACACCTGCAGCTCCATCCCTGTCCCAGGCAAGGGAGGAAGGGGTATGAAGCTTTCTCAGTCTCTCTGGGTAAGAAAAGATGGACTTGGCCTATACGACTTGGATTATTACATACGGCTGTGGCTCTGCCCATATCCTTGGCAGAGGAGAAAGGTGGGAGAAGCTTCATTGGTCCCTGGGGCAAAGCAGGCAGCTTCAGCCTCCACAGTTTCAGCACCAACAATACCCTTGGCTCCCACTACACAACCAACAAGGGAAAGAAAGGGCAAGAAAGCCCTAAACTAAAGAAAGAAAGAGCACCCAGGATAAATACATCTAGGAAGCCAAATACCAAGACACCAACAAAAAATTACAATCCATACCAAGAAACAGGAAGATATGGCACAGCTAAAGGAACAAGATAAGCCTCTAGAAGACATAAAGGAGTTGAGACAACCAGTCATAGATGTTCAAACAAATCTCCTCAATAAATTCAATGAGATTGCTAAAGGGATTAAGGATATTAAGTAGTCCCTGGGTGAGCACAAAGAAGAATTTGAAAGCATACATAGAAAAATAGCAGATCTTATGGGAATGAAAGGAAAAATAAATGAAATTTAAAATACCCTAGAGGCATATAATGGAGATTTGATGAGGCAGAGGAAAGGATCGGTGAGCTTAAAGAATGGCCTCCAAAAGAGAACATAGAAAAGAACAGATGAATAAAAGAATTGAAAAAATTGAACAGGGTCTTAGGGAAATAAATGACAGGAACAGATGTGCAAACATATGTGTCATGGGAGTCCCAGAAGGAAAAGAAAAGGGAAAAGAGGCAGAAGGAAAATTTGAAGAAATAATCATAGAAAATTTCCCAAACCTATTGAAGGAAATAGATATTCATGTCCAAGAAGCACATCGTATTCCCATCTGAATGAACGTGAATAGACCAACTCTGAGACACATATTAATCAGAATGTAAAATGCCAAAGAGGAAAAAAATTCTGAGATTAGCAAGAGAAAAGCAAAGCATAACAGATAAGGGATACACAATATGATTACATGTTGATTTCTCATCAGAAACCATGGAGGTAAGAAGGCAGGGGTATTAAATATGCAGATGACATGATTCTATACATAGAAAGCCCTGTAAAATCTACAACAAAGTTTCTAGAGCTGATAAATAGGTTCAATAAAAGGGCAGGATATAAGATTAACGTGCAAAAATCAGTAGCATTTCTGTATACTCATAATGGGCCATCTGAGGAAGAAATCAAGAAGAAAAGTCAATGAAAGATGTAAATTACTTGTACACAGAAAACTACATAGCACTGTTAAAGGATATCAAAGAAGACCTAAATAAATGGAAGAATACTCCCTGTTCATGGATAAGACAATTAAATTATCATTAAAATATCTATTCTATGCAAACTGATTTACAGATTTAACACAATCCCAACAAAAATTACAACAAACAACATTTTTTACTGAATCGGAAAACCTAAGTATGAAATTTATGTGGAAAGGTAAGGGGTCCTGAATAGCCAGACATATTGAAAAGGAAAAATGAAATTGGAGGAATCATACTACCTGACTATAACAAATACTACAAAGCTACAGTGGTCAAAACTGCATGTTATTAGCATAAGGATAGACATACTGACCAATGGAACCGAATTGAGAGTTCTGATATAGACCTGAACATATATAGCCAATGGGTATTCAACAAGACCACCAAGTCCATTCAACCTGGGCAGAATATTCTCTTCAACAAATGGTGCTTGGAGAACTGGATATCCATATCCAAAAGAATGAGAGAGGATCACCATCTCACACCCTAAACAAAAATTAATTCAGTATGGATCAAATATCTAAATATAAGAGCAAAGACCATAAAGCTCCTGGAAGATAGTGTAGGGAAGCATCTACGAGATCTTGTAGTATGAAATAGTTTCATAAACTTTACACCCAAAACACAAGCAATGAAATAAAAAAATAGATAAATGGGGCCTTCTCAAATTTAAAAAAAAACTTTTATGCTTCCAGGGAATTTGTCAAGAAAGTGAAAATGCAGCCTACTCACTGGGAGATAATATTTGGTAACCATCTATCTGATAGGGACCTAATATCTGGCATATATAAAGAAATCCTACATCTTGAAAATAAAAAGACAAACAACCCATTTAAAAAATGGGCAAGTGACTTGAATAGACACTTCTCCAAATAAGAAATACAAATGGATATAAAGCACATGAAAAGATGCTCAACATCACTAGCTATTAGGGAAATGCAAAAAAAAAGATCTAATGAAATATCATTTTACACCCATTAGAGTGGTGGCTATTAAATAAAACATAGGAGAACAAGTGTTGGAGAGGATGTGGTAGAAAGGGAACACTTATCCACTGCTGGGAGGAATGTAGAATGGTGCAGCCATTGTGGAGGATGGTTTGGTGGATCCAAAGGAAGCTAAATATAGAACTGCCATATGATCCAGGAATTCCACTGCTCGGTATAACCCAGAAGAATTGAAAGCAGGGACACTAACAGATATATGCACACCAATGTTCATAGCAGTATTATTCACTATTGCCAAAAGTTGGAAGCAAACCAAACACCTATCAACAGATGTATGGATAAGCCAACTGTGGTATATACATACAATAGAATATTATTCAGCTGTGTATTATTCAGCCAAAGGGGTGCTGATGCAAAGTACTGGAAATTTGTTGGGTTTTATAAAGAGTATTTATTTGGGATGGAAGCTTACAGTTACCAGGCCATAAAGCATAAGTTACTTCCCTCACCAAAGTCTGTTGCCATGTGTTGGAGCTAGATGGCTGCCAATGTCTGCAAGGGTTCAGGCTTCTTCTTCCTCTTAAGCCTCCATGGTGGTCCCAGCTTCTTCCAATATCAGCTATAGGCAGGGATAAGTCTCATCTCTCTCCTGGGGCTTGTTTCTCTCTGGGTTCAGCTGCTCTGCTCTCTCCACAATGCCAGCTGTAGACTATCAGGCTAACAGCTTGTCTTCTGCCATGTCTAGTGGAGCCTTCTCTCCTTGTTCATATGTCTCCTTTCTGTGTGTTTACTTCTCGGGGTTCCAATTTCAAAATTCCCACTAATTCCTCTGCCTTGTCATTTTTTCTGTGAGTCCCCACCCACCAAGAGGGCAGGGACTCAACATCCTACTGACATGCCCAATCAAAGCCTTAATCATAATTTAATCAAGTAAAAGTGAAATCTCTGAATCCAATACAATATAATATGCCCAAAGGAAAGACCAGTTTACAAACATAATTCAATATCTATTTTTGGAATTCATAAACAATACCAAACTGCAACAGCTGGAAGAAGGAATGCAGCATTAACACACAGGATAAAATGGATGAACCTTGAAGACCTTATGTTGAGTGAAGTAAGCCAGGCACTGAAAGACAAATATTACAAGAACTCCCTAATATGAATTAAGCAAGTTGAGCTGACTCATAGAGCTAGAGTCTTGAATATAGGTTTACAGGGGTCAGAAAGGGAGTAGAGGGTGGTGAGCCAATGCCCATATGGGCAAAATCTACAATAAGGTGGAAGGGTGTAGTTGTGCAGTGGATGGGCATGACAGTGGTGTAGTGATGTGATTGGTTTCAGTGTTTCTGGTCTATGAGGGGGGAGGAGGGTGGGTGGGTTGCATTGGAGTATCCATGGAACTGGGGAGAAGGTTGGGGGAAGGAACTGGTGAACTCTGGGGATTTGCAAGTCTTTGGTTAAAACTGTAATTTTGGGAATATTCTTTTGGCAAGTATGGCAGGTGAGGGTTACTGGTGTAAAGTAACACTCTACTGGATGTGGGGGGTTTTGTGGGACCGGGCACACCTTGGGTAGGCTTCTATGTAATATGTAAGTGTTCATTTTGTCATAGTGTGATATATCAGTGGGTGGAGACCCACACAATAAACAAGAAAATATCAAACTTTCATCCTGGGGATTCCTGCTATGTTCCCCATTAGAGGGACAAGTATCCCTCAAGATCATAGGCAGTACCCAATAAAAGAAAACAAACCAATATGTCAAACCCTCAATATTATTGCAAGTAACTATGAATCTTATTCGAAGTGTTTACCGTAGGTTCCTAGGGGAAGGGGAAGGAAGAATAAAATAGATAGAAGATAGGGCATTTTTAGGGCATTAGACTTGTTCAAAATGATCTTGCAATAACAGACAGAGGCCACTTCAAGTTTCATCAAAACCTATAAAAGTGTATATCAAAATGTAAACCGTAATGTGAACCATTGACCATGGTTAGAAGCAATGCTTCAATATTTGTACATCGATTTTAACAAATGTACCATCCACATGTAAAATGTGTTGATAGGTGAGCAGAGAAATGGCAGAGGGTGTAGGCTATATGAAAATCCCCTATAATCTCGCAATATAGCTTTTCTGTATCCTAAACCTACTTTGAAGAGAAAATGAAAACAATAAGACACTGGGAGAATATATGGAATAAAATGTCATTGTACATAGAGGACAAAAGATCTTACAGTGATGAAAGACATAATGTCTAAAATTTTTTTTTAATTTAGTATTTCAAATATTTTAAATTTTTTTGTATTTTATGGGTTTTTAAAAAAATTATTTAATTTTCTTATTAAATTTATTTGATTATTTTTTTGGCTTCATTTTTGGAGAGGTTTTGGATCACAGAAGGGTCACAACAGTGGCAGGGGAAGATCACTGGTGCAGGGTGTCAGTGATGGGGGGATGCATGGGAAGGGGCTTACCTGGGGCATGCCTTTAAGGTATATGTCTGTTCATTTGTTCTTGGGGCAATGTCTCCTTGGGTGGAGATCCACACAATAGGCAAAAGAATATTGAATTTCCATCCAGGGGAGTTCTGCAACATTTTCTAATAGGACAGCAAAAATCCCCTGAGTGCAAGGGCAGTGCCTAGTGAAAGAAGAGAGACCATTACACCAGGCCCTTCATGTTGATGATGGTACTTATGAACCTTTTTTTGTGAAATTGAAATTAGCTTAGTATTATATACTGCCCAAGAGTTACCTTCTGAACGCCTCCTTGTTGCTCAAATGTGACCTCTTTCTAAGCCAAATTCAGCATATAAACACATTTCCTTCCCCACATCGTGGGACATGACACCTGGGGATGAGTCTCCCTGGCACCAAGGGATTATTACCAAATGCCATCAAGCAATGCATCTGCAAGAAAAAAACCTTGACCAAAATGGGGGAACATTGAGCTGTAGGGTAGGAGTTGCAGCTCCACCGAGATTTCATGCACACCTGGCACATAGGTAGGCCGGAGGCTCCAGTCTCTGGAAGTATACCTAAAAACTCCAGCATCACATATAGGTTTGAATAGAAGGGACTGGTGAACCATGTGCAGGGAGGACTTATTTGAGTCCAATTCTGTCATTCTCAGGAGCACAGATTCCAAAATAGAGCCTACTGATAAGGCATCAGTCTCTGGGGCTATCCCCCCTTATATAGGACCTGGGTGTCTCCAGAGCTCTCAGGAACCCCTCTGTGTGGGGTGATAGACATTTAGATGTTCTATGATCTCCTACTGAGGTGTGCGTAAGAGTTACCTCTGGGATGACCTCCCGACTCTCTTTGAAGTCTCTTAGCCACTTGAACTCATTTGTCTTTACCATTTCCCCCTTTTATTCAAGGTCTTTTTCCAGTTGTGTTGCCAGTTGGCACTTGGTATTAATCCCTCATTGCCAGGGAGGCTAGGTGTGGGAGGTGGGCAACATGGGAATCCCAGTGGGTTCCGTGTAATATTTTGGGTAATCTAAGCACCTCTTAAAATATATGTATATATATATATATATATAAATAACATTTTTGTAAGCAAATATACATATATGCATATATATTTATATATCATTTTGCAAATGTTTGTATGTATTGTGAGAATTTTGATTTTTACCCACAATAAAAATAAAAATAAAAATAAAAAATACAACTTAGAAAAAAAATGGGGGAACAGTGACTACAAATGATTTTTTATGGCTATGAGACTTCAAATGAGTTGGGAGATCATTTCAGAGGCAACAGTTATGCAGTTCTCATCAGCATCTCATTGACTGCCACAGCAAACAATGCCTCAAATAGCAGGGCTCCTGAGGGCTCTAGAAACATCCAGGAGCTATCATACAGGGCAGACAGTCCAGGAATTCATCACCCTGTCAATGGGCCTTGCTGTATGTATGCTTCCCAGTGTACCAGTGTTAGACTTATTTATAGGTTCTCTACACCTGGCTCTTCTGTCCCTTTAATTGAACCTAAAATTGGCACTATTCTTGATAAATATATTTCCCAGAGACTTAAATCTTTGATACATGTGCCAGTTCATATCTGAATTTCAGCAGAGTTGCAACACCTACTCTCCAGTTCATGGAAGTCACACAGGACAACTAACAAGAAGATGATGATGGGCAACACCCACTGCAAGGAACAGAGAGTGTCTACAACTGCAAGCAAGATAGTTCCATCCATTTGCCCCATGGGTTCTAAGCTCTCTCTCAATTAGAAGCAGAGTGGGCATCACCATCCCAAGGTCCTCAAGATTAGGTTATGAACCATGGACTAAATTAGACTTATTATTATTCTACTATAAACTTATTATTCTAGCAAGGAAAGAACTTTTATGTAGTTCCCAAAGTTATTGAGCACTAGAGGTTCTGAGAAACGGGAGAGGGAAGAATGGGTGTAATATGGGGGCATTGGAGTTGTTCTGCATGGCATTGCAGTTACAAATACAGGCCATTGTATATTTTGTCATAACCTACAAAATTGTGCAGGACAGGGTGTAAATTATAATGTAAACTGTAACTCATAGTTAGTAAAGGCTTCAATATGTGTTCATCAATTGTAACAAACGTACCACACTAATGAAGGATGTTGCTGATGGGTGAAAGTGTGGGAGGGAGATGGGGTAGGACATATGGGAATGCCTCATATTTTTAATGTACCTTTTATGTAATCTAAAGCTTCTTTAAAAACAAAAAAAAATAAAAAAATAATACTATTAAAAATAAAATAAAACAAATGAGCTAATTACATAGCTGGAGAAAATAGAATAAAAACAACAAACTAATCCTAAAGCATGTAGAAGGAATGAAATAGCAAAGATCAGAGCAGAAATAAATGAAATTGATACCAAAAAAAAAATTAACAAAACCAAAAGTTGGTTCTTTGAAAATATTAACCAAATTGGCAAACACTTAGCTATGCTTTCTCTGCATCAATTGATAGGACCATGTGATTTCTTTTGTTTGATTTATTAATGTGGTGTGTTACACAGATTGATTTTTTTGTGTTTTAGGTACCCTTGCATGTCTGGTATAAAACTGTCTTGAATTTGATGAATAATTCTTTCAATATGTTGTTGGATTCGATTAGCAAGTACTTTATGGAGGAATTTTGCATCCATATTCATTAGGGAAATGCATCTGTAATTTCCTTTTCAAAATATCTTTTTCTGGCTTTGGTATTAGGGTGATATTTGGCTTCATAGAATGAGTTTGGTAATGTTCCTTCTTGTGCAATATTATGGAAGCGCTTGAGTAAGCTTGGTATTAAATCATCTTTGAATGCTTGGTAGAACTCACCTGTGAAACCATCTGGTCCTGGGATTTTCATTTTGGGGAGTTGTTGTATAACTGTTTCAATCTCTTGACTTGTGATTGGTTTGTTGAGGTTTTCTATTTCTTCTAGGGTCAGTGTGAGTTTTTCATGCATGCTTAAAAAATTTTCCATTTAATCTAAATTGCCTAGTTTTTTGGCATACAGTTGTTTTAGTATCCTCTTATGATCTCTTTTATTTCTTTGGGGTCAGTAGTAATGCCCCCATTTTCATTTTTTATTTCATTTATTTGCTATCTTCTCTCATTTTTGATTTGTCAGTCTTTGACAAAATACAGCATCCTGTCTTGATAAAAATACTACAAAATATAGGAATTGAAGGAAACTTTCTCAACATGATAAAGGCCATATATGAAAAACACACAGCTAACATTGTACTCAATAGTGAAAGGCTGAAAACTTTCCTGTTGAAATCAGGAATAAGACAAGGATGCCCACTGTCACCACTGTTGTTCAATATAATGCTAGAAGTTCTAGATAGAACAATTAGGCAAGAAAAAGAATTAAAATACATCCAAATCAGAAAAGGTGCAGTAAAACTATTGCTATTCACAGGTGATATGATCCTATACCTAGAAAGTCATGAAAAATCTATGAAAAACCTGCTGGAGCTGATACTATTTCAGTAGATTGTCAGAATCCAAGATCATTATGCAAAAATCCGTGGTGTTTCTATACACTAGTAATGTGCAATCTGAGGAGGAATTCTGGAAAAAAATTCCATTTACAATAACGACTAAAAGAATCAAATATTTAGGAATAAACTTAGCCAAGGATGTAAAGCACTTGTTTTTAGAAAACTGCAATGATTTCTTAAAAGAAATTTTTTTTTTTTTTTATTATGGGTAAAAATCAAAATTCTCACAATACATACAAACATTTGTAAAATGATATATAAATATATATGCATATATGTGTATTTGCTTACAAAAATGTTATTTTATATATATATATACATATATTTTAAGAGGTGCTTAGATTACCTAAAATATTATACGGAAAGAAATTTTAAAAGACCAAAAAATTGGAAGAATATTCCATGCTCGAGGATTAGAAGACTAAATATTATTAAGATGTCAATTTTACCCAAATCTTTATACAGATTCAATGCAATCCGAATAAAAATTCCACCAGCATTTAAAAATAAATGGACAACACAATGATCAAATTTATTTGGAAGGGTAAGTGGTCCCGAATAGCCAGAACCATCTTAAAAAAGGAAAAGAGAAGTTGGAGGACTCTCACTTCTGGACTTTCAATCACATTACCTATCTAGAGTGGTAAAAAAAAAAAATGGTACTAGCATAGAGATAGACATATGGACCAGTGGAACCAAACTGATGGTTTATTTATTTTTTTGAGGTACCAGGGCCCAGGGATTGAACCCGGGATCTCGTATGTGGGAAGCCAGCGCTCAACCACTGAGCCACATGGGCTTACCTAAATTGATGGCTTAGAAACAAACCCTCACATCTATGGTCAAGTGAGTTTTGACAAGCCTGTCAAACCCTCCCAGCTCAGGCAGAACAATCTATTCAACAAACGGTGCTGGGAGAACTGGATGACTATAGCCAAAAGAAAGAAAGATGATCCCTATCCCACACCTTATACAAAAATTAACTCAAAATGAATCAAAGACCTAAATATAAAAGCAAGAACCATAAACTCCTAGTAGATAATATAGGAAAATAGCTTTAATACTTGGTGGTAGTGGTAGATTCTGAAACCTTACATCAAAAGCACAAGCCACGTAAGAAAACATGGATAAATGGGACCTCACCAAACTTAAACACTTTTGTGATGCAAAGGACTTTGTAAAGAAGGAAAAAATGCAGCCCACTCAATGGGAGAAAATGTCTGGTAACTACATATCCAATAAAGGTTAGATTTCCATTCTATATAAAGAGATCATACCACTCAATAATAAAAGAATAAGCAATCCAACCTAAAAATGGGCAAAAGATTTAAAAAGACACTTATTCAAAGAGGAAGTACAAATGGCAAAAAAGCATACAAAAATGTTCCGTATCACTAGCTATTAGGGAAATGCAAATCAAAACGACACTGAAATATCATCTCACAGGGCATAGAATGACCATTATTAAAAGAAAAACAGAAAAAATTAAGTGCTGGTGAGGATGTGGAGAAATAGGAACACTCCTTCAGTATTAGTGGGGTTGTAAAATGTGCAGCCTCTGTGGAAGACAGTTTTGTAGTTCCTCAGGAAGCTGAATATAGAACTGCTATATGATCCAGCACTTCCTCTACTACGAATTCATCCAGAAGAACTGAAAACTGTGACACAAACAGACATCTGTGCACCAATATTCATAAAAGCATTATTAACAATTACCAAAAGATGGAAACAACTCAAATGCCCATCAACAAATGAATCGATAAAGAAAATGTGGTATTTACATATGATGGAATGTTATGCAATAGTAAGAAGAAATGAAATTGTGACACATTTTATAATATGGATGCATCTTGAAAACATTATGCTAAGTGAAGTAAGCCAGACACAAAAGGACAAATGTTGCATGGTCTCATTAATATGAACTAAATACGAAGAATAAATGCATGGAGTTAAAACCTAGAGTAAAGTTTATTAGGAGATTAGAGGAGTGTTGAGAAGGAATTCTGATACTTAATTCATGTAGAAGTTTTAAATAACTTCACTGTAAAAGTTTGGAAGTGGATAGAGTTGATGGTAACACATTATAGTGAGTAGCAGCTGGTTCGTAAATGAGAATGTGGCTGGAAAGTGTAGTCTAGGGATGCAAATATCAACTGAAAAAAAGCTAGAGAATAATCTAGTGGCTGAATAAAACGGTGAACCCAGAAGTGGATGAGAATTGTGGTGG
The DNA here is from genome assembly GCA_026826555.1 of Tolypeutes matacus. Classification (NCBI taxonomy): domain Eukaryota; kingdom Metazoa; phylum Chordata; class Mammalia; order Cingulata; family Chlamyphoridae; genus Tolypeutes; species Tolypeutes matacus. The sequence continues at coordinate 800,315 of JAKSZT010053809.1, forward strand.
ATGGTACAGATGCAAGACTGTCCTTCTGTGAGCTCAAGCAGATATACTTCACTATTGCATGGTGGTGGGAATGTGGAGAAACATGGGGAAAATACAACTGTGTGACCTATGGACTGTGGTTAAAAGCAATACTGTAATATTCATGCACATATGCCAAAGATGTACTGGATTTATAATGGGAGGGTATGGAAAAAGGGTGCCAAATGTACACTATGGACGATGGTTGGTGATAATCATCTGAAGATATCCTATAACCTATAACAAATGTTCGACCACAGTGCGGTGTGTTGGTGAAGGGGTGTAGTATGTGAATTCTACCCATGTGCATGATTGTTTTGTAAGTTCACAACTTTTACAATAAAAACATATTTTTAAAAATTGTAATAGCATGGATTGGGGGAAAATATACCAAATGTAAGATATGGACTATAGTTATTAGCAAGGTTTTGAAAATAGTCCTTCACAATTTATAACAAATGTTTCACAATAGTGCAAGGTGTTGGTGGTGGGGTGATGTTTGGAACCCCTGTATGATGTTATGCATGTTTGTTTTGTAAGTTCACAACTTTTACTATACACTTATTGTTTATGTATGTTCATGTATGAATGATATACTTCAATAAAATTTTTTTTAAAAATCACATGATCCTTGCTGTTGATGCAGAAAAGGCATATGACACAACACAGCTTCCTTTCTTGATAATAACACTCCAAAAGATAGGAATAGAAGGAAGATTTCTCAATATGGTAAAGTACATATATGATAAACCTATAGCTAGCATTGTACTCCATAGTGAAAGATTGAAAGATTTCCTGCTAGATCAGGAAAAAGGCAAGGATGGCCACTGTCACCACTGTTATTCAATACTGTACTGATATTCTTGCTAGAGCAGTTATGGTCGATGAAGAAATAAAAGGCACGCAAATAGGAAAGGAAAAAGGAAAACTTTGACTATTTACTGATGATATGATCTTATATCTAGAAAACCCTGAAAAATCCACAAGAAAGCTACTAGAACTAATAGACAAGTTCAGCAAATGGTGGGATACAAGATTAATACACATAAAGAACTAGCATTTCTATACACAGCTGATGAGCAATCTGAGGAGGAAATCAGAAAAAGAAATTCCATATATAATGGTCACTAAAAGAATCAAATATTTAGTTATAAATTCAACCAAGGACCGAAAGGACCTGTGTTCACAAATGCAAAACACTGCTAAAATAAGTGGAAGGACGTTCCGTGTTCATGGACTGGAAGACTAAATATCATTAATATGAAAATTATATGCAAACTGATTTACAGATTCAACACAATCCCAATAAAAATCCCAACACCATTTTTGAAGGAATGGAAAAGCCAACTAACAAATTTATTTGGAAGGGCAAGTGGCCCAGAAGAACCAAAAATGTTTTAAAGAAGAAGAACGAAGATGGAGGACTCTCACTTCCTGACTTTAAAGCATATTACTTAGGAAAAGTGCTAAAAACAAAATGGTGCTGGCATAAAGATAGACAAATTGACAATGGAACCAAATTGAGAGCACAGAAATAGACCCTCACATCTACGAGAAATCAGGTTATTTTTAATAAGGCTGTTAAGCCCTCCCAGCTGGGCCAGAACATGCCATTCAACAAATGGTACTGGGAGAACTGGATATCTATAACCAAAAGAAAGAAAGATGACCCCTATCTAACACCTTATACCAAAATTAGTTCAAAATGGATCAAGAAACTAAATATAAAAGTGGCAACCATAAAACTCCTAGAAGAAAATGTAGTAAAACCTCTTCAAGATCTTGTGGTAGGTGGTAGTTTCTTAAACCTTACACCCAAAGCACGAGCAATGAAAGAAAAAAATGGATGAATGGGACCTCCTCAAACTTTAACACGTTTGTTCTCCAAAGGACTCTGTCAAGAAAGTCAAAAGGCAGCCTACTTAATAGGAGAAAATATTTGGAAACCACATATCCATTAAGGGTTTGATATCCATGTTATACAGAGATCATACAACTCAATGATAAAAAGACAAGCAACCCAATTTAAAAATGGGTCAAAGACTTGAGTAGACATTTGTCCCAAGAGGAAATATAAATGGACAAAAACACATGAAAAATTCTCAACATCACTAGCTTTTAGGGAAATGTAGATCAAAACTAAAATAAGATACCATTTCACACCTTATAGAAATACCGTTATTTAAATAAAAAAAGAAAACTACATGTACTGTAAAGAATGTGGAGAAACAGGAACACTCCTTCACGGTTGGAGGGAATGTAGGTTAGTGCAGCCTCTGTGGAAGACAGTTTGGCAGTACCTCAAAAAGCTGAATAGAGAACTGCCATATGATCCAGCAATTACATTACTAGGAATATATTAAGAAAAACTGAAAGCAAGGATGCATACTGATATTTGCATTCCAGTGTTCATAGCAGTATTATTCACAATTGCTACAATATGGAACTGGCTGAAGTGTCCATCAACTAATGGATGGCTAAACAAAATGTGATATATACAAACAATGGAATACTATTTAGCCGTAAGAAGAAATGAAATAAGAATGCGTAGAACAACATGGATGAACCTGGAGGTTATTATGTTTAGTGAGATAAGCCAGACACAGAAGGGCAAATATTGTATGGTCAAACTAATATGAACTAAATATGAGTAAATTCACAGAAATGAACTCTAGATTACATTTTACTAGGAACTAGAAGGTGGGTTGAGAATGGTAGATGATTTTAATGTATATAACTTTATTAATAAGGTTAATTGTAATGTGTGGAAATAAATAAAAATGAGAGTAACACACTGTAATGAGTATAACTAACACTGCTGATTTATAAATGTGATTGTGGCTGAAAGGGGTAGTATGTAGAAGTAAATGTCAATTGAAGGGAAAGTAGAGAATAATCTAGAGTATGTATGACAGTGATTTCGGTGGTGGATAGAGATTCTGGTTAATAGTATACGTATAAGAATGTCCTTCTTTTACAAAGTACTAAGTATATGGTGACACATGGGAAAAGTACAGCTAATGTAACTTATGGATGATAGTTAACAGTAACATTGTAATATTTTGCAGCAATAGCAAGACGATATTTTTTCAATACTAAGGGACAATAGTGGTGTTTAAGTAGTTATAAGATTTTTCCTTTTGGAATAATGAAAACGTTCTAAAATTGATTGAGATGGTGACTGCACAAACCTGTGATGAAAATGAGAGCTACTGAGTATACACATTCAATGGATTGTACAAAGCATGGGACTGTATAACACAGGGAATCCAGTGGTAGGTAATGGACTGTGGTTAACAAACAAATATGAAAAGATTTTCTCCTGAATGATAACAAATATATAATACTAATATAGCTTGTTAATAATTGGGTGGGTTGGGGGAAAATACACCAAATGTAAGATATGGGCTATAGTTGACCCTAATATTTTGATGATACTCTTTCATAGTTTATAACAAATGTTTCACAGCAATGCAAGGTGTTAGTGGTGGGGAGATGCATGGGAGCATTGTAAGATGATATGCATGTTTGTTTTGTAAAGTCACACATTTTTCTATACATTTATTGTTTATGCATGTTCATATATGACTGACAGACTTAAATAAAATTTTATTTAAAAATATTCCAAGGACAATGAGAGAGTTATAAAAAGTGCAAGAGAAAAGTAATGTGTTATGTATAAGGGAATTCAAATAAGATTAAGTGCCATAGAAAGCATGGAAGAAAGAGACAGAGAGATGAAATATTTATTTTGCTGAAAGATAATAATTACCAAACAAAAATTTTATATCCAGTTCCACTTCCTTTCAAAAATGAGGGCAACATCCTGGGGAGTCCTGCTACATAGCCTAATAGAACGGCAAGAATTTCTAGAGGACATGGGCAGTGCCTAGGGAAAGAAGACAGACCAATACACCAGGATTTTGAGATTAATACTTGTATTTATGAACCTTATTCTTGTGAAATTGAAACAGCCTAGTAATGTGTAGACTAAGAGTTACCTCCTGAAAACCTCCTTGTTACTCAGATATGGCCTCTCTTTAAGCCAAACTCAGCACATAAGCTCACTGTCTTGCTCAGGCATGGGACATGACTACTGGGGACGGGATTTCCTGGCACCGAGGGATTATTATCAAGTGCCAACTAGCGATACATTTGTGAAAAGACCTTGACCAAAATGGGGAAATATTAAATACAAATGAGTTTTTACAGCTAAGAGATTTCAAAGTGAGTTGAGAGGTCATTCCAGAGGTTACACTTATACAAGTCTCAGTGGGATCTCCTTGACTTGCACAGTAAACAGTGCCTTAAGCAGGGGTGCTCCCGAAGGCTCTAGAAACATCTGGATACTATATGCATAGCAGACAACCTCAGGAAATTGGCACCCCATTGGTGGGCCTTACTTTGGAATATATGTTAACCTATTTCCCCAATGTAACAGTTAGACTCAATTATAATTTCCCTACACATGGTTCTTCTGCCCCTTTTATTTAAACCTATAATTAGCATTATACCCAATAAATATATGTCCCAGAGACTTAAATCTTCAGTCTGTTCATATGCTGGTTGAGCCCTCAATCTCAGCAGAGTTGCAGTCAACACCTACTCTTAAGTTCATCAAACTCATTCAGGACAGCTAACAAAATGACGATGATGGACAAAACCCATCCCAAGAAAACAGAGTATCTACAACAGAAAGAAATGTAATTCCAGGCATCTGCCCCATGGAATCTAATCTCCCTCTGACTCACAAGCAGAGTGGGCATCACCATCCCCAAATCCTCAAGATTGAGGAATGAACAAGCAAACTTATAAGTTGGGAATATAAGCATGAAACAAAGTAGACTTTTATTGTTCTAGTAATGGAAGAATTTGTTACATTTATATAAAGATAGTGGTTATCAGATGTCCTAAGGGTAGGGGGAGGTAGAATAGGTAGAACATAGGGAATTTTTAGAGCATTGTAATTGTTCTGCATGATATGGCAATGATGAATACAGGCCATTATACATTTTGTTAAAACATGCAATATTATAAGATGCAAAGTGCAAATCATAAAGTAAACTATAGACCTTTGTTAGTATCAATGCTACAATATTTTTTCCTCCATTGTAACAAATATACCACACTAATGTTACATGTTATTAATAGGGGGGAATGCAGGAGGGTGAGGGTCTGGGGCATATAGGAATCCCCCATATTTTCGATGCAACTTTTCTGTAATCTAAAACCTCTTTTAAAATAGTTTGTTGTATGAAAACATGAAAAAAAATCAATTGATCATAGATATGAAGGTTTATATATAAACTTTCATATCAATCACATTGATCAATGTATCTATCCTTATGTCAGTACCATGCTGTTTGGACAACTGTAGCATTATAATATGTTTTAGAGTCAGGATGCGTGAGGCCTCCAACTTTGTTCTTTTTCAAGATGTTTTTGGCTATTCAGGAACCTTTACATTTCCAAAAAAATTTAATTGGATTTTCTATTTCTGCAAATTAGGCTGTTGGAATTTTGATTGGAATTTCTTTTAATTTGTAAATTAATTTGGGTAGAATTGACATCTTAACTATGTTTAGTCTTCCAATCCATGAACACAGAATGTCCCTACATCTATTCAAGGCTTCTCTGATTTCTCTTTGCAATGCTTTGTAGTTTTCTGTGTGAAAGTCCTTTACATCTTGGTTAAATTTACTCCCAGACATTTGATTCTTTTAGTTGCTATTGTAAATGGATTTTTCTTGATTTCCTCCTCAAATCGCTCTAGAAACAATACTGATTTTTCCGTGTTAATCTTGTGTCCTGCCACTTTTCTAAAGTCGTTTATTAGCTCTAACATAACTTTGTTGTAGACTTTTCAGAACTTTTTTAAATTTTTTTATTTTTTAAAAGGTACTTAGATTACAAAAATGTTACACAAAAATTATAGGGATTCCCATATGCCCCCCCTCCCACACCTCCCACAACCTCCCACATAAACATCTTTCATTAGTGTGGCACATCACCTGCAATGGATATACACATCCTGGGGCTTTGCCACTAACCATGGACCATAGTTCACATTGTAGACCACACTCTCTCCCACACAATTCTGCATGTTATATGCTGATGTAAAAATGGCCTATATCTGTCGTTGCAATGTCACTCAGGATAATTCCCAAGTCCCAAAAAAGCCCCTGTATTACAACTGCTTTTCCCTCTCCCTGCCTCCAAAGCGTTCAGTGGCCACTGGCTCCACATTAATGTAATTTCTTCCATTGATTGAATCATAATATGTCTATAATAGAATACCAGTAAGTCCACTGTAGTCTATAGCTCTTCTTATACGTAAATCATGTAATCTGTAAATAGTGAAAGTTTTTCTTCTTCCTTTCCATTTCAGATTCTTTTTATTTCTATTTCTTACCCAAGTGCTCTGGGCAAAAGCACTTGGGCAAGAACTTCTTGTGCTAGATCTTCTTAGACAATTTCGAATAACAGCGATGTCAGTGGGCATCCTTATCTTGTTCCTGATCTTAGGGCAAAGGCTTTCAGTCTTTCACTATTGAATATTGTGTTAGCTGAGGGTTTTTAATATATGCCCTTTATCATGTTGAGGAAATTAACTTCCATTCCTATTTTTCAATGTGTATTTATCAAGAAATTATGTAGGATATTTTCAAATGATTTTTCTGTGTCAATTGAGATAATCATGTGTTTTTTTTTCCCTTCATTATGTTAGTGTGGTGAATTACATTAATTGATTATTTTGTGTTGAACCTCTCTTGCATACCTTGGATAAAACCCACTTGATCATGGTGTATAATTCTTTCAGTGTGCTGTTGGATACGATTTGCAAGAATTTTGTTGAGGATATTTGAATCTATATTCATTAGAGAGATTGGTCTGTAATTTTCTTTTCTTGTAGCATATTTATCTGACTTTGGTATTATTGTGCTGTTAGCTTCATAGAATGAGTTAGGTAGTATATCCTCTTCTTCATTTTTTGAAAGAATTTCTGCAGGCTTGGCATATATTCTTCTTGGAATGATTGCTAGAATTCACCTGTGAAGGCATCTGGTTTTGGGCATTTCTTGAATGGGAGGTTTTTGATGACTGATTCAATCTCTTCAGTCGTAACTTGTTTATTGAGGTGTTCTATATCTTTTAGCATCAGTGTAGGTTTTTTTTTTGTGTTTCTAAGAAACTGTTCATTTCATCTAATTTGTCTTGTTTGTTGGCATACTGTTCATGGAATCCTCGTATAATTTTTTTTATTTTCATGAGATGAGTAGTAATGTCCCCCCCTCATTTCTGATTTTATTTATTTACATTTTCTCTCCCTTTTTTCTTTGTCAGTATAGCTAAGGGTTTGCTAATTTTGTTGGTCTTCTTGATGAACCAAGTTTTGGTTTTGTTGATTCTCTCTTTTGATTTATTTTTTCAATTTCATTTATTTCTTCTCTAATCTTTGTTACTTCTTTCCTTATGCTTGCTTTCAAATTAGTTTGCTGTTCTCTTCCTCTTTCTTCCGTGTATATCATTAGGTCTTTGATTTTCACTCTTTCTTCTTTTTAATGTAGGTGTTTAAGGTTATAAATTTCCCTCTCAATACTGCCTTTGCTGCATCCCATACATTTTCATATGTTATGTTCTCATTTTCATTTGTCTTGAGATACATACTGATGTCTCTCACAATTCCTTCTTTGACCCACTGATTGTTTAAGAGTGAGTTATTTAACCTCCAAAATGTGTGGATTTTCCTGTCCTCCATCTGTTATTGATTTTCAGCTTTATTTAATTGTGATTGGAGAAAATGCTTTGCATATTTTCAGTCTTTTAAAATTTTTGAGACTTTTCTTATGACCCAAGATCGGGTGTATTCTGGTGAATGATCCATGAGCACTTGGTGATAATATATACCCTGCTGTTTTGGGGTACACTGTTCTGTATATGTCTATTAAGTCTAGTTCATTAATCAAATCATTCATTCTCTGTTTCCTTATAGATTCTCTGTCTAGATGTTCTATTGATGTGAGTGGTAGGTTGAATTCTCTAACTATTCTTATAGGGATCTCTATTTCTCCCTTCAGTTTTGCCAGTGTTTGCCTCATGAATTTTGGTATACCCTGGTTAGGTAGGGAAATATTCATGATTGTTATTGCTTCTTTGTGCATTGCCATTTTTATTAATATATAATGAACTTCTTTGTCTCTTATAACACCTTTCCCCTTGAAGTCTATTTTGTCCAATATTAGAATAGCTTCCCCAGCTTTTTTTATTTTTATTTTTTGGTTCCTATATATGTGGAATAACTTTTTCCAGTCTTTCAGTTTCAACATCTTTGTATCCTTGGGTCTAAGATGAGTCTCCTGTAGATAATACATACATGTATCATATTTTTTAATCCTTTCTGCCAATCTGTGTCATTTAATTGTAGAGTTTAGTCCATTAACTTTCGATGTTATTATTGTAAAGGCAGTATTTATTTCAACCATCTTCTCCTTTGGCTTTTATGTATCTTATCTTATTGTTGTCTCTCTTTTTGGTTACATTTACTGTTTATCTTCATTCTACACTGTCCTCCAAGACTCTCACTCGTGTCTTTTCCTTTTCTTCTGCAGGACTCCGTTTAATATTTCTTGTATTTCTGCTCCCTTCTTAACATACTCTATCTGTTTCTTTTTATCTGTGAATATCTTAAATTCATGCTCATTTTTAAAGGACAAATTTTCTGGATAGAGAGTTCTTGGCTCCAGTTTTTTTCTTTCAGTTTATTAAATGTATCCTCTCACTACCTTCTCACCTCCATGTTTTCTGATGAAAAATTGACACTTTATCTTATTGTGTGTAGCAGTTTGGCAGTTTGATGTAATTATGAATTCGAATAATAGATTTTGGATCATGCTTGTAAACTGGTCTGCTAATCTGGGCATGATTAAATTATGATTAGGGCATTAACTGGCCAAGTCAGTAGGGCGTTGAGCCCCACCCCTTGGTGGGGCAGGAACTGAAGATAAAAGACATGGCAAAGGACAGTGTTGGAACAGTTTTGATGTTGGAGTTCTGGTGAGGAAGGAGAGAAGGCCCCGGGATAGAGATGAGCCATTCTCCTGAGGGTTCACAGCTGGCCTTGTGGAGAGAAGCAAAGCCTAGAGAGCCTCATAGTCTACAGCTGACCTTGTGGAGGAAACAGAGGAGCTAAGCTTGGAGAGAAATGCAGCCCCAGGAAGAGAGGAACCCAAGAAGCCTGAACCCTGGCAAATGTCGGCAGCTATCTTGCTCCAGCACGTGGCAATGGTCTTTGGTGAGGGAAGAAACTTACTCTTTATGGCCCAGTAATTGTGGACTTCTACCCCAGATAAATACCCTTTATAAAGACCAACCAATTTCTGGTATTTTCCATCAGCACCCCTTTGGCTGACTAATACATCATGTATCCCTTGAATGTGATGAATCACTTTTTTCTTGCTACTTTTGGAATTCGTTCTCTATCCTTGGTGTTCAAAATTCTGATTAGTTATGTGTCTTGTAGTATTTCTATTAAGATTTATTTAGTTTGGAGTATGTTGTACTATTTAGACATGGATATATATTTATGTCTTTCATAAGTGTAGGGAATTTTTGACCATTATTTCCTCAAATATTCTTTCTGCCCCTTTCCCTTCTCTTCTCATTCAGTGACACTCACAATGCATACAGTTATATGCTTCCTGCTTTCACTCATGTCCTTCAGACCTGCTCAATTTTTTTCCATTTTTTTCTTTATCTGTTCTTCTGTCTGTTCAAATTTGGGTGTCCTGTATTCTAGCTTGCCGATCCTTTCTTCTGACTCTTCAAATGTACTGTTGTAAGTCACTAATGTAATTATAATTTCATCTATTGTGCCTTTCATTTCATAAGATATGTTAATTTTTTGAATGTTTTCTAATTATTCTTTATGCTCCCTCACTGATTCTTTTTGTTTTGTTTCTGTTTTTTTTTTTTGTAGCGATTGTTTTATTTATTTATTTCTAATTAATTAATTTTTTGAAGATACTTAGATTACATAAGTGTTACACAAAAAATATAGGGATTCCCATATGCCCCACCTCCCACACCTCCCACAACCTCCCACATAAACATCCTTCATTAGTGTGGCACATTAATTGCAATAGATAAACACATCCTGGGGCTTTGCCATTAAGCATGGACCATAGTTCACATTGTAGACCACACTCTCTCCCACACAGCCCACTCCACCTCCAATTAAGTGGGGGCTTATATCCCATGGGGAAGATGGATGGGATTATCCTTCCTGCAGCTGCAGACTCTCTCCATCCCCTGGGATGGCTGTTGTCCATCATCATCTCACTGATTCTTTTATGTAATAAAATTTTATTGAAGTATATCATTCATATATGAACATGCATAAGAAATAAGTGTATATTAAAATTTGTGAATTTACAAAAGAAACATACATATCATCCTACAAGGCTCCCATACATCTCCCCACCACCACCAACTTGCATAGATGTGAAACGTTTGTTACAAACTATGAAAGAACATCGTCAAAATATTACTAGTAACTATGGCCTATATCATACATATGGCATAATTCTCCCCAATCCACACAATTATTAAAACCCTATATTAGTATTATGCATTTGTTATTGTTAAGGAGAGAATGTTCTCATATTTTCCCTGTTAACCACAGTTTATCATCCATTACTGGATTCTCTTTATTATGCAACTCCATGCTTGTTCAGTCCATTAAAAGTGTATACTCAGTGGCTCTAATTTCATGATGGGGTTATGCTATCAGCACCTCAGTGAGTTTTAGAATGTTTTCATTATTCCAAAAGGAAAAATTCCATATCCCCTTTACCTCTTATTGTTGTCCCTTAGTATTGAAATAATATCTTTCAATATTTTCATTGCTACAAAATATTACAATATTACTGTTCACTGTCTTCCATGTTACATTATAATTTTCCCAGGTATCACCCTATACCTAGCACTTCAGATGTGGAAGAATGGGAACACTCATTCACTGCTAGTGGGAATGTAGAATGTTGCAGCCATTGTGAAGAACAGTTTGGTAGTTCCTCAGAAAGATAACTGTAGAACTGCCATATGATACAGCAATTCCACAGCTGGGTATATACCCAGAAAAATTGAAAGTGAGGGCACAAACAGATATATGCACACCAATGTTCATAGTGGCATATTCACTATTGCCAAAAGTTGGAATCAACCCAAATGCCCACTAACAGATGAATGGATAAACAAATTGTGGTATATACATGCAATGGAATATTACTCAACTGTAAGAAGAAATGCAGTATTAACACACAGAATAACATCGATGAATCTTGAAGACCTTATGTTGAGTAATGTAAGCCAGGCACTGAAGGACAAATATTACATGACCTCATTGATATGAATTAAGTAAATTGAGCAGACTCACAGAGCTAGAGTCTGGAAGATAGGTTTACAAAAGTTAGAAAGGAAAAAGAAGGTTGAGAGCCAATGCTCAAATGGGTAAAATCTACGATAAGTTAGAAAGGTGTAGTTGTGCAGTGGAAGGGCATGACAGTGGTGCAGTTATAATTTGGGTTGGGCAGTTCTGGCTTGTCAAGGGGATTGAGTGGAGATGGTGGTTTGGATTGTCCATGGAACTGGAGGGAGGGTTGGGGGAGGAGTTGAACACTGGAGATTGGCGGGTATGTGATTAAACCTACAGGGTTGGAAATGTTCTTTTGGCAACATGGCAGGGGAGGTTTACTGGTTTAGTATATTGGTTTTGGGGGGCATTTAGGACAGGGCACACCTGGTGCAGTCTTCTAGGGAGTGTGTGAGTTTTTGTTTTGTCATAATTGGTTGTGTCAAGGGGTGGAGATCCACAAAATGAGTGGGAATGTGGTGGACTCCCATCCAGTGGAGTCTTGTTATGTTCTCAAATAGATGGGTGGAAATCTCTCAAGAGCATAGGCAGTGCCTGATAGGGGAGAACAGAGCAGCATGTCAAGACCTCAATTTTGTTGTAAGTAACTATGAATCTTGTTCTTCAAGGAGTGAAGCCTGTTGGTTGCCATGGGTCCTAAGGGTATAGGTAGGGAGGAATAGAACAGATGGAACATGGGGCATTTTGGGGGTGATGGAAGAGTTCTACATAATGTTGAAATGTCAGATACAGGACATGTTAAATTTCATTAAAAGTTATACTACTGTATGGTCCAAAATGTAAACCATAATGTAAACCACTGACAATGGTTAGTAGCTGTGTTTCAATATCTGTACATCAATTTTAACAAATGTACCATCCACATAAAATGTTATTAATAGGGGAAAGGGGGAAAGGGGGAACGGGGGAGGAAGTTGTGTATATGGGAAACTTTATATTCTGTACATGACTTTTCTGTAGCCTAAAACTTTTTTGAAGATAAAATGAAAAAAGGAAGACACTGGGGGAATAAATGGAACAAAATGTTACTATACATACAAGACAACAGGTCTTATAGTTATGAAATAATGTCAAAATTTTTTTATATTTTTTGTTATTTTTTATTAATCCAAATCTTTATTTCTTAATTTTTTAAATTTTTGTATTTTGTTTATATTTTAAATTACCATTATTTTTCATTTTCTTATTAATTGTATTTGGCTATTTTCTTGGCTTCATTTTTGAAGAAGTTCTGGATTATAGAAGATTACAATTATGACAGGGGAGGATCATTTGTGCAGTGTCAGTGATGGGGGATACATGGGAGGGTCACCTAGGCATACATATAAGGTATATAAATGTGTTCAGTTGTTCATGGGGCCGTGTCACAGTGGGTGGACATTCACACAATAACCACAAGAATATTGAATTCCCATCCTGGGTAGCTCTGCCACATTCTCTAATGGAACAGGAAGAATTCCCTGAGTATAGGGACAATGACTAGTGAAGGAGAATGGTCCATTGATGGGCCCTTAATATGATGACTGTACTTATGAACATTTACTTGTGAAACTGAAATTTAGCCTAGTGTTACAAGATGCCTAAGAGTTACCTTCTGAAAGCATCCTTTTGCTCAAATGTGGCTTCTCTCTAAGCCAAACTCAGCATATAAATGCATTTTCTTCCCTCAGTGTGGGATATAACTCCAGGGGATAAGCTTCCCTGGCACTGAAGAATTACTACCAGTCACCAACTAGCAATGCAACTGTAAAAGGACTTTGACTAAAACGGGGAAAGGGTAAAGACAAATGAGTTAACATGGCTAAGAGACTTCAAAGTGAATCTGGAGTTCATTCCAGAGGTTAGGCTTATGCATGTTTCAGCAGCATCTCTTTGACTGCCAAAGTAAATAACTACCTCAAATAGTGGGGCTCATGAGGGCTCTGGAAACATTCAGACACTATAGTTAGGGCAGATAGCTCAGGAGTTTGATGCCTTGCCAGTGGGCCCTACTTTGGAATTCATGCTCCACAGTGTGACAGAGTTGGAATCAGTTGTGGTTTCACTAAACATGGCTCTTCTGGCCCTTCTATTTGAACCTATAATTAGTACTAGCTTTCTGAGGAACTACCAAACTGTTCTTCACAATGGCTGCATCATTCTACATTCCCACTAGCAGTGAATGAGTGTTCCCATTCTTCCACATCCTCATCAAAATTAGTAGTCCTCTGTTTTTTTTAACAGCTGCCAGTCTAATGGGTGTAAGATGATATTTCATTGTACTTTTGATTTGCATTTCCCTAATAGCTAGTGATGTTGAGCATCTTTTCATGTGCTTTTTAACCATTTGTATTTCTTCTTTGAAGAAGTGTCTATTCAAATCACTTGCCCATTATTTAAATGGGTTGTTTGGCGGTTCCTAGCAATAGATCTTCCTTATGATCCAGCAATTCCACTGCAAGGTATATACCCAGAAGAACTGAAAACAAAAATACAAACAGATATATGCACACCAATGTTCATAGCGGCATTGTTCACCATTGCCAAAAGTTGGAATCAGCCCCGGTGCCCATCAACAGATGAATGGATAAGCAAAATGTGGTACATACATACAATGGAATATTACTCAGCTGTAAGACGGAACAAAGTGCTAACACATGGAATAACGTGGATGAATCTTGAAGACCTTATGTCTTTTTATTTTTGAGGTGTAGGATTTCTTTTTATATGCTGGATATTAGGCCCCTGTCAGATATATGGTTACCAAATATTTTTCTCCCATTGAGATGGCTGCCTTTTTACTTTCCTGAAAAACTCCTTTGAGGTGCAAAAGTTTTTAATTTTGAGGAGGTCCCATTTATCTAATTTTTATTTTGTTGCTCATGTCTTGGGTGTGAAGTTCATGAAACCATTTTCTAATACAGGATCTTGTAAATGCTTCCCTACATTATCTTCCAAGATCTTTATGGTCTTGGCGCTTATATTTAGAAATCTGATTGATTTTGAGTTAATTTGTATAAGGTGTGAGATGGTGTTCCTCTCTCATTCTTTTGGATATGGATATCCAGTTCTCCAGCACCATTTGTTGAAGCCATTCTCTCCCAGTTGAATGGACTTGGTGGCTTTGTCAAATATCAGTTGACTGTTTATGCGAGGATCTATATTGGAACTCTCAATTTGGTTCCATTGGTCAGGATGTCTATCCTTGTGCCAATGCCATGCAGTTTTCACCACTGTAGCTTGTAGTATGTTTTAAAGTCAGGTAGTGTGATTCCTCTGATTTCGTGTTTTGTTTTTTTTTTCAATATGTCTTTGGTTATATGGAGCCTCTTGCCCTTCCAAATATATTTTGTAGTTAGTTTTTCCAATTTATTAAAAAATACAGTGTTGATTTTTATTGGGATTGCATTAAATCTGTAGATTATTTTGGGTAGGATAGACGTCTTGATGATGTTTACTCTTCCTATCCATGAACAGGAAATATTATTCCATTTATTTAAGTCTTCTTTGATTTCCTTTAATATAGCTGTTTAGTTTTCTGTGTATAAGGCATTTACATCTTTACTTAGGTTTATTCCTAGGTATTTTATTTCTTTAGTTACTAAGGTAAATGGTATTTTTTTCTTGATTTTCTCCTCAGATTGCTCATTATTGGTGTACAGAAATGCTACTGATTTTTAAGCATTGATCTTATAGCCTGCAACTTTACTGAACTCCTGTATAAATTCTGGAATCTTTGTTGTATATTTCTCAGGGCTTTCTATGTATAGGATCATGTCGTCTGCAAATAGTGAAATTTTTCCTTCTTCTTTTCCAATTTGGATGCACTTTATGTCTTATTCTTGCTTCTGTCCTCAAGCAAGTACTTCTTAAGACAATGTTAAACAGGAGTGGTGTTAGTGGGCATCTTTGTCTTGTTCCCGATCTTAGAGGGAAAGCTTTTAGGATTTCACAATTGAAGATGATGTCAGCTGAAGGTTTTTCATATATACCCTTTATCATGTTCAGAAAGTTTCCTTCTATTTATATCTTTTGCAGTGTTTTTATCAGGAGAGTGTGCTGTATTTTTTGAATGATTTTTCTGCATCGATAGAGATGATCATGTGAGTTTTTTTCTTTCAATCTGTTTATGTGGTGTACTAGATTGATTGATTTTCTTATGTTGAACCATCCTTGCATACCAAGTGGATGAAACCCACTTGATCATGGTGTATAATTCATTTGATATGTTGGTTAATGGGTTTAGCAAGTATTTTGTTGAGGATTTTAGCATCTAAGTTCATTAGAGAGATTGGTCTGTAATTTTGCTTTCTTGTGGCATCTTTGGCTTTGGTATTTGGGTAATGTTGGCATCATAGAATGAGTTAGGCAATGTTTCTTCTAATTCTATTTTTTGGATGAGCTTAAGCAGGATTGGTGTTAGCTCTTCTCAGAATGTTTGGTAGAATTCTCCCCTGTCTGTTCCTGGGCTCTTCTTTGTTGGGAGGTTTTTGATGACTGAATCTATCTCTTTACTTGTAATTGGACTGTTGAGTTCATCAATTTTTTCTTTCATCAATGTAGGTTACTTGTGAGTTTCTAGGAATTTGTCTATTTCCTCTAATTTATCATTCTTGTTGGCAAATATTTTTTCAAAGTATCCTCTATGATACTCTCTTTCTGTGGGGTCAGTGGTGATATACCCTTCCTCTTTTGTTATTTTTTGTATTTGCATCTACTTTCTCCTTTTCTTAGTTAGTCTGGTTAAGTGTATGTCAATTTTATTGATCTTCTCAAAGAACCATCTTTTGGTTTTGTTTATTTTTTCTAGTGATTTTTAATTTTCTATTTCATTTAGTTCTGATCTAATCTTTGTTATTTCCTTCTTTCTACTTCTTTTGGGGTTATTTTGTTGTTGTTTTTCCAATTCCTCCAGGTGTGCAGTTAAGTCTTCAATTTTAGCTCTTTCTTATTTTTTGTTATATGCATTTATGTCTATGAATTTCCCTCTCAGCACTGCTTTGGCTGCGTAGCATAGGTTTTGATATGTTGTGTTCTCATTTTCATTAGGTTCAAGGTAGTTACTGATTTCTTTTGCGATTTCCTCCTTTAACGATTGTTTGTCTAAGAGTGTGTTGTTTAACTTCCATATCTTTGTGCCTAATCTGGTTCTCTTGCCCTTAGTGATTTCCAATTTCATTCCATTGTGGTCAGAGAAATTACTTTGTACAATCTCAATCTTTCTGAATTCATTGAGAGCTGTTCTGTGGCCTAGCATATGGTATATCTTGGAGTATGATCCATGTGCACTCGAGAAGAATGTATATCCCACTGTATTTGGGTGTAACGTTCTGTGTATTGCTATTAGGTCCAGATCCTTTAATGTATTTTTCAGAGTGTTTGTTTGTTTATAAATTCTGTGTCTAGATGTTCTGTCTAATGGGGATAATGGTGTATTAAAGTTCCCCACTATAATTTTCAAGGCATTTATGTCTCCACTTCGTCTTTCCAGTGTTTGCCTCATGCATTTTTAGGTGCCCTGATTAGGTGCATAAATGTTTATGATTGTTCTTTCTTCTTGAAAGATTACACTTTTTGCTAGTATATAATGTCCATCTTTGTCTCTTACCATAGTTTTGCATTTTAAAGTCTATTGTCTCTGATATATGTATAGCTACTCCCACCCTTTTTTGGTTATTGTTTGCTTGTAAAATGGTTTTTCAGCTATTCACTTTCAGCATCTTTGAATCCCTGGATCTAAGGTGGTGGGTTTCTTGTAGACAACATATAGAGGGGTCATATTTCCTTATCCTTATTGCCAATCTGCATCTCTTGACTGGTGAGTTTAATCCATTAACATTCAGTGTTATTACTCTCTAGGAATTTCTTACATCAGCCATATTTTCATTGGGTTTATGTATGTCATATGTTGTTTTTATTTCTCTTTTTGTGTTTTCATTTGTTTTTACACTCTCTTTCATCTCTCTCTCTCCTGTTTTTTCCTTTCAATCTGTAAAACTTCCTTTAGTATTTCTTGAAGTCCAGGTTTCTTATTGGCATACTCTCTTAATTTCTGTTTATCTGTGAATATTTTGAACTCTCCATCATTTTTGAATGCCAGCTTTGCTGAATAGAGAATTCGTGGCTGGAAGTTTTTTTCTTTTAATACCTTAACTATGTC
The DNA here is from genome assembly GCA_026826555.1 of Tolypeutes matacus. Lineage (NCBI taxonomy): Eukaryota > Metazoa > Chordata > Mammalia > Cingulata > Chlamyphoridae > Tolypeutes > Tolypeutes matacus. The sequence continues at coordinate 817,903 of JAKSZT010053809.1, forward strand.
ATACCATTGTCTTCTTGCCTCCATGGTTTCATATGAGAAATCAGCACTTAATGTTATTGAGCTTCCTTGTATGTGATGGTTCTCTTTTCTCTTGCTGCTTTGGGCATTTTCTCTTTGTCTTGAGCAAGGGACATTTTGACAAGTATATGTCTTGGAGCAGGCCTGTTTGGAGTTATACTGTTTGGGGTGCATTGTGCTTCCTAGACATGTATGTCCATCTCCCTCAGTAGGTTTGGGAAGTTTTCAGCCGTTATTTACTTCAACACTCCTTCTGTCCTCATTCCCTTCTCTTCTCCCTCTGGCATGCCTATAATGCATATGTTTGTGCATTTTGTTTTGTCATTTAAATCCCTAATTCCTTGCTGTATTTTTTCTATCTTTTCATCTATCTGTTCTACAATCTGTTTGATTTCAGATGTACTGTCTTCCATATCACTAATTGTTTCTTCTTCCTTTTCAAATCTGCTGTTATGTGATTCCAGTGTCTTTTTGATTTCTTGGATTGTGCCATTCATCACCATCATATCCGTTATCTTTTTACGTATGTTTACAATTTCTTCAGAATGTTCTCCCAGTGTCTTCTTAATATCCTTAATCTCTTCCTTCACTTCATTAAGTTGGTCCATGATATTTTTTGGACAGCTGTAATTAGCTGTTTGATGTTCTGCATCTCTTCCTGGTTTTTAGTTTGTTCATTGGACTTGTCCATTTCTTCTTCTTTCTTGGTATGGTTTGTAATTTCTTGTTTCCTTCTGGGTCATCATTTACCTTAATGGTTTTATTCAGTTGATTAGCTTCTTTCCCTGCTCTAGAGTTTTGTTTAGCTGCTGGTTTTGTGTGTGTGTTAAGTTTTCTCTTCGACACTTTGTTCTTCTTGTTCTATTTACTTGCTGTTTTCTATGTTCCCTTGAAGGAAAAAGATTAGGGCCAGAGGAATCAAAAGAGGTAAGAAAAGAAAAAGGATAATAGTTATAAGTCTTAGCAAAATGAATATTTAAGCTGTTGGAGTAATAAGAACAAAAAAGTGGAGTACCTAACAATGAAATGAGAAACCGAATTGAGAAAAATATATAGAATGATTTAAAATACCAGAATGATGAGGAAAGAGAGAAAGAAAAGAAAGGACAAAGAGAAAAAAGTTAAGTAAAAAAAAGGAAAATAGAATAGACAAGATAGAATTTGAGACCAGTAAAGTTGAGGACTAATAAAAAAAGGTGCAATGTAAGAACCACAACAGAAAGCAGAAGATAGAAAGAGAAAGGAAAGAAAAGAGATAGTGTTGCTAGACAAAATCAGTATACACAGAAAATTTGAAATCAAGGAAGAAGAAACACAGCAAAGAAGAAACAAGCTAGCAGCACCTAATTAAAAAAAAGGGGGGTGGGAAGAAAGAGGAAAGAAAAACAAGAAACAAAACAAACAAACAAACAAACAAAAAACAACATTTCTCACAAGATGGGCAACATGGGAATCCCAGTGGGTTCCGTGTAATATTTTGGGTAATCTAAGCACCTCTTAAAATATATTTATATATATATATATAAATAACATTTTTGTAAGCAAATGCACATATATGCATATATATTTATATATCATTTTGCAAATGTTGGTATGTATTGTGAAAATTTTGATTTTTACCCACAATAAAAAATAAATAAATTAAACAACAACAACAACAACAACAACAAAAACACCCAAACCATACAAGGAAGCAGTCAAACAATGCTAAGGAAGAACAGCATTCCTTCTTGGGCCCTTATGGAGCCTCTCAGGCTGCCTGTGTTCATCAATCAATTACCCTGCAAGCTCCTTTCTGCAGGTTTTTATGTGAGTTTTAGCAAGTAAACTAAGTTAATTTTTTTAAAGTAACCTTTTTTTTTTTTTTTGAAAAATAAGGGACCCAAAAGAAGCTAGTACAAAAGTATTGTCTATGTTTTCCCTGTCCTATGGTATCAGCTGGATGTTAGATATCCTGGTGGATCACTACTCTTATAGGAACCGGGAAACCAACTAAGAACCTCATATATTCAAGGCAGAAATTCCTCCATTGAGCTACCTTTCTAATTGGGTCAGTTATTTCTTCAGAAAGCTATTCAGTCACTTTCTCCTGGGCATGTTTTACTCTCCTAGGGCAGTTGGATTCAGCAGGCTGTATGAGCAGATCCCCCTCCCCTCTCCTGGTCAGGTTGAGTTCCCTTTTGAAATTCAAATGGGTCCCTGATGACTGTGTTCACTGAACCATACTGAAATGATTTTCAAGCTTCTTCTAGACCACCCCCTGCTCCCAGGTGACCCTAAATAGGCTCTTGAAAATGTATTAGGCACTTCCCACTGCCTGACTCCCTTAGGGGAGTTGAAATTCTGATAGTCCTCAGTGTGGAACTATTAAATTGGCTGACTCCGCCCTCTCTCAAGCCAAGCTTCTGTATCCCAGGGCAGTTAGGTAAATCAGGCTTCCTCAGCAGATTTGCCTCTCCCCTTAGCCTGGTGCCACTTCGAGCTGGCCGGTGTGCTCCCCAAAGCTCTAAGGGGGTCCAGGCAATCAAACCCACAGAAAGTAAACCTCTCCACCTTTTGCCAGAATACTCCCACTCTCGGAGAATGCTCGCTCTTGCTGGGTGGCCGGGGGAGTTGTTGCTCATCCTGGCCCCCTGCCCTGACAGTGGGGCTTAGCCATCTGTGTTTTCCAGGAACGGGGCTAAAAACTCACGATTTTATCTTGAGCAATCTATCTCCCTGTCCAGCTCCCTCCAGATCAATGCCTCAAAGTCTCCTGCTCTGTGGACTCCCAGAACAGCTCACTTGGGCAGGATCCTGTCCCCAGTGAGCTGTCTTTTGCTAGAGAGATGGTGAGCGTCCACTTAAACTTACTCCATCTTCTTCATTCCAATTTGATCACAGAAAGTGTTTTGTATAATTTCAATGTCTTAAAATTTATTGAGACCTGTCTTGTGAACCAAAATATTGTCTACCCTGGAGAAGTATCCATGAGCACTTGAAAAGAATGTATATCCTGCAGTTTGGTGGTATAATATTCTATAAATATATGTTAATTCTAGTTCATATATGATATTATTCAAGCTCTCTGTTTCCTTATTTATCCTCTCTCCAGATGTTCTATCCAATACTGAGCATAGTGTATTGAAGTCTCCAACTATTATTGTAGAGACGTCTATTTTTCTCTTTAGTTTTTCTAGTGTGTCCCTCATGTATCTTGGGGCACCCAAGTTAGGTGCATAAACATTTATTATCACCAATTCTTCTTGGTGAATTGCCCCTTTTATTAATATATGTTGGCCTTCTTCATATCTTATAACAGTTTTGCTTTTAAAATGTATTTTGTCTGATATTAGTATCGCTACTCTAGATCTTTTTATTATTATTATTTGCATTGAATATCTTTTTCCAACCCTTCACTTTCAACCTGGCTGCCCTTATATCTGAGATAAGTCTGTTGTAGACAACATGTGGATGGCTCATATATTTTTTTTACCATTCTGTCAGTCTGTGTCTTTTGATTGGGGATATCAATATCATTACTGTACAGGCATTATTTACTTCATCTATTTTATCCTTTGGCTTTCTGTTGTCATATCTTACAATTATCTGCCTTTTTACACTTTAATTTACCCTCAATTTTTAAAAATGTTTTGTTTAGCATGTCAACATTCTTATCTTCTTCACTGGTGTTTTCGTATTGTTATCCTTTTCCTTTGGATGCGCTATCATTTCCTGTCACTTTCTTTGATTTGTCATCTTTTGCTGCACACTGTACATTTAAAAATTTTTAAATGTTAAGTCTGGGATTTGTTCCCTGCAATGTCTTTTTATAAAATTTGTATCCTACTAGATATGTAGCAAAATTTTTCTTGAGTATCAGGGTCTAATATAACTAAGCAAACCTTTGTAAAAAATATATTTCTCTGTTTTTGCAAATTAGTTTTTCATTGACTGGTGCTCTCCTTCAGAGTTCAGCCCTCCTATCATAAAGGTCAACCCAAGGAAAATGCAAATTTCAGGGTCTGAGTTATCTTTTTCTGAGTCTGTGTCTTTTCTTGTGCTTGTGCTTGCTAGTGGGCTTAGGAATTCCCCTATTTACAGCAGTTTGAATGTCCTCTTTATTTTCCAGGAAACAGACTTTCTCCCTCTCCTAGGTGCTCTACAGCAGGATTTAAAGCAGGCAAGCCTTTGCCCCAGGCCCCTTTCTTCAATTATTTCTTACACTGATTTCATTGTCTCAAGCTGCTTTTGTCTTAAAGTACAAATTCTGGGAAGGTGGGCATTTAGGAGAGACAATTTCCCAAGTAAACTTTCCCACCCAAAACAAATCCAGGGATCCACAAATGGAAGGCTGACTGGCTCCAAACTGCCCTGGGAAGGGGATGAGAGAAGGGCCAAGGAAAGCACCAGTAACTTTTTCCATGGTTCCCCAAAGCTGCACTCTATTGACTCAGCCCTTGCCCAGAAAGTGCAGCCCTTCAACTGTTCTATGCAGCTCTGGGGGAGTGTACTGTCTTTAAGTCTCCTCTGCAGGCTTTGTAAGGGATGGTTTGAAACAACGTCCACCCATAGAGCCGAGCCCTCAGTGATCTGATGTAACTAATCAGTAGGTGAACAATGGGGATTGGCGGGTATGTGGTTAAAACTACAATGTTGGGAATGTTCTTTCAGCAATGTGGCAGAGGGGAGTTATTGGTTTAGGGTGTTGGATGTTGGATTCAAGACAGGGAGCACCTGGGCCAGGCTTCTAGGGAGTATGTGAGTGTTCATATTGTCATAATGGGTTGTATCAGTGGGTGGAGACCCACATAATGAGCAGGAAGGTGTTGGACTCCCATCCTGGGGAATCCTGCTATGTTCTCAAATATAGAGGCAGTCTCTTGGGAGCATAGGCAATGCCTAATAGGGGAGGACAGAGCAATATGTCAAGCCCTCATTGTTGTTACAAGTAACTATGAATCTTGTTCTTCAAGTAGTGAAGCCTGGTGGGTGCCATGGGTCTTGAGGGGAGGGGAAGGGAGGAATAGAATAGATGGAACATGGGGCATTTTGGGGAAAGTGAAAGTGTTCTACACGATCTTGCAATGACAGATACAGGCCATGTTAAATTTCATCAAAATTTATAAAAGTGTGAAGAAAATGTCACTGTTCATACAGGACACTAGATATTACAGTGATGAAAGGCAAAATGTCAAAAAATTTTTAAATAGTTTCAATATTTTTTAATATCCCAATCTTTTAATTTTATTTTATTTCGCTTTTAAAATTTTTATGTATTTTATTTCTCATATTTAAAACTATCATTATTATTTCATTTTCCTATTAATTGTATTTACATTATTTTATTGGCTTCATTATTGAAGAAGCTTTGGATCACAGAAGGGTTATAACTAGGGCAGGGGAGGATCATTGGTGTGAGATGTCAGTGATGGGGGATACATGGGAGGAAATTTACCTGGGCGTACATATAAGGTATATAGCTATGTTCAAATGTTCACAGACCATTGTCACAATGGGTGGAGGTTCACACAATAACAGAGAGAATATTGAATTTCCATCCTGGAGAGCTCTGCCATGTTCTCTAATGGAGCAACAACAGTCCCCCAAATGCAGGGGCAATGAATGGCAAATGAGGATGGTCCACTGATGGGCCTTTGATATTGATGACTATGCTTGTGAGCCTTTGCTCTTGAAATTGAAAGTTTGCCTAGTGTTGTGGGGTGCCTAAGAGTTGCCTCCTGAGGACCTCCTTAATGCCCAAATGTGACTTCTCTCTAAGCCAAACTCAACATATAAATTACCTTCCCCCCAGTGAGGAACATGACTCCTGGATGAGCTTCCCTGGCACCAAGGGATTACTCCCAAGCACCAACTAGCAATGCAACTGGAAAAAAACCTTGAATAAAAGGGGGAAAATGTAAAGACAAATGAGTTTATGTGGCTAAGAGACTTCAAAATGAGTAGGGAGGTCATCCCAGAGGTAACGCTTATGCACACCCCAGCAGGATCTCATAAACTGCCAAAGTGGATACTACCCCAAATAGTGGGGCTCCTGAGGGCTTTGGAGACACCCAGGTCCTAAGGTCAGGGCAGGTAGTTCAGGAGTTTGGTGCCTTGCCATTGGGCTCTACTTTGGAGTTTGTGCTCCTGACAGTGACAGTTGGACTCAATTATGTCTTCCCTACACATGGCTCATCTGTCCCTTCTATTTAAACCTTTACTTAGTGCTGGAGTTTGTAGGTGTATGTCCAAGAGACTTGAATCTTTGGGCTGTCCATGTGCCAGCTGGGCCCAGAACCCCAGTGGAGTTCCAACATTTACTCTCCAGTTCATTGGACTCACCCAGGACAACTAACAAGGAGGTGACAATTGACAACCACCATACCAAAGAAACAAGAGAGCTGACAACTGCAAGCAAGAGAGTCCCATCCATCGGCTCTATGGGATCTAAGCTCCCTCTCAATTAGAGGTGGAGTGCACATCACTATCTCAGAATCCTCAGGATTGGGGAATGAACTATGGACTAGAGTGGACTTACTGGTAATCTATTATAGTCATTGTGATTCTAGCAATGGAAGAAATTACAACATTGATGTGGAGGCTGGAGCCACTGGAGGCTCTGGGGGCAGGGAGAGGGAAAAAGAGTTGTGATATGGGGTCTTTTTTGGGACTTAGGAATCATCTTGAATGACATTGTTATGACAGATATCACATAACATGCAGAACTGTGTGGGAGAGAGTGTAGACTACAATGTGAACTATGGTCCATGCTCAGTGGCAATGTCCCAAGATGTGTTTATCAATTGCAATGAATGTGCCACACTAATGAAGGATGTTGTTTATGTGGGGGGGTGTGGGAGGTATGGGGAGTGGGGCATATGGGAATCCTTATATTTTTTGCATAACATTTATGTAATCAAAGTATCTTTTAAAAATTAAAAAACAATATTAAAAAAATACATAAAAGAAGAAAATTTTTAAAAACCTGTTTGGTCCTAAATGTAAACCATAATGTAATCCATTGACCATGGTTAGTAGCTATGTTTCAATATCTGTACTTCAATTGTAACAAATATACCATCCACGTATAAAATGTTATTAATAAGAGAAAGGGGTATATAGGAATCCCCTATATTCTGTACATGACTTTTCTATAGCTTAAAACTTTTTTGAAGACAAAATGAAAAAAGTAAGGCATTGGGGGAATAAATGGAAGAAAATGTCACTATACATACAAGACAATAGATCTTACTGTTATGAAAGACATAATGTCAAAAAAAATTTAAAATATTTTTACATTATTTTTGTTATTCCAAAATTATTTTATATTTTTTTAATTAAAAAAATTTTTGTAATTTTTTTCTAATTTTTAAAACAAAATTATTATTTTCTTTTCTTATTAATTGTATTTAGCTATTTTGTTGGCTTCATTTTTGAAGATGTTTTGGATTACAGAAGGGTTACAACTGTGGCAGGGTAAGATCATTTGTGCAGGATGTCAGTGATGGGGGATACATGGGAGAAGGGTCACTTGGACATACACATAAGGCATATAAATGTGTTCAGTTGTTCATGGGGCATTGTCATGGTGGGTGGGGATTCATACAATAACTGAAAGAATGTCGTATTCCAATCCAGGGAAGCTCTTACACATTCTCCATTCTCTAATGGGACAGCAAGAATCCCCTGAATACTGGGGCAGTGTCTAGTGAAGGAGGATGGACCATTGACAGGCCCTTGATATTGAAGAATATACTTATGAAACTTTACTCTTGAAATTGAAACTCAGCTTAGTATTTTAGGGTGCCTAAGAGTTGCCTCCTGAGAGCCTCCTTGTTGCTTAAATGCAGCCTCTCTCTAAGCCAAACTCAGTATTGCCTTCCCCCTGCGTAGGAATTGACTCCCGGGGATAAGCCTACCTTGTACCAAGGAATTACTACCAAGCACCAACTAACAATATAACTGGAAAAAGACCTTGACCAAAAGGAGGAAGAGATAAAGACAAATCAGTTTATATGGCTAAGAGACTTTAAAGGGAGTCAGGAGGTCATTCCAGAGGTTATGCTTATGCATGTCTCTGTGGAATCTCATTGACTGCCAAAGTAAATACTACCTCAAATAAGTGGGGCTTCTAAGGGCTCTGGAAACATCCAGACACTATAGTCAGAGTAGGTAGCTTAGGATTTTGATGCTTTGCCAGTGGGTCCTACTTTGGAATGTATTCTCCCACATATGAGAGAGTTGGATTCAGTTGTGGTTTCCCTAAATGTGGCTCTTCTGACCTTCTATTTGAACCTATAATTATTACTAAGGTTAATAGGTGTACGTCCAAGATTCTAAAATCTTTGGGCTTTCCCTGTGCCAGCTGGGCCCTGAATCTCACCATAGTTGCAACACCTACTCTCCAGTTCATTGAACTCACCCAAGGCAACTAACAAGGAGATGGTGATAGACAATGAACATCCCAAGGAATCAAGAGTGTCTACAACTGTAAGCAAGAAAGTCCCATTCATCTGCCCCATGGGATCGACACCCCTTCACAATTAGAGGTGGAGTGGGCATCACCATCCCAGCAATCAGGATTGGGGAATGAACTATGGCCTAAAGCAGTCTTACTGGTATTCTACTATAGACATTAAGAATCTAGCAATGGAAGAAATTATATTATTGATGGGGAGGCAGTGGCCCCTGGAAGTTCTGAGGGCAGGGAGAGGGAAAAACAAGTGAAATATAGGGACATTGCCAGGACTTGGATATTGTATTGAATGGCATTACAATGACAGGTACAGGCCATTACATATCTTGTCATAACCTACAAAATTGGGTGGGAGAGAGTGTAAACTACAATGTAAACTATAATCCATGCTTAGTGGTAATGCTCCAAAATGATTTCATGAATTGTAATGAATGTACCACACTAATGAAGGATGTTGTTAATGTAGGAAAATGTGGGCTATGTAGGGAGTCGGGCATATGGAAATCCCCTATATTTTCACGTAACATTTATATAATCTAAATATCTTTTTAAAAAATAAAATAAAAAATATATTTTAAAAATGGCATTGATAGCAATCAGACTGCATTCTCTACCCACTTTCTTCTGCTGACCTTGGTGAAGTAAATTTTTATGTCCCTTTCTGGCACTAGGAAGCCACACCTGGTTCTAGACCACACTGTGGCTGCTCTGAGAGTGGGGGATATGCAATGTTAACCACAACGCAAAAAGAAAGTAATTCTTTTGTATTTACCTTAATTTACCAGCTTTTTTCTCTCATTTTTTTCCTGGGTGCTTTACAGAGTTCTGCTAGACTCCAGAGTTTCAAAATAATTGATTCAGAGTGTTCCTGCCTGTTTAATAATTGTCCTGATGGAGGGACTGATTCCCAAAGCTTCTTACTCTTCCATCTTTCCACAATTCTTCATATATCTTATTTTTGAAACTCTATTGAATTTAGTGTTAATTCATCTTCCAAAAATTTCCTGGATATTTGACAGCTGTCTGCAAGTATTTCTGAGCAGGCCATCGGCAAAATGAAAGAAGCCATCCCCCAAAAGCAAACATCTAAATGTGGACTTGGAGGCAGCAAATGAATGGCTTAAAATGGGGGAAAAAATCATGAAGATCCAAATCTTCTAGATACCACCTTGTTCAGATATTCATAGGATTGCTTGCCTTTTCTACTTTTTTCTGGATGTCCTTTGGTTTAGAAACACAGTTCGGCCATCAAAATAGTTGACAGCTTGTAGGGAACATGCCATTTACTTTTTTCTTAGATTACTTCTAAATGTCTGGCTTTTTAGTCTCAAACATGGCAAGGTAAAACCTATTCCAACAAGAATGAAAATATAATGAATTAAATTAATGCAGGAAACTGACTAAGAAGATATACTAAGGCATGTGCTTCATTGATTTCATTTCTCTTTTTTTTTTTTTTTGTGGACAAGTTTCAACAGTAAACCATTTTTTATAGAGCTTAATATATTGGTTTTAATAAACATTCTTTCTCACCTTGACCACTTGTAATTTGAGTAGCACTCAGTGTGCATCATAAGTAATCATTCCATTTGAGGATATTAATATTTTATGATAAAAAGTTTTGGATAAAGGCACACTATGTATTTTTGTTTTTTTTGTATTCATTTGTCACTTCTATATATATTACTTTTTTTTTTTGGAATTGTAGAGTCTTCGACTTTATCCACATAACACCAAATATATTTAAAAGTATGAAATTAAGTCTCCATGCCTAGGTTTATTTTGGTTGGCATGTTGAGACAAATATACCAGTTAGCAAAGAAAGAATTCAAATCATATGAAACAATTAGGCATTTATTGTGGACATGAAACCTCAGGGAAAGACATGTCAATTTTATTGTCCTTAATATATAACTTAAATCTACTCTGTTCTAGCCCACTCTATGGCTATCACTGTTACCAGATGGCTCTGGTTTCTGGACTTCTAGGTTCTTGGCTTATGTCACATAAAAGAATTTAAGGACATGCCATAGGATAGGCAAGGGAGTAAAGAGTTTATTAAGAAATGAGAAAAATACACGCTCCGATGCATGGATCCACAGGTGTACTGCAGGGAGAGTTGTGTGTGTGCATCCCCAGGTCAGAGCTTTTTAAAAATTTTCCTCTCCCCCTTCATAATGTTTGGGGTGGGGACCCAGCCGTTTGATGTTCTGATTGGTTGCACCACCTGTCATTTCTCAGGGAGTGAATGGTGAGGTCTTTTGAGGGTATCTGGGCCTTACCCCTTGTCCCTGAATGGGATTCTCATTCTAAATGAGATTCTCTTGGCTGGGATCTTGCAGGGTCTTTCTGGCAACCTTCTTCTCAGGAGGTTTCCAGGCGGGATCTCATGGTCATGTTGTCTGTCAGCCATGTTGTCTGCTGGGCCAGCCTTCTTCTCCCTTTTACTATACTATCCTGCCTCACCACCCTATTTTAAACATCTTTCACCTGGACTATTCTAATAGTCTCCCAACTAGTCTCCCAGGTTCTTCTATTGTTCCCCAATTCTTTCTCCACGCCTTATTACAAAGGGCTAAGTCTCAATTTGAGACAAAACCAGGCTGGTGTTGTATAATGTGAAACCGGGAATTAGTGCAACATCCTAGAACTACAATTTTTAAGTCCAAGCGTCTGAATGAGGATCCAGGAACCCCATGGGCCAGTTGCAGGGGCCGGGCTTAAAGCATTGCTACAGTCGCACCCTCTGAAGCCTCTTTAAATAGTAGCCAGGAGAGGTCTAAGGCAATAGTCGCTGTGACAGTTGTCTGAAGGTTTGCATAATCTTTTGTGCCAGAGCAGCTAGACCTCCATCTCCTCCCAATGTTCCCTCTGCTTAACCCCTCTGGATTTTTAACCCCTTGCTGCTTTTTTAATTAGCTTTCCTCATTACCAATCTTCTAAATAAGATGAAGCTTAAAAACACTTAGCATAGGGCTTTCCATACAGTTAATACTCAATAAATATTATCTATAGATATTATGATATTAAAATAATATACATATTTTAAATTGTATAGATATTGTCTATAGAAATATTATATATATTATCCTTGACTAGATAAAGAATTTCAGTGAGTCATAAGGGCCCAGACCATCACCATCATCACTGTTATCATTCTCTCAGAGCTGGCAGTCTGAAAGCTGGCCACATTTTCCTTTGAGTATAGAATATTCTGGACACTTGAGGTTTGTGTTTTAGAGTCCCAGTTGATCAAGTTCTTGCTGAGTATCACTTGAAAGCACTTTTAAAAACAACTAGTACCCAGCTTGTTTCCTTCAAAGGGTTCTGTTCATGTTTTACGTTGAGATTTCAATAGATCTTTTACTCCCCTAAAAAAATCCTTATGAAATTTCAATCTCCAGTTCTTTCTTGCCTGCTTATTGGGTACATTTGAATTGTATGGTATTTCAGAGTATTTTCAAAAGTAGCTGTTCTCACCTGCAGTGCCAGCATATGCTCCTCAAAAACAGAGTTTCTTACAAAATTAAACTCCTTTGCTGGAGTAAATATCATTTATTGAAGATTCTGATTTGAGTATGTTCTTCTTTGAATTTTGGCTAGCATATTAGTAATCACTTCACAGTGGTACTATAACAAATTACTCAAGCTCTGGACAATGAGAGAGTAATAAGAAAGTAAAGGAGAAATTTTTTCCCATAGCTTTATTTGGATTTGATTTTGCCAAGGACAATAATTGTAGGTATCTCAGCTTTTCTACTAATGTGGCTATTGCTGAATGATAACACTAAAGTAAAATCATAGAATTTTAGGAAGAATCCAAGAACAAGAGAAGTGAAGTAGCTTGGTCATGGTCACACAGCAAGTGAGATTCCAGAGATTCACAGGATTTTGGAGTTTTAAGGGAACTTGGAGGTTATCTAGTACAACTTCCAATCATTTATTGAAGATTTTCAATGTGTTAGGCACTGTGGTAAATAGGCATTTTATATGTTATATTTACTTTTCTCATCAACCTCCATAATAGAGGTGTTACTAAATCTATTTTTTTGTAGATAAGTAAGTGAAAGCTCAGTGATGTTGAGTAACTTATTCAATGCCACACAATTAGTATGTTTGGAACAATTAGTATGAAACTGCAATTTGAATCCAAGGCTGTCTGATGCCAAAGCCCATGTACTCTCCAACATCACACTGCTTAAAAAATAGTTAAGAAAAAATAATAAAATTAACATAAGATCCTAGTCTCTAAAGAAGGAACTCATGGAGAGATGAATATTTACCAAATACTTCACACTTATTATCTCATTTAATCATCATAGCAGTCCTATGAAGTAGGTATTGGCATTGCTCCCATTTTACATAAGAGGAAACTAGGCAAGTTATTTAATCTTTTTGAATGTCAGACTTGCATACACATAGCTAGTAAGTGACAGAACGAGGATTTGAATCTTTCATCTTGAAAGCCCATTTTCTCTCCAACATCCCAAACAGTATTACCAAGAGTTTAATTTTTAAAAAAAATTATTGTGGTAACATATATAAAACACATAATTTCCAATTTTAGGGATAGTTGTAAATATTGTTTCCAATGCACTAGGGGTACTCTGTTTAAGGATTGTATTGTGGAGAGAGGCAAGATGGCATCGGTTTAAGAGGGCACTCACTGAGAGCTCCTTGAGGTTGGTGGATTGTGGACAGGGTCCTGTTCGGGGGTCTGTGCTGTGGGAGCACGGAGCAAAAAGCTTGGGACATCTATCTGTGCAGATTGACAGTGTGGACTGATCGGTAGAGATTCGTGAGTTTTTAGCCTGCCTGTGGTGGTTAACACAGACGGCTCAGCCCCACCTTTAGGGGGCAAAAATAAAGCCCGTTTGAGCCATGACTCCTGGCCTGGCAACCAGGTGACAGGGAGTGGAAGGGCTCTGGCAAGGGGTGAGAGAGCTTTCCTTTCTGTGGATTTGGTAGCCTGGAACCTCTTGCAGCTAGGGTGAACAAAACAGCTGGATTGAATCAACACCCGGCAGAGGGGAGGGGTAAATCTGCTGAGGGAGTTGATTTACCTAGCTGCCCAGGGACAAGCCCCAAACCCTGCCAAGCTGGGGAGAGGGAGTGCTCTCCAAGAGAGGGAGGTTTCTGACAGAAGGCAGAGAGGGGATTCTTTACCATTGATTTGGCTGCCTGGACCCCCTCATAGCTTTGGAAAGCAGATAAGCCAGCTTGAAGCAGTGCCAGGCTGAGGGAAGAGGTGAATCTGCTGAGGAAACCTGATTTACCTAGCAGCCCAGTGACACTGAGGCTCGGCTCTAGAAGTGCTGGAGTCGCCGTTTTTATCGTTCTGCTCTGACTAGCAGCAGAGCTTCAGCTCCCCTGGGGAGTCCAGGAAATGGGAAGTGCTTGATTAGTTTCCATGAGCCTAGTTAGGGTCCCCTCCATGAAGGGGGTAGTCTAGAAGAGGACTTATTTTGGGTCCTGTATTTCACCAAAAAAAAAAAAAAGTGACTACTTTAAAAAATGAAAAATAAATTCTTCTTTTTAATTTAGTTTAATAGCTAAAAGCTGCTTCAAAACCTGCAGATAGAAATTGCAGAAATAGGGAAATTGATTGATAAACATAAGCAGGCTGAGAGGATCCACAAGGACCCTAGTAGGAACACTGATCCTCCTTAGCTTTGTTTGATTGCTTGCCTGTGTGGTTGTTTGGTTTTTATCTGTTTATTTGTTGTCCTTCTTCCTTTCTCACATCTTTTGATTCCTCTGGCCCTAATCTTTTGCCTTCAGGTGAACATAGAAAGAAGCAAGGAAATAAAATAAGAAGAAAAAGTGTCAAAGAGAAAACTTAACACACACACAGAACCACCAGCTAAATAAAACTCTAGAGCAGAGAGAGAAGTTAATCAACTGAATAAACCCATCAAGATAAAATGATGACTAGAGGGCAACAAAAAATTGCAAACCACACTGAGAAACAGGAAAACACGGACCAGTCCAATGAACAAACTAAAAACCAGGGAGTGATGCAGAACATCGAACAACTAATCAAAGATTATCAAACAAATATCATAGACCAACTTAAAAAAGTGAAGGAAGAGATTAAGGATATAAAGAAGACACTGGGAGAACATACTGAGGAAATTGTAAACATACACAAAAAGATAACAGATATGATGGTGATAAATGGCACAATCCAAGAAATCAGAAAGATGCTGGATTCACATAACAGCAGATTTGAACAGGCAGAACAAAGAATTAATGATGTGGAAGACAATATATCTGAAATCAAACAGATGGTAAAACAGATAGACAAAAAGACAGAAAAATCCAGCAGGGACTCAGGGAATTAACTGACAACACAAAACGCACAAACGTATGCATTATGGGTATCCCAGAAGAAGAAGAGAAAGGAAAGGGAACAGAAGGAGTGTTGAAGGAAATAATGGCTGAAAACTTCCCAACCCTATTGAGAGATGGATGTGCAGATCCAGGAAGCACAGTACACCCCAAACAGTATAAATCCCAACAGGCCAACTCCAAGACATATACTTGTCAAAATGTCCAACGCTCAAGACAAAGAGAAAATACTCAAGGCAGCAAGAGAAAAGAGAGCCATCACATACAAGGGAAGCACAATAAGATTAAGTGCTGATTTATCAGCTGAAACCATGGAGGAAAGAAGACAGTGTTATAACATAGTCAAAGTACTAAAAGAAAAATCTTCCAGCCATGAATTCTCTATCCAGGAAAACTGGCATTCAAAAATGATGGAGAGTTCAAAATATTCACAGATAAACAGAAATTAAGAGAGTATGTCAATAAGAAACCTGCACTGCAAGAAATACTAAAGGAAGTTCTACAAGTTGAAAAGAAAAAACAAGGAAGAGAGAGTTGGAGGAGAGTTTAAAAACAAGTAAAAAGATAAAAACAGAAACAATACAACATATGACACACATTAACCTAAAGAAAAAAATGGCTGAAGTAAGAAATTCATTGCGAGTAATAACACTGAATGTTAATGGATTAAATTCACCAAGCAAGAGACACAGATTGGCTGAATGGATAAGGAAATATGATGCATCTATACACTGTCAACACGAAACCCACCTTCGACCCAGGGATTGAAGGAGGCTGAAAGTGAATGGCTGGAAAACAATTTTACAAGCTACCAATAGCCAAAAAAGGGCAGGAGTAGCTATTCTAATATCAGACAAAATAGACGTTAAATACAAAACTATTGTAATAGACAAAGATGGACACTATATATTAGTAAAAGGGGTACTCTCTCAAGAAGAGAGAACAATCATAAACATTCATGCACCTAATCGGGGTGCCTCAAAATACATGAGGCAAACTCTGGAAAAACTAAGTGGAGAAATAAATGCCTCTACAATTATAGCAGGGGATTTTAATACACCATTATCATCATTAGATAGAATATCTAGACAGAGAACCAAACAAAGGCTCTCAACAATACATCAGAGGAACTGGACTTAATAGACATATACAGAATACTACACCCAAATACAGCAGGATTTACATTCTTCTCGAGTTCACATGGATCATACTCCAAGATAGACCACATGCTATGCCAAAGAACAACTCTCAATGAATTCAGAAAGATTGAGATTATACAAAGTAATTTCTCTGACCACAACGGAATGAAATTTGAAATCACTAAGGGCCAGAGAAACAGGTTAGGCACAAGGATATGGAAGTTAAACAGCACACTCTTAGACAAACAGTGGGTCAAGGAGGAAATCTCAAAAGAAATCAGTAACTACCTTGAACATAATGAAAATGACAGTACAATATATCAAAACCTATGGAAAAAAACACAAAAATAAATAAACAAACAAACAAAAAAACCTATGGGATGCAGCAAAAGCAGTCCTGAGAGGTAAGTTCATAGCCATAAATACATATATTAAAAAGAAGAAAGAGCTAAAATTCAAGAACTAACTGCACACTTGGAGGAATTGGAAAAACAACAACAAACTAAACCAAAGGGAAATAAAAAGAAGGAAATAACAAAGATTAGAGCAGAACAAAATGAAATAGAGAATAAGAAAGCACTGGAAACAATAAACAAAACCAAAAGCTGGTTCTTCGAGAATATCAATAAAATTGACAAACCCTTAGACAGATTAACAAAGAAAAAGAGAGAACAGATGCAAATACATAAAATAAGGAATGAGCAAGGGGATATCACTGCTGACCCCACAGAAATAAAGAGTATCATAAGAGGATACTTTGAAAAATAATATGCCAACAAAATTGATAATTTAGAGGAAATGGACAGGTTTCTAGAAACTCACAAATTGCCTACATTGATGAAAGAAGAAATTGATGAACTCAACAGTCCAATTACAAGTAACGAGATAGACTCAGTCAACCAAAACCTCCCAACTAAGAAGAGCCCAGGACCAGATGGCTTCACAGCTGAATTCTACCAAACATTCCAGAAAGAGCTAACACCAATTCTGCTTAAGCTCTTCCAAAAGATAGAAATAGAAGGAATATTGCCTAACTCATTCTACGATGCCAACATTACCCTAATACCAAAACCAAATAAAGATACCACAAGAAAGGAAAATTACAGACCCATTTCTCTAGTGAACCTAGATGCTAAAATCCTCAATAAAATACTTGCTAATCGCATTCAACAACATATCAAAAGGATTATACACTATGACCACGTGGGTTTCATCCCCGGTATGCAAGGATGGTTCAATATAAGAAAATCAATTACTGTAATACACCACATAAACAGATTGAAAAAAAAACAACACACATGATCATCTCTATAGATGCAGAAAAAGCATATGACAAAAATACAGCACTCTTTCCTGATAAAAACACTGCAAAAGATAGGAATGGAAGGAAACTTTCTGAATATGATAAAAGGGTATATATGGAAAACCCAAAGCTAACATCATCTTCAATGGTGAAATCCTAAAAGCCTTCCCTCTGAGATCGGAAACAAGACAAGGATGCCTACTATCACCACTCCTATTTAACATTGTCTTAGAAGTACTTGCTCGAGCAGTGAGGCAAGAAAAGTATATAAAAGGCATCCAGATTGGAAAAGAAGAAGTGAAAATTTCATTATTTGCAGATGACATGATCCTATACATAGAAAGCCCTGAGAAATCTACAGCAAAGCTTCTAGAACTTATAAAGGAGTTCAGTAATGTTGCAGACTATAAGGTCAATGCTCAAAAATCAGTAGCATTTCTGTATACGAATAATGAGCAATCTGAGGAGGAAATCAAGGAAAAAATAACCATTTACAATAGTAACCAAAAGAATCAAATACCTAGGAATAAATTTAACTAAAGATGTAAAGGACTTATATACAGAAAACTACACAACACTGTTAAAGGAAATCAAAGAAGACTTAAATAAATGGAAAAATATTCCCTGTTCATGGATAGGAAGACTAAACATCATCAAGATGTCTATCCTACTCAAACTAATCTATAGATTTAATGCAATCCCAATAAAAATCAACACTGTATTTTTTAGGGAACTGGAAAAGCTAACCACAAAATATATTTAGAGAGGTAAAATACCCCGAATTGCCAAAGACATATTCAAAAAGAAAAATGAAGTTGGAGGTATCACATTACCAGACTTTAAAACATACTACAAAGCTATAGTGATCAAAACTGCATGGTATTGGCACAAGGATAGACCTACTGACCAATGGAACCGTATTGAGAGTTCTGATATAGATCCTCGCATATACAGTCATCTGATATTCTAAAAGGCCACCAAGCCCACTCAGTTGGGAGAGAATGGCCTCTTTAACAAGTGGTGCTTGGAGAACTGGATATCCATTTCCAAAAGAATGAGAGAAGAATACCATCTCGGATCAAAGATCTAAATATAAGAGCCAAAACCATAAAGACCTTGGAAGATAATGTAGGGAAGCATCTACAGGACCTTGGAATAGGAAGTAGTTTCATGAACTTCACAGCCAAAGCACGAGCAGCAAGAGAAAAAATAGATAAATGGGATCTTATCAAAATTAAAAACTTCTGCACCTCAAAGGACATTATTGAGAAAATAAAAAGGCAGCCTACCCAATGGTAGAAAATATTTGGCAACCATATATCTGAGAGGAGCCTAATATCCTGCATATATAAAGAAATCCTACACCTCGAAAATAAAAAGACAGACAACCCATTTAAAAAATGGGCAAGTGACCTGAAAAGATACTTCTCCAAGGAAGAAATACAAATGGCTAAAAAGCACATGAAAAAATGCTCGACATCGCTAGCTATTAGGGAAATGCAAATCAAAACCACAATGAGATACCATCTTACACCCATCAGAATGGCAGCTATTAAAAAAACAGCAGAATGTAAGTGTTGGAGAGGATATGGAGGAATCGGAACCCTCATCCTCTGCTGGTGGGATTGTGGAATGGTCTAGCTACTGTGGAGGAGAGTTTGGTGATTCCTCAGAAAACTAACAATAGATCTTCCGTATGATGCAGCAATTCCACTGCTGGGTATATACCCAGAAGAATTGAAAGCAAAGACACGAACAGATATATGCACACCAATGTTCATAGCGGCATTGCTCACCATTGCCAAAAGTTGGAATCAACCCCGGTGCCCATCAACAGATGAATGGATAAGCAAAATGTGGTACATACATACAATGGAATATTACTCAGCTGTAAGAAGGAATAAAGTGCTAACACATGGAATAACATGGATGAATCTTGAAGACCTTATTTTGAGTGAAGCAAGCCAGGCATTGAAGGATGAACTGTATATGACCTCACTGATTTGAATTGAGGAAAGTGAGGAGTCTCTGAGAACCACTGTCTGAAAGATAGGTTGACAAGTGAGAGAGAGAAAAGTGTAGGTTGTGAACCATCACCCATATGGAAATAATCTATAGTAAAGTGATAGAGTATAGTTGCATATTGAAGGATAGGACAGGTGGGTAGTGATATTACTGGGTTTGGCTATGCAGGGTTAACAGATGGGTAGATTAGGAAAGACAGGTTAGAATACCCAGGGCATGTAACTATGAATCTTGTCATCCCATATGTCAAGACAGGGGAGTGTCATATGCCCTAGGTGGATGGAGAGGAGGGAACAGAAAAGATCAAACGGGGTATTTAGTGGTAATGGGAGCTCTTTTCCATTACCTTACAGTAATGGACACAGGACATGGTAAATATCATCAAAAATTATTAAACTGTACCGTCTTAATTGTAAACTATACTGTAAACCATTGACAATGTTTAGTAGCTATGTTTAACTATCTGTACAACAGGTATAAAATTGCTACCTTCCACAAAAAAAAAAAAGAAAAAAGTTTTTAATATGGGGTGGGGAAGAGGGAGGGAGGTTGGGTATATGGGAATGTCTAGTATTCCGTGTGTGAATTTGCTATGGCCTAAAACTTCTTTGAATACTAAATTAAAATTTTGGAGGCACTAGGGAAGGGGAGGGGGATGGTGTCATGGTACACACTGGACATCCGATAATGCAGTGATAAAAGGAGAAAAAAAAATTCTTTTGTTTTTTCCCATATTCTTTTTTTGAATGACCCAATCCATTAATTATATTTTATTTTTAGTTCTCTTTTTTCTGAGTTTCCTTGTATTTTATCTCTTGCATTTAAGCTTATCATTATTATTTCATTTTCCTATTAATTGTATTTGGTTAATATATGGGCTTCATCTTCAAGGAAGGTTTAGATCACAGTAGGGTTACAATGGGGGCTGCAGAGAATCATTTGTGGGTGGTGTCTGGGATGGGGGATTCATGGGAGTAAGTTAATCTGAATATACGTGAAAGATATATAAAATTGTTCAAATGATTGAGGGATGGGGCATAGTCATGGTGGATAGACAATCACTCAATAAATGAGGGAATACTTAATTCCCAGCCTGGAGAGCTCTGCCACATTCTCCAAGGGAGCAGCAACAGTCTCCTGAGTGCAGGGGCAGTGTCTGGCAAAAGAGGATGGCCCACTGTTGGGTTCTTGTTATTGATGATTAGCCTTATGAGTCTTTGCTCTTGTAATTGAAACTTGGCCTACTGTTATGGGGTGCCTAAGGGTTGCCACCTGAGAGCCTCCTTGTTGCTCAAATGTGGCCTTTCTCTAAGCCAAACTCAGCATATGAATGCATTACCTTCCCTCCAACGTGGGACATGACTCCTGGGGATGAGCCTTCCTGGCAATGAGGGATTAATACCAAGTGCCAACTGGCAACACGACTGGAAAAAAACCTTGAATAAAAGGGGGAAAAGGTAAAGACAAATGAGTTCATGCGGCTAAGACACTTCAAAGAATGTTGGGAGGTCATCCCAGAGGTAACGCTTACCCCACATCAGTAGGATCTCATAGAACACCAAAGTGGATATCACCCCACACAGAAGGGCTCCTGAGGGCTCTAGAGACACCCAGGTCCTATATAAAGGGGGATAGCCCCAGAGATTGACGCCTTATCAGTGGGCTCTACTTTGGAATCTTTGCTGCTGAGAGTGACAGAGTTGGACTCAAATAAGTCCTCCCTGCACATGGTCCATCAGTCCCTTCTCTTCAAACCTATATGTGAGGCTGGGTTTGTAGATGTATTTCCAGAGACTGGAGCCTCTGGCCTGCCTATGTGCCAGCCGTGCCTGGAATCTCTGTAGAGCTGCAACTCCTACTCTACAGCTCAATGGACTCACCCAAGTCACCTGATGAGGAGACGACAATGATGGACAACGGCCATCCCAGGTAATGGAGAGTGCCTGCAGCTGAAGGCAGGATAATCCCATCTGCCGTATCCATGGGATATAAGCCCACTCTCACTTGGAGTTGGAGTGGACATCACCATTCCAGTCCCCTCAGGACTGGGGGAACAGCTATGGACTAGAGTGGACTTAATGATATTCTGTTGTAGACATATTGTGATTCAAGCAATGGAAGAAATTAAAACAGTGAAGTGGAGTCAGTGGCCACTAGATGCTTTTGGGGTAGGGAGGGGAAGGGCAGTTGTAATACAGGGGCTTATTCAGGACTTGGGGGTTGCCCTGAGTGACGTTGTGGCAACGGATATAGACCATTTTACATCAGCATATACCATGCAGAACTGTGTGGGATAAAGTGTGGTCTACGATGTGAATTGTGGTCTATGCTTAGTGGCAAAGCCCCAGGATATGTATAGCCATTGCAGGTGATGTGCCACACTAATGAAAGATGTTTATGTGAGATGTTATGGGAGGTATGGGAGGTGGAGATTATGGGAATCCCTGTAATTTTTGTGTAACATTTATGTAATCTAAGCATCTTTTAAAATATATATGAAAACAGTAACATTTATGCAAGCAAATGCACATATACGCATATATATATATATATATCATTTTACAAATATTGGTTTGTATTGTGAAAAATTTGATTTTTACCCACAATTAAAAAAAAAAAAGAATTGTATTGTGAATCTTTTGGAAAAACAAGGAATATTTTTTATTTTTTTTTACATTTTAGGGAAGCAAATAACTACTCACTTTCAAATTGTTCTTTTGGATGAATTGAGATATTTAGTTTATTGTCTTGGCTTAATCAGGATATATCTATGATATCAAATGGCTACTCATTTGATGTTAGAAGGCACTGACTCTTCAATAGGATGCTCAAACCTGGTAGACAGTATTACTTCCCATTTGTCTCAGTTGCATTGTATAGCAAGTAGGAGGCAAAGGAACTCCATTCAGCCAAAGATTGAAACCTTATTACCAGAGCCAGATGAATTTTGAAATATCTGAGTATAAAAATAATTAGGTCTTGCAGGAACAAACACTTCCCTTACATTAAAAAGAAAGGTGTTATTGTCTCTGTGTAGAAATTGTGACAATAGCAACTAACTGATCAATAATAATTGAGAGAGGAAATTTGTGTGGTGGGCTACCTGGTGGAAAGTAGGTAATCATGCACTAGGCTTCATTTATTGCCTGAATGGTCATGCAATAAGTTCTCTATGTTGATCTATCTCTTCATAACCACTGGTACAGTAAAAGGAAAAATGAAAGTTCTGAATCACTCAGGGCATTGGGGGAAAAAGAAGTGCATAAAATTCTTACTTGGGTTTCTTTTGCTAATTTTAGAATGATTGGAAGGTTAATGTTATCAGTCTAGTTCAGCCTGTGAACCATGTATGGGTGTGGTTTAATTTGTATCGGTGACACTTGTATTCATATATTCATTCATTTATTCAATAAATTAATTAATCCACTAAATGTACTAATTCATTCAAGAGATCTTTGCTGGATTTCCAATATATGCTAAGCACTCTTCTAGACACTGCAGTTACAATGATCAACAAAATATATTGTGAGGTAATTGATGTCAGGATGAAGAGACATACAAGAAAATGGTAATTTTAGTAGAGTGTGATAACTGCTATGATTCGGGTAGTAGGAGGGAAATAAGAGGGACACAGAATACAGACTCTAAGATTCAGGGAATGTTTCCTGGGGAAAAATTCTAAGAGGAAATTGCGAGGTAAGTAAAAATTATGTAGGCATCTTGGTAGAGAAGGGAACAAGTAGTGTTCCAAGCAGAGGAAAGGCAGATTGTGGAGAAGTGCATATCCTGGTTGGATATGGAATGTGATTGATTAAGACTGGGGCATAGACATGGAGTGCAATGAGGGGCATATAAAAAAATAAGGTAAATAAGGTATAGTGGGGCAGATCATAATAGCCTTGTAAGCTCTGTTTAAGAATTTGTACTTTATCCTAAGGGAAATAGGAAATCATTGAAGAAATTTAACCATTTCCTTTGGAACTATTGCCTGAATCCTTGTGGAGAATCATTCTTGAGGCAGGGGCATCTATATAACACTAAAGAATATATCACACTTGCCATTTTATCCCATGTTCCTTGACCATCTGCAACCCATTGTCCTTCCGGGCTTCAAAGGAATGTCTGGTTGCAAAGGTTATCAAAATTATAGTGCCCAGAGGAACCAGTGTTACTTTAGGCATCATTGATGTACTGGTCTTAGTATCCTAATTTCCACCTTGTATGTCCTTTCTCTTACTCTATTGCTTAGTAGTAACCCCACTGCAACTGCTGATTTGTTCCTGTACTCTGAAGTTGCTAATTTTCACATCCATCCTTTTGGTCATTTATATTATCCCTCTTGAAATGCTATTCCTTTTCCTATCTGCCAATCCAAATCTTACCCATTCTTTATGGTGCAAATCTCACCTCACCTTCTTTGGGAAACCCTTCCTGATTAGTCCTGTCTCATTGATCATGTTATTCTCTGACTCCATGGAGATTCCATTCCTCCCATCCCTACTCCCAATTATCTAGTACTTCTTTATATACCATTTAGTGTTGTCTCTTGTTCAGTGGTTCCCAATCCAATTATGAGAATTGCTGGAAGAACTTGTTAAAATTATGTTTCTGATCTCTATCTCCTGATATTGTGATTCAGTAAGTTGTTGGTGGGCCTGAGAATTTTCATTTTTACAAGATCCCAAATTAATTCTGGTGATTAACTGCCCTACATGTTTCTTGTAGGCTAATCTTTCCTCTGGACCTAGATTGAAGTTCCTTGAGAGAAGGGATCATCTTAAAATTCCTTTGTACTCTCCCCTCCACCACCAATCATTTAAGAGCCTATATAACAAACTACTTGTAAACTTGATTCCCTCATCCCATTACTTGTTCAGTTATTCCTGGGTATTCAGACATAATATCTCTAATTTCTCATACCCAGATGAAAGAATATAGAGATATGCCAACATATTTGAATGGCTATATATCTGTGTGTGTGCATTTTGCTTAGAGTTGGGATGATCAAAGTTCAATCCAGAAGAATTAACATGCCTTCTTTCTGAAAAAAAAAAAAGAAAGAAAATATACCAGCCTCCTAGGACCCCATTTCATTTTTTTTTTTTACCAGAAGGTCCCGGGGATCGAACCCAGGTCCCTCCATATGGGAGACGGACGCCCAACCGTTTGAGCCACATCCGTCCCCCTCCCTGTTTCAATTTGCATCATTCAGAGTAATATTGAAATCACCAATTAAAAAAGTGAAAAAAAAAAAGTCTTCAGGAATGACCCTTGACCAGCCCCTGCAGATAACCTTTGAGCTCTTGGAATAGCATGACTGATAAGAGTGCCTTTACTCGAAACCATGGGCCATACCACATAGTTTATGCTTACAGTGTGACATGGCAAATGACTGCTTTTGAATGCCTGAGGCTTTGGGTCATACTATATCAGTTTGATCACTGATCATGACTACATGCCTGATTCCCAATAAAAACCCTGGACCCCAAGGTTTGGGTGAGCCTACCTGGTTGGCAACACTTAACATGTGTTGTCACACATAGTTTCTGGGAGAAAAATTGCTGGTCATGTGACTCCACTGAGAGAGGACAACTAGATGCTTGTGGCTGGTCTATTCTAGACTCTGTCTTATGTATCTTTTTCCTTTGTTTATTTTAAACTGAACCCTTTCATTGTAATAAATGATAACCATTTAACAGCTAAAAAAAAAAAAAAAAAAAGAAATCACCATTGCCTACCTATGCAAAAGGCACTGTAAAAGCCCTTCACAATAAGTTTCTTTTCAATGTTTTTAAGGTAAAGCAATGATAGTCTTTGAAGAAAATTATGTTGCTATAATCCAGGGTTTTTTTTTTTACCAGTGTGAGTTGTTGCAAATACAAAACTCCAAGATTAAAATACACATTCTGCTGCCTTATTG
Source organism: Tolypeutes matacus (assembly GCA_026826555.1). NCBI lineage: Eukaryota > Metazoa > Chordata > Mammalia > Cingulata > Chlamyphoridae > Tolypeutes > Tolypeutes matacus. The sequence goes on from JAKSZT010053809.1 coordinate 843,117, forward strand.
CTGAAGATGGTAGGCATATGTAACATCAAATCGTTATCTGAATACTTCTGAAATGGTGAACTAATTCTTTTGAATCATTTTTTGAACAATCTTTGTACATGAAAACTTTGTTATTGAGTTTTAATGAATTCTAAGATCTCAGAGTTAGAAGAGAACCTATAGATGTCTCTCTTTCTTTGTATATATATATATGTATATATGTATGTGTTTGTTTATTATTTCATATGTGTTGAAGAAGGAGAGTTTATCTATAAAGAAGCAGTAAAAAAATAGTTTGAGCCACCAAGTAAAACATATCCCTAAAGAACACACAATACACCAAACAGTAAAGCTTATGTTTTTTTTTTTTTTAATTTTTTAATATACTTTTTTTTGTAAAAGATGCTTAGATTGAATACATGTTACATGAAAAATATAGGGGATTTCCATTTTCCCCCCTCCCTATCCCTCCCACATTCTCCCACATTAACAACTTTCATTAGTGTGGTACATTTGTTGTAATTGATGCACACATTTTTGAGCACTGCCAGTAAGCATGGATTATAGTTTGCATTGTAGTTTACACTCTTTCCCACCCAATTTTTTAAGTTGTGACAAGATATATAATGGCCTGTATCTGTCATTGCAATGTCATTCAGAACAATTCCCACACCCTTAAAAGGCCCAATATTTCACAGGCATTTCCCTCTCCCTCCCCTCAGAACCTCCAGTGGCCACTGCCTCCACATCAATGATAAAAGTTCTTCCATTGCTAGAATCACAATAAGTCTATAGTAGACTAACAGTAAGTCTACTGTAGTCCTTCATTTATTTCCCAACCCTGAGGATTCTGAGATGGTGATGACCACTCCACCTCTAATTGAGAGGGGGCTTAGATCCCATGGGGCAGATGAATGGGACAATCTTGCTGGCAGTTGCAGACTCTCTCTGTTCCTTGGGATGGTCATTGTCCAACATCATCTCCTTGTTAGTTGTCTTGAGTGAGTCCAATGAACTGGAGAGTAGGTATTGCAACTCTGTTGAGATTCAGGGACCAGCTGGCACACAGACAGCCCAAAGATTTAAGTCTCTTGCACATACACCTATCAACTCTAGTAATAACTATAAGTTCAAATGTATATATATATAATCCATAGTCTACCTTAATATGGACAAACCAAGTGGAACATATGTGTTTTTGGTCACCCATAAGGGGATCTAAGAAAAGGATTCTGGATATTCAGTGTAAATCCATGCCCATCCACAAACATCATAAATTCCACCACCTTTCTGAAACTTTACTCTTTGCCAGGACTTTTTCTGGATACATGAGAGTATGAATTGCATGTGAAATGGATTCCATTTCCAAGCAGAAGTGTGTCTATATGTGTGTTTATGTGTATAAATGTGGCTGAGCTCACAGATGTTTTTACTAGTATACATGACATATAACACAGAATTAGAATATTTTGGGCTATCTATAGAGATTGTTAAATAAGACTATTGGAATGACTACACTTGGTGATACTGAGATGTCATCCCAAGGCTAGATCTTCAATGATGAGTAGAGAAAAGGTGGAAAATGAGGAAAAGAGCCGGTATGAAGTTAAAGAGGCCTGAAAGTGTCTTGTGTGTTTGAGGGGTGTAAATTATTTTAGGATGTTAGGAGTGTAGTATTTTTCAGAGAGTTTTGGGGGTAGTGGCAGCAGATGAGGCTGTAAAATAGGAAGTAACAAGAGTGTGAAGGGTCTTATGTGTTGTGAGGAGGAATACATAACTGAAGTACGCCGGTAGCCATTGGAGATTTTTTTCTTTAGGTGAGAGGAGTTATGGTGGGTCAGTAATGCCATTTGCTGATGTCACAGACATGTACATTTCAAAATAAGTCTTTTGATTCAACCAAGAAAATCTTTATGTATGTTTATCATTGCCCACAATTTCTGTTCAGTATATTGCTTATTAAATAGAAGGGCTTGTTTCAGTTGTTGCATCTGATACGGAAGCTTGCTGTAAGCCAGTTAGGACATCCAAGCATTTGGGATTCACTTCCATTATTGTTGCAACAGGAAAAGGATGCTAAGAAAGATTTTCATAGAACTCTTGGACCTTTGGGACATAGTCTTTTTCAAAGTGTCTTCTATGAATCCTCGCATTTACTCTCTCCATGAGAAAAAGCAAATAATAATTTAAAATTTTCCATTGTTCCCTTTGTATTTGCATCTCCTCTCTTTTGCATTCTTTAATCTTGACAACAGAATATTTTATACATGATACAGGGAATTGCTTAATGCTTTGAAAACTGCATTCAAAGTTTTGTGACAGTAACTGGAGATATTTCATTGCCTCCCTGATCAAAGTAACTGAAATGGGCAGTCTGAATTAAAGGAAAGGTCTGTGTTTGCATATTGGCTTGAAATTATTGTCAAAAGGTCATTTATGAAAATGTACTCTCTACCCATCTCTGAACAGTTTGGACTTCCTCTTCCTCATAAAAAATATGTTGCTAAGGCTCTGGGTAACCATTCTTAAATCACTAAGACACTTGTCAAGCAAAAAAATGCAGGCATGTACAGCATTCTATGATGCTGTAATTTCAGATCTTAGGGCTAAAGCTGTCAGCAAAACTGGAATTCTTTTGTAAGAGAACCCTAGGATTGATTAAAAATATTGTGTGACAGCCAGGCTCATTTTACATTGGCTTAAGGTAACCATTACAATTGAGGTTTTGGAAGAAGTAGGACCAAAACCAATTACTTCAGATTCTCTTATTAAAGAGAGATAAGTAAAATTTCCCAGGATTTAGATCCCTTATAAAGTTCACTTCAACACACTTAAATAACATAGCAGTGGAGGATGCTTAGAAGCCCTATAGAAGTCTCTATTTAATTGATATGTTATTAAAAGTTTATGGTGAGAAGGCCCACGTGAAGAGCTTTTAGTGAGTCTTTATGAGTGTTCAAAGCTTTGGATATATCTTAGCAGCTGACTCAAGATTAGCTCGGGTGGGTGTGGAACTACAGATGCTCAGGGCTCTGAGAGCCAAGAATTTTCTGAATCAAAGCTGGAAATCAGCACATCTCCCCGCTCTTTACATGTTCTGCAAAGAAGAAAAATGTTCAGATCTATTCTGGTCACTCAGTCTCATTGAATATTTATGGAAGTTCTGAAATGAGTGAAATATTCCCAGATATCTCTTGAAGCTTAAATAGGCAGCTTGGATTTAGATAACTGGCAGTGCTGGATTTGTCTGTATAGGGCATCATAAATTTTAAAAAATTACACAGGAATTGTCATATGTGCCAGGTTTTAGTGATTTACCATAAAATTATTGAATTCTAAATCATATCACATTAGGAGGAAAGAAAATCAAAGCAAAATTAAAAAGAAAAGCATGATTTTTAAAACAACTGTTCATCAGTGCTTAATCATATGGGTACTTGATTTATTTAGTTTACCAACAGGAGGAGGGGTTTTAGTTTTTGTCCAACTCCTTACTATTTTGTATCACTCTGAGTATTTCATTATCACTAAATTATTTCCATTAAATTTAAGACTCTTCTAATGAAGACTCTCCTGATTGCAAAGAACAGAAATGCCTTAAGAAAGCTCAGGTAAAGAAGAATTTGTTATAAGAAAGCTATAGCAAATATCACAGTCCTAGGAACCAGAGTATAGGTACAACTCTTGGGGAGTGGAGTTGGGAAAGTTCTAAGCCAAAACCATTCTCTTTTTTTTCAGGGACTGTGGAAGATTTATTGCATTATATTTCAGATTAATGGTCTTCCTACTTCCTCATTTGTACACTGTATCCTTCAAGACCCTTCCCATTTCACTCTGGACTCAGTCATTTGACTTACTCTGACAAATGGGATGGTAGTATATATGACTCAAGGAGAAACTTAAAACGTGTGCATATTTCCTGTCTCACTCTTATGCTTTTGCCATGAGAACATGCCCAGGTTAGCCTTCAAGACAAGGAGCTACATGGAATAGGACCAAGTCACTTCAGTTGTTTAAGTTGAGCATCTAAATATGTGAGAAAGCTCAGCTAATATTAACAAAGCTACCTAGCCAAGTCATAGATAGTTGGCCACAGATGCATGAATGAATCCACAGAACCCAGCTCAGATCAACAGAACTGTCTGGCCAACATATACACCCCAAAATAGATGTTTATTGCTTATGCTACTAATATTGTCTGGTTATTTGTTATGCAACAATATTGTGCCAAATAAGTAATGGATGCACGAGCTAAATTGTCTCTTTTATCTCTGCCTATATCTCTCTCCTTACTTCTCTCTCACTTCCTCCCTGCCACCCCTACCACTCCAGCTTGTACATTACCCAATATCACTGCCAGACCTGTGTCTGCTTAACCTTATAGGCATAATGCACATTACTACCTATAGTCTTTCTGTTTCCTCTTGACAGAAAAATTTTGATTAATCTATGGAAAGCCAATGAATAGGTTTCCTTTCAAACTTGCCTTCACCTGGTGCAATTAGCTGTGGCTGAGGGGGTAATAGTGGTGACAGAACAATGTCACAAGATCTAGGGTGTTTTGGAGGGTGCAGTTCTTAGAAGAGGACTATGGCAGAAAGCAACTGTGATTTATATCTTTAAACGAAAAGCTAGTCTAAAAAGTAGAAATATAGACAGTAAATGTGTTTATGGATCAATATACTACCTTGTAATAAAATGTTAACTAATAAATGCTTTCAAAGGTATCAATAATAATCATAGTTAAAGTTATTGGGTCCTGGCTATGTGCTAGACACTTCAATAAATATTTTATTTTATTTAATCTTCACTACAAAGTTATGAACATGGGACTATTATTATCATTCCCATTTTATAGGTAGGAACTAAGGCTTAGACAGATTAATTTGCTGTATACAAATTAATCTGGTATACAGCTAAGAGAAGATAGAGCCAGAAATACAATTTAGGTTATGCTGAATCCAGGGCCCATGAATTTAACCCTTCGTCCAGTACTGCCTCTAACATTTATAGAATGATTAGGATGGTAATACTGTATATATCGATGCCTAATGGTAAGTCTTGCCAGGTGTCTATCTGGGCAAAGTGATGGTTAGTTAACCTGTGATTCTGAAGGTGGTTAGGGAATAGTGTTGCTGCATATAGTGTGATGGTTAATTTGTGTTAACTTGGTTAGGCTATGATGCCCAGTTGTTTGGTCAAATACTTGTATAGATGTTGCTGTGGAGGTATTTTGTAGATCAAAAGTCTATGATCAGTTGATTCTAAGTAAAGGAGATTACCCTTGATGTGGCTGGGCCTCATTCATTCGGTAGAAAGCCTTAAGGAGGAATACCTGAATTTTCCCAAAGAAGAAATTCTGCCTCAAGACCGCCCCATAAAAATTCTACCTGAGTCTCCAGCTTGCCCACCTGCCCTACAAATTTTGAACTTGCTGGCCACAAAATAGAGAGAGTCAATTCCTTAAAATAAATTTCTTGATATATATACATATAGTTCCTATTGCTTCTTTTTCTCTGGAGAACTGTGAGGGACATGTTGTAAGGCTCTTTTTTCTTTGCTTCCTTCCTTGGAGATCTACTCAACCACCATTTAGGAATTAATGTCAGCTTCATTTTTCTGTACTCAGGTTTCACTATTCAGTAGGAAGGCTGATTTTTACTTAATCTCCCTGTTTTCAGAATTATGTCTCACCCCCATTCACCACCATGTCTAGTGTTACCATGTCCAAAGCCTCTCAAGTTTAACTTCTTTAAAGAGTAAACTTATAGTAGCCTTTGGAAAGGAGGGTAATCACCTGACTGCTATTAGTAGGGGCTGGAAACCTGGAAGTCCAATTGTTCAGAAACAAAATCTTGAATCAATCTCCCTGTTTTCAGTCCTGTGCATCATCCCTGTCTTCTGTGTTACCTGGTACCTCCAAGACCTGACATTTTCTTTGTTCTGCCGGGAAAATTGATTTGTCTCTAAAGAATATCATTTCCCCCTGAAAGTTCTTAGATTGTAACACTCTCCATTCTGCTAAATTAGTTACCTTATCTCTATTTACTTTGGGTCTTACAAAATTTCTTTGAAATATCTTGTCTGCTATCTCTACTGCTCTTAATCTCAGCATTTATTTATTTTGAAAAAATTTTAAATGTAATCATAATTAGGATTTGGGAGGAGATGAATGTGTGATAAGTCAACTATGTTTAAGAAATTATCCACCCCTCCCTGCATGAGCTATTAAATAGAACTTATTCATTTAAGATGTTCCAAGTTTTATCTGAAAATATTATTGGCAATATTAGTTAAGATTAAATTCTACCATCACCTCCTTGTGAAGCTTCCAAACAAATAAACCAGACACTTAATATTAATTTTGGTCCTAAGTGAAGTGAAGTGATTTTTGCACTGTTCAATTTTAATTTGTTAGTGTTTTATTTTAATAGTGCTTTCACTTCCATCAAAGGCTAATTTTGATTGTGTAGTAGTCATTCATCTCATTTCCTTCCAGGCCAGAGGAATATCCCTTGACCTTCACTTTAGGAAAAGGGAAAAGACAGAGCTGAATTAAGGTGTAAATAATTAAATACCATATATTCTGACAAATTGTCAATTCTTACCAACAATATACTTAAAGCATGACTTGAGTTTCATCTAGTCTACTTTGGATTCATATGCTTTTGTAATTGGTATACTATTAGTTTAAAATATTTTGAAAGATTAATTAACATTGGTTTCCTAGGAAGTCATGGAATGCTACATCTAACAGTAATCCACTAATGTAACTGATTTTGTAAATGTTCAGTTCTTCTTAGAAAGAAAGCTCCTAAGAAGGACTGCCAGGGTTGGTGAGGTTTGGTAAATTAACTCGATTCTATAGGAGTCTTTTTTGGCAAGAATCAGCCTACTGTTATTGTTGCTTAAGAACGAAACAGGCTTTACCAAGGCTTCATAGACAATTATGAGAAAACCAGTTGAAGACTCACAGAAGTTGTGGGCGTTTAAAAGTACTTTTGTAGCTATTTATGTCTGGGCAATTCTCATAATCAGACTTAAAAAATATAAACTGAGGCTTCATTCAAATATTTATAGATTATCAGATAAAATTATTGCCAGATTCCCTGAAAATTTAGGTGTCAAGATCATATGATGAAGAGGATTGTGGGAAGATGGCAGAGTAGTAAGCTCCAGGAGTCAGTTCCTCAACCAAAACAAGTAAACTAGCAAGGACGGTCTGAAACAAATATTTTAAACTCTGGAGTCTATTGGAACATTGTGCAACATTCCAATGTGGAGGAGCAGGAGGAAAAAATTGGTAAATTGCAATAAATACTGGTGAATTTCACCCTCCCTGCAGTGGCTACCATCCTCTTTTCCCTAGCCTCAGGGTGGTCAGCAGTGGGGACTGAAGCTTGGGCTCTTGGCACAGCTTGCTGGTACCAAGGTGGGAAATAAAGACCTACTCCTCCAAACTCTTGGCAAATGTCCTCTGATTGCTGATCACTGCTTTTGATCAGCCATTTCAGATTGCTGGGGCCTGCTCTGAGGGCAACTGTTGTCCCAACCCCTTCAGACAATTATAGCAGAGAAATCTTAAAGACAGTGATCTTCCTCAAAACTATAGAAAACAATGAAAGAGCTGCATCAACTGGAAAAGTGGTGAATCCAGAAAACACAGCTTTCTCCTGGTGGCATTCCTGTCCCTTATCCTCTCAACAATGTAGGATAGAGCCAGTTTGTGTTCTCATTGTGGATCCCTGGACCTGTTCTAGAGGGAGCAGAGTAACAACTGTATACATACTGGGGTGCATGTGTATCAGTGTTAATCTATCAGGTGGAAGTCAGAGAGACTGAGCCAGGGAACCTGTCTTTGGCTTGGGTTCACTCCCCCAGACTTTGTCCTGAGGGCAGAGAAGCAGATTGCAGACAGCTGGGACAGTGTGAAAAACAATTAAATTGATGTGGTGTGAGTCATTAAGTCATAGAAGAGAACATCCAGGAGGGGATGAAAGTCTATTTCAAAAAGAGTAGAAGGGGCATTTACCAAAACATCTGTAAACTATAAATTGGGAATTCCTAAGGCATCTAGCAAGCACAAGCTTAGAAAAAAAAGCAGAGTCCATGGCTTCAGGCAGGCTCAGATAAGACAAAGGACCCTGCACTTTGCATTTGCCTCAGGCTGATAATCTTGAGAGGAGGGCTAAACTCGGAAGGATATCATCAGCCTGCACAAAGCCAATTTACAAAGACAATGACAGGTAATTTTTTATTTGGTTGTTTGTTTTGATTAGCTCCTGGCATTCAAGAAAATCTCTTTCATGTCATTAGCTGGGTACAAACTTAAGGAACAGATAGCACAGGGACTAAGTCTCAGAGCTAATACTTTAAAATATTAAAATGTACATGGTGCAACAAAAGATTAAAAGATAAAGAAACAAGAAAAGATGGCTTATTCTAAGGAACAAGATAAAAATCCTGAAACCATCAAAAAAACATGACTAGATTTCAGATTTATCAAGACACTTAAAAAAAAAATGATCCTAACTATGTTCAAGGAAGATAAAAGAAAACATGGAGAAAGAACTAGAGGATATGAGGAAAACAATGAAATAATAATATGGGAATCTCTTTCAGATTCACAATAGGAACCAAATAGAAATACTGGAATTGAAGAACACAATAATTGAAATGACAAATCCCCTAGATGATTTCAACAGCAGGTAGGAGGTGGCAGTAGAAAGAATCAGTGATCTCAAAGACAAGATAATTGGAACAATCAGGCTGAGAAGCAGAAAGAGAAAAGAAAAAATAAAGAATGAATAGAGACTAAGATACCTGTGGAATACCATCAATTATACCAATATACACATAATGGGAGTCCAAGAGTAGAAAAAATAGAGAAAGGGCAGAAGGAATATCCAAAGAAATAATGGCAGAATTCTTCCCATATTTAACCAAGGACATGAATATGCACATTCAGGATTCCCATCAAACCCCAAACAGAATAAAGTCAAAGAGAATCAAGCCCAGACATATCATAATCAAGTTGCCCAATGCCAAGGGCAAGGAGAGAGTTCTGAAAGCTGCAAGAGAAAATTCCAATAGCCTTCTTTGCAGACATGGTAATGCCAATCATCAAATTTATGTGGAAGGATAAGAGACCCTGAATAGCCAAAGCTATCTTGAAAAACAAAAAAAAAGTTGAAGAACTGTCAGTTCCCGACCTTAAAATTTATTACAAAGCCAAGGCAATCAAAACAACATGTTACTGACAAAATGGGATTCATGAAGGAAGAAAATGGTGCCAGAGTAGGGAGCTCTGAGTGAGCTCTTCCTACAGTGCGGTTAATAATCATCCAGGATCTATATAAATCACCTGTTGGCGGGTCTCAGGAGATAAGAAGAACACCATCCACCACCCTTGGAAGAATGGAAGGAAGATACTGGCCATCTGCAATGAAGATAATGTTACTGTGAGGATGGCTACTTCCAATAGTGGGCAGGCCCTCCCAATCTGGTGCTACAAAGAACAAACATGTCTTTTGGTGAGAAGGTGATTTATTGAGAGTGCACAAGCCAAGAAATGGGGAAATCTTCCCCAAAGCAGTTCAAAGTGACCATGGGAACTAGGTATTTTATAGGCAAAAGGAGAGTGGTAGGGGAGAAGAACATCAAGTTAAAAAACAAGTGATGTCAGGGGTCTTGTGCAGAGGGACGTGCAATTTCTCAGTCCCATGTTTTCTCAAGCACATCCAACTTGTCCTTGATTTCAGCGGCTAATTGCAGATTGCAAGGCCTTCATGACTCCTTTTTCAGCCAACCACGCAAGCATATCAAGCTTTTGTCTTTGGGAAAAATTACAGATTTACACCATTCTGTCTGATTTTGCTTTGAGACATTATCTCACTCCTGTAAAGCAAAACTGAGAATGTCTAGTTAATATCCTTCAGGGAACTAAGTGCTAAGAGTAAACTTCTAAAATTAGATTAATAGAAAACCAGATCAATTAGTTTTAGAATTTTCAAAGCTGCTAAAGTGAAGAAATTTTAATAAGCACATTTTCCAGCTATCAATCTGTGAATAGTACCCTCCATGTGGTGGAGGCTGGTGTCCATATCCCACTGCTGGGGCAGGCTGCCTCTGGAGCCACTCCCTGGCTGGACTTGGAAGCTCCATTTTCCAAAAACAAGGGAGAAGGAGAGAACTGGCACCAACTTCAGCTTCTGACTAGCAAATTAAGCTAGTTAGATTCCAATTCTAAGTACAACTAAAGTTTAGACCTGGCTAAATCAGAAAGAAGCCAGCAGCCTCCATTTCAACTCTGCCCCTAGCAGGAGCGTAAGTGGTGCTGATTGAAAAACACAGTGACTTCCTGGAGGATAGGGAGCAGCTTCTTTCTGCCCAGGTCAAATTACCACTCCGGCCTGGGCTCCAACCCCACCCCTGGCAGGAGAGGAAGGTGGGCAGAGCTTCATCAGTTTCTCTTAGCAACTAAAGACAGTTTTAGCCCTCACTGCTTAAAATAATGCTCACAGTATCAGTTCCATCCCCACCCCTGAATGGGCACTGACTTCGGCTGCTGACTAGCAAATTCAGCTAGCTAGATGCCAAATATAAGTACAACTAAAGTTTAAACCCAGCTAAGTCAGAAGGAAGCCAGCAGCCTCCTTTTTAACTCTGCACCTAGCAGGAGTGGAAGTGGGGCTGATTGAAAATCAGTGACTTCCCAAATGGTAGGGAGCATCTTCTTTCCAACCAAGTCAAATTATCACTGCAGCCTGGGCTCCAGCCCCACTCCTGGCAGGAGAAGAAGGTGGCAGAGCTTCATCAGTCTCTCAGCAACTAAAGACAGTTTTAGCCTCAGTGGCTTAGAGTACTGCCCACACTCTCAGCTCCACCCCTGCCCCTGGCAGGGGAGCAAAGTGGGCAGACTTTCATCAGTCTCTCTAGGCCACTGCACTCAGTTTCAGTCTGCATGGATTAGAATACTGCCCACAGCCTTGGCTCCATCTCTGCTACTGACAGGGGAAGAAGGTGGGCAGAGCTTCATCAGTCTCTCTGAGCAACTAGAAACAGTTTTAGCCTGAATGGTTTGGATTACCACCTACACCCTAGGCTTCATCCCAGCCCATGGCAGGAAAGGATGATGGGTGGAGCTTCATCAGTCTCTCTGGGCAGCTGCAAGCAGTTTCAGCCTGCACATCTTAGAGTAATAACTGTATATTCAGTTCCAACCCTGCCTCCAGCAGGGGAAGAAGGTGGGTTAGGCTCAATCAGTCCTTCAAGGCAACTGTGTGAATTTCAGCCTGTGTGGCTTAGATTACCACCTGCACCACTGGCACCAACCATGCCTACAGCAGGGGAGAAAAGTGGATGGAGCTTCAGCAGTTTCTTGGGACAGCATAGGCAATTCAGCATGCACAGCTTATGTTACAACATGCATCCTCATCTCCAGTCCCACCCTGGCAGGAGAAAAAGGGCAAGAATCACATGAATAAGAGCTGAAAAAAATCTGGTTACACATGAACTACTATAAAGTTTCAAAATAAGTTGAACCCCAGACAACCAGCAAGATGGCGGCAGAGTAAGGAGCTCCTAGAGTCAGCTTGTGCTACAGGGCAGTTAGTAATCACCCAGGGATATCTAATGTACCTGTTTGGGGCTCCAGGAGATCAGAAGAGCATCCTACAATGTCCTTGAAAGAATGGAAGGAGGAGACTGCCCATCTGCAGAGAAGATTCTGAGTAGAGCACTCCACACCACTGAGGCCGGTGTCCATCATTCACTGGTGGCACAAGCTGCCTTGGGAGCTATTCTATGGCTTGAATTGGAAGCTCCACTTCCCCAAAACAGGGGAGGAAGAGATGGTTGGGGACCAACTTCAGGTACTGACTAGTAAATTCGGCTGGCTAAAGTATAACCCTAAGAACAGCTAAAGTTTGTACCTATGCAAGTCAGAAAAAAGCTGGTAGCTGCAATTTTCATTCTGCCTTTGGCATGAGGGGAATTGAGGCTGACTGAAAATCACAGTGCTGGTAGGGAGCAGCTTCTTTCACCCAGATCAAGCTGCAGCCCTAGCCTAGGCTTTAGCCCCATCTCTGGTAGGAAGGAAGTTGGCAAGGCCTGAACTAGCCTATCTGGAAAACTGCAGATACATTTGGATGGCAAAGACTGAATAGTCAGAAGTCTACTGGGGCAACTCCAGTCATTTTGCACCCACAAGGCATAGATTGCTGCCCACACCAGCAGCTCTATCCCCGCAACAGGTAAGGGAGGAAGGAGTGTGAAAATTCATCAAGCTTTTTGGGCAACTATAGTCTAAGCCTGCATGACTTGGATTATTACACACATCTATGGCTCTGTCTCTACCTCTGGCAAAGGAGAAAGTTGGGAAAAACTTCGTCAATCCCTGGGGCAATGCAGGCAGCTAAAGCCTCCATAGCTTACAGCACCAACTACATCTGCAGCTCCTACTACACAACCAACAAAGGAAAAAAGGTAGGAAAGCCTTAAACTAAAGAGAGAAACTACACCCAGAATAAGTATATCCAGTAAGCCAAATTCCAAGACACAACCAAAAATTACAAACCTTAACAAGAAATACGAAGATATGGCCCAGTTAAAGGAAAAAGATAAGCTTTCATTTGACATAAAGGAGTTGAGACAGCTAAACATGGATGTTCAAACAAATATCCTTAATAAATTCAATGAAATGGCTGAAGAGATTAAAGATATTAAGAAGACACTGGGTGAGCATAAAGAAGAATTTGAAAGAATATCTAGAAAAATAGCAGATCTTATGGGAATGAAAGGCACAATAAATGAAATAAAAACTACACTGGAGGCATATAACAGCAAATTTGAGGAGGCAGAAGAAAGGATCGGTGAGCTTGAATAATTGCCTCTGAAAGAGAACATAAAAAAAAAAAACAAACAGATGAAGAAAAGAATGGAAAAAATTGAACAGGGTCTCAGGGAACTAAATGATGGCAACAAATGTGCAAACATATGTGTCATGGGAGTCCCAGAAGGAGAAGAGAAGGGAAAAGGGGCAAAAGGAATATTTGAAGAAATAATGGTAGAAAATTTCCCAACCTTGTTGAAGGACATGGATACTCATATCTAAGAAGCATAACATATGCCCATCTGAAAAAACGTGAATAAACCAACTCCTAAACACATACTAATCAGAATGTCAAATGCCAAAGACAAAGAGAGAATTCTGAGGGCAGCAAAAGAAAAGCAATTCATAACGTATAAGGGATACCCAATAAGATTAAGTGCTGATTTTTCACCAGAAACCATGGAGGCAAGAAGAACTATGGTGGTATGATATGTTTAAGATACTACAGGAGAAAAACTTCCAGCCAAGTATCATACATCCAGCAAGATTGTCTTTCAAAAATGAGAGCAAGTTTAGAATATTCACTGATAAAAAAAACAGAGAGTTTCTAACTAAGAAACTGACTTTGCAGGAAATACTGAAGAGAGTATTACAGCCTGAAAAGAAAAGACAGGAGAGAAAGGCTTGGAATAGAGTCTAGAAATGTATATTATTTGAGTAAAAGTAACTAAAAGTGTCACTAGAGTGCTGAAAATAAAATATGACAGTAAAACCCAAAGGTCAAAATGGGTGAAATAAAAACTGCCTTTACAGTAAAAACATTGAATGTTAATGGATTAAACTCCCCAATCAAAAGACCCAGACTGGCACAATGGATAAGAAAATATGAGCTACCTATATGCTGTCTGCAAGAGACTTACCTGAGATGCAAGGATACCAATAGACTAAAACTGAAATGCTGGAAAAAGATATTCCACACATGCAGTAACAAAAAACAAAACAAAACAAAACAAAAAGCTGCAGTAACTATACTTATATCAGATGAAATAGAGTTTAAAAGACACTAGTAATGCACAATCTGAGTAGTAAGTCAGGAAGAAAATTCCATTTACAATAGTGACTAAAAGAATCAAATATTTAAGAATAAAATTAATCAAGTATGTAAAGCACTTGTATTCAGAAAACTAGAGTACATTTTTAAAGAAATTTTTAAAAAGGCCTAAATAATTGGAAGAACATTCCATGCTCATGGATTGGAAGACTAAATGTCATTAAAATGTTAATGCTACCCAAATTGTTATACAAATTCAATGCAATCCCGATAATAATTCCACAAGCATTTTTTAAATAAATGGAAAACACGGTTATCAAATTTATTTGGAAGGCTAAGAGATCCAAAATAGACAGAAACATCTTGAAAAGGAAAAGTGAAGTTGGAGGACTCTCACTTCTAGACTTTAAATCGTATTACCTAGCCACAGTGGTAAAAACAGCATCATACTGGCATAAAGACAGACACATAGACCAATGGAATGAAACTGATGGTTAAGAAACACACCCTCCCATTTACGGTGAAGTGATTTTTGAAAAGACTGTCAAACTCACCCAGCTCGACAGAACAGTCCATTCCACAAATGGTGCTGAGAGAACTGGATATCGATAGCCAAAAAGAAAGAAAGAGGACCCCTATCTCACACCTTATATGAAAATTAACTCAAAATGAATAAAAAACCTAAATATAGAAGCAAGAACCATAAAGCTTCTAGAAGAAAATGTAGGAAAACATCTTCAAGATTTGGTGTTAGGCGGTGGATTCTGAAAGGAGATAAGAGGAGGACTGAGATGGACTACTGATGCTTAAAATGTATGTAAAATTTTTAATTAACTTTACTTTGAAAGTGTGGAAATGTGTAGAGTTGATGGTAACTTATTATAGTGAGTAACAGCTGGTTTATAAATGGGAATGTGGCTAGAAAGGGTAGTCTAGGGATGTAAATGTCAATTGAAAGAATATTAGAATATAATCTGGGGACTGAATAACACAGTAAACCCCGTGGTGGATGAGAATTGTGATTGATGGTCCAGATGCAAGAGTTTCCTTTGTGAGCTAGAGCAGATGTACATCACTATTGCAGGGTGGAGAGAATGAGGAGAAGCATGGGAAAAATACAACTGGAGTGACCTATGGACTGTGGTTAAAGCAATACTGTAATATTTATGCATCTCTGCCAAAGATGTAGTGTGTTGATAAGGGGAGAGTATGGAAAAAGTGTGCCAAATGTACACTAGATGATGGTTAGTGGTAATAGTCTAATGATATTATCTCATAATCTGTAACAAATGTTCCACCACAGTGAGATGTGTTGGTGAAGGGGTGTTGTATCAGAGTTCTACCCATGTGCATGATTGTCTTGTAAGTTCACAATTTCTGTAATAAAAATGGGCAACATGGGAATCCCAGTGGGTTCCGTGTAATATTTTGGGTAATCTAAGCACCTCTTAAAATATATGTATATATATATATATATATATATATATATATATAACATTTTTGTAAGCAAATATATATATATGCATATATATTTATATATCATTTTGCAAATGTTTGTATGTATTGTGAGAATTTTGATTTTTACCCATAATAAAAAAAAAAAAAGAAAAAAAAAAGAAAAAAATATATATATATTTTAAAAATAATAAGGTTATTTGGGGGAAATACACCAAATGTAACATATGGACTATAGTTAGTAGTAAGATTTTGATGATATCCTTTCAAGATTTCTCACAAATGTCTCACAACAATGCAAGGTGTTGGTGGTTGGTTGATATATGGGACCCCTCTATGATGTTATGCATGTTTGTTTTGTATGTTCACTACTTTTACTATACACTTAATGTTTGCATAGGGTCATGTATAAATGATATAATAATAATAAAAATAATAATAAGGTGGTTTGAGGGAAAAATTCACCAAATGTAAGATACTTTGGTTAATAGTACTATTTCAAGGATGCTCTTTCATCATTAGTTAAAAATGTTTCACAACAATGCAAGGTATTGGTGGTAGGGTGAGGTATGTGAGCCCTGTATGATGTTATGTATGTTTGTTTTGTACATTCACAACTATTGCTATACACTTATTTTTATGTATATGTATAAGTGATATACTTCAATAAATTAAAAAAAAAAATAGTTGAGCCCAGTGCCAAAGAAGAGCATTAACAGAAAGCCAATCCGCAAGAAAGTTCTAAGCTAAAGAGAGCAATTGAGCTAAAGAGAGAAAAAGAGAGAATAAATACTTTAAGACAATCAGATGCCAAGACACCTGCAAAAAATACAAGCTATACTAAGAATCAGGAATTTTGGCTCAGTCAAAGGAATAAATTAAACCTCCAGAGGACATACAGGATTTGAGACAACTAATCACAGACATTAATCAAATCTCATTAAATTCAATGAGATGGCTAAACAGATTAAGGCTATTAAGAAGACACTGTGTGAGCAGAAAGAATAATTTGAAGACATACAAAGAAAAATAACAGATGTTATGGGAATTAAAGGCAAAATAAATGAAATTAAAAGTACACTAGAGGCATACAACAGAAGATTTGACAAGGCAGAAGATAGAATCTGGAAGATAAAAGACAGAGCATCTGAAATCCAACAGAAGAACAGATAGAGAAAAGAATGGAAAAGTTTAACAGGGTCTCAGGGAAATGAATGACAGCATGAAGCACTCATACATTCATATCATGAATGTTCCAGAAGGAGAGTAGAAGGGGAAAGGGGCAGAAGAAATATTTGAGGAAATAGAAAATTTCCCAACTCTTGAAGGACATATGTATCTGTGTTCAAGAAGCACAATATACTCCCATCGGAATAAATTCAAATAGGCCTTTTTCCAAAACTACATACTAATCAGAATGTCATATGTCAAAGATAAAGAGAGAATTCTGAAAGTAGCAAGACAAAAGAGATTCATCACCTAACAGGAGTTCCCTATAGGATTAAGTGCTGATTTCTAGTCAGAAATGATGGAGTGAGAAGGCAGTGGTATATATGTAAGATATTGAAAGAAAAAATCTGCCAAATAAGAATTATCTATGTGGCAAAATTGTCCTTCAAAAATAAGGGTGAGTTTAAAGTATTCACAAATGAACAGAAACAGAAAGTTCATCAACAAGAAACCAGCCTTACAAGAAATACTAAAGGGAAAGCTGCAGCCTGAATGGAAGAAACAGGAGATATTGGCTTGGAAGAGTGTCTAGAAATGAAGACTATCAGTAAAAGTAACTGAAAGTGTAAAAAGATTGCTGAAAATAGGATATGACATATAATAGCCAAAGGACAAAATAGATGATGTAAGTACAGCCTTTACAGTAATAACATTGATTGTTAGTGGATTATACTCCCCAGTCAAAAGACACAGACTGGTGGATTGGATAAAATAAATATGAGTAATCAATATTCTGTCTAAAAGAGAATCATTTATACCCAAGGATACAAATAGGTTGAATGTGAAAGGATGAAAATGGATATTTTATGCATATAGTAACCAAAAAAAGCTGGGGTACCTATACTAATATTGGACAAAATAGACTTCAAAAACAAAGCTGTTATAAGAGACAAAAAGGGTATTAAATAATATTAAAAGGAACAATCCACCAAGAAGAAATGACAATCATAAATATCTATGCACCTAGTCAGGGTGCCCCAAAGTGGAGAAACAGGATTCTCTACAATAATAGTTGAAGAGTTGAATACACTGCTCATATCAATGTATTGAACCGCTAGGCAGAAAATCAGTAAGAAAATAGAGAACTTGAACAATTTGATAAATAAATTAGACCAAACAAACAAAGCACCCCCAAATAACAAGATATACATTGTTCTCAAATGCTGATGGAACATTCTCCAAGATTGACCAAATGTTGTGTCACAAGATAGGTCTCAATAAATTTAAAAAATTTACAATTTAGAAAAACACTTTTTGTGATCATAGTGGAATGAAACTGGAAATCAATTACAGATGGAGGACTTGAAAATACACAAATTTTAAGGAGGTTAAACAACATACTCTTAACCAATGGGCCAAAGAAGAAATTGCAAGAGAAATTAGTAAGTATATCAAGACAAATGAAAATGAGAACAAACTATATAAAAATTTGGGGATGCAGCAAAGGAAGTGTTGAGTGGAAGAATCAGTACTAAATGCCCTCATTAAAAAGGAAGAAAGAGCTAAAATTACTGAGCTAATTACACTGCTGGAGGAACTAGAAAAAGAACAGAAAATAATCCCAAAGGAAAGAAATAAAGATTAGAGCAGAAATGAATGAAATTGACAATAACAACAACAACAAAAACAATACAGAGAATCAACAAAACTGATAGTTTGTTCTTGATAAGGTCAACAAAATTGACCAACTCTTAGACTGACAAAGAAAAAAATAGGGATGATTCAAATAAATAAAATCAGAAATTAGAGGGCAGTCATTACTACTGACACCACATAAATAAAAGAGATCATAAGAGGATACTATGGATAACTGTACACCAAAAAACCTAGATGACACATATTAAATGGACAAATTCTTACAAACACACTAACAATCTACGCCGATGCTAGAAGAAATTGAAGACCTCAACAAACCAATCAGAAGTAAACAGATTGAAACAGAAATAAAAAAATCACTCCAAAATGAAAAGCCCAGAACCAGATGGCTTCACGTTATTCACAGATGATTCTACAAATCATTCAAAGAAGAATTAATAATGCAAATCCTCCTTAAACTCTTCCAAAAAATTGAATAGGAGGGAATGCTACCAAACTCATTCTATGAAATCAACATTGCCCAAATACAAAAGCAAGATAAAAAAAAAAAACTATGAAAAAAGAAAATTACAGCCCCATTTCCTTAATGAATATAGAGGCAAAAATTCTTGACAAAATACTTGCTAATCTAATCTAACAGTACATTAAGAGAATTATACATCATGATAAATTTAATATCAGGTATGCAAGGGTGATTCAACACAAGAAAATGAATCAGTGTAATACACTACATTAATAAATTGAATAAGGAACATCACATGATCATTTGATCAATGTAGAAAAGGCATTTGACAAAATAGAAAATCATTTCTTGATAAAAACACTCTGAAAGATAGGAATAGAAGGAATCTTTCTCAACATTATAAAGGGCATATATGTAAAATATACAGCTAACATTGTATTAAACAGTGAAAGACTGAAAGCTTTCTCACTGAGATCATGAACAATACAAGTAAGTAAACTGTCACCACTATCGTTCAACACTGTGCTAGAAGTTTTAGCTAGAGTAGTTAGGCAGGTAAAAGAAATAAAAGAGGGATTGTACGAAGATGGCAATGGACTAACTGGCAGAGCTGAATATTCTCACAAAAACAGCAGAGAAAGAAACAAAACAGCTATAAGGGATCTTCTTTGGGGGTCAGCAGACCCCCAAAGTGCAACACAGCTCCCAGGAGAGTGAGGGACAAAGAAACAAAGAAGCTGAAATGACAAACATGAGTTACCAAGACAATGTGGTGTCCAGGAAGGGCTCCCCGCCCCCACCTCCAATATATTAAGATGGAGTAAAATACCTGGCTCACTGCAACCTACTGCGAGGGGAACAGATGTTTTCCTCCCTGTCGAGTGTTTCAGGGGGAAAGAGAGGGGAGGTTGGGGTGCTTTTCTTCAGTGAATTTGGCCAGCATAGCCTGATTTGAATCACCAATCTAGAAATTCAATGCAGGAACACTGGAAAGCCAAGACTGAAACCCCTCCGTGGAAAGGTGCTCTGATGAGCACCATCTGCTGAATGGCCTGGAAATTGCATGGACAAAAACTGTTCATGCTGTCTGTATCCAAACCCTTAAGAAAATCTGCACTCCACTAGTGAGGACCTGGCCTAAGTTTGAAAATTTAAGTAGGGCAATTTTAAAAACTAAGGATTAGTTGAACAAAATAGCAAAGAAGAGCTGTGAAAAACAATAGGCAAGAGAGATAAATTAGCCATAAGAGTAAATTCACCAACATACTCAGATTGCCTAGACACCAGCAAAAAATTACAAACCATACTATGAAACAGGAAGAGATGGCCTACCCAAAAAAACAAACCAAATATCCTGAAGAGATGAAGGATTTCAGAAATTTAATCATTGATAATCACAAAACTTTCCTAAATCAATTCAAAGATTTTAAATAAAATATGACCAAAGAAATAAAGGATATTAAGAAGACACTGAGAGAGCATAAAGAACAATTTGAAAGCCTGCAAAGAAAAGTAACAGACCTTATGGTAGTGAAGGACACTATGAATGAGATTAAAAATAGATTAAAGACACATAAGAGCAGATTTGAATTGCTTGAAGACAGATTTAGTGATTTTGAAGACAGAACATCTGAACTGGAAAAGATAAGAGAACAGAAAGAGAATGAAGAAAAAGGAAGAGAGTCTCAGGGAATTGAATGACAATGCAAAACACACAAACATTCATATTATTGGTGTCCCAGAAGGAGAAGAGAATTGAAAATGGGCAGAAAGAATATTTGAGGAAATAATGACCAAAAACTTCCCAACCCTTATGAAGGTCATAAATATCAATATCCAAGAAGGACTATGCACCCCAAACAGAAGAAATCCAAATAGACCTACCCTCAGACACTTACTATTCAGAATGACAAATATCAGAGATAGGGAGGATTCTGAAAGCATCGAGAAAAAAGCAAAGCATCACATACAAGGGAAACTCAATAAGATTAAGTGCCAACCTCTCATCAGAAACTATGGAGGAGAGAAGAAAGTGGTATGATGTATTTAAGGTACTGAAAGAGAAAAACTGCCAACCAAGAATTCTGTATCTGGCAAAGCTGTCCTCAAAAAAGGGTGAGTTCAAAGTCTTCACAAACAAACAAAGTCTGATAGAATATGTTACCAAAAGACCAGATTTGCAAGAGATACTAAAGGGGATGCTGCAGACTGAAAGGTAAGATCCAAGGGTGAAAGATTTGGATATGAGTTTAGAAATGAAGATTATTAGGAAAGGTAAACTAAAGGATAAGAAGACAGACAATAGAAAAGATATGACAAAAGTGAGCTGAAGAACAAAATGGATGAAATCATATGAAGAGGGATGTTGAACATGTTAAACATCTTGTTAAACCTCACTACTGTGTATATACCTAGAAGAACTGAGAGCAATGACACGAATAGACATCTGCACACCAATGATCACAGCAGCATTATTCATGATTGCCAAAAGATGAAAACAACCCAGATGTCCATCAACTGAAGAATGGATAAACAAACTGTGGTGTACACACACAATGGAATATTATGCAGTTGTAAGAAGAAATGAAGTCATAAAACTAAGGACCACATGAATGAACCTAGAGGACATTATGTTGAGTGAAGCAAGACAGACACAAAGACAAATATGGTATGATTGCGTTATTTTGAAGTAAATAAATTGTGTAATCTTATGGAATTACAACACAAATATGGGTCACCAGAAAATAAAATTAGCTTAGAGAATGGAAAGCTGAGGATTAACTAGTGCAGAATTGGTAAAACGGATGTATGTTGATCTTGGAAATGAATAGCAAAAGTGAAAGTACAGCATAATGTTTGTAACTAGTAGTGCTATTATATGTGTATGACAGTGGTTGAAAGGGAAGGTCTAAGGTCATGTAAATTACAAAAAGGAAAGCTAAAAAATGTAACATGGAACTGTATAGCATAGTAAAACCTCATGTGAAATATGAATATGGGTAGTATTGCATATATAAGACTGTTTTTCTTTGAAACTGAACAAATGTATGTTAATGTTACAAGATTTTAATATCAAACAAAAACTATTATGCTACATGAAAGGAACCAGACACAAAGGACTATGTATTGTATGATTCCATTTATATAATATATAAATATAAATCAATTTATAAAGATGAAAATAGTGTTTCTGTAGGGCTAGGGAAGGATAAAGAGATTGAGAGGTGTCTGCTAAGGGGTTTGGAGTGTTTCTTTTTAGAGTAATGTAATTGTGCCAAGTTTTTTTCTGGTGATGAATGCAGAACATTGTGATTATAATAAAAGCCATTGATTTGTATGCTTTGGATAGATCAGATGATATGTGAATATATCTCAATAAAACTGCTTTAAAATAAATAAATAAATATGCAAGAATAGCCAGAAAGAGCAACTATGTCCAGCAGGGGAAACATAGAGAGATTGAGATTGTTTGTCTATTTTTGTTTATTATTATTATTGAAATAATGAAAATGCTCTAATAATGATTGAAGTGATGAATGCACAACTATGTGATTATGCCAAATACCAGTGATTGTACACTTTGGATGGATTGTATGATTTACAAATATGTATCAATAAAATTGAATTGTTTAAAAAAAGAAGAAAAATGAAAGAAATAAAAGATATCCCAATTGAAACAGAAGAAGTAAAACTTTTGCTATTTTCATATTATATGATCCTATACTTAGAAAGTCCAGAAAAATCTACAAGTGTACTAGATCTAATAAATGAGTTTGGCAAAGTGACAGGATACAAGAGTAATATGCCAAACTCAATAGTGTCTTTATACAATAATGATGAGGTATCTGAGAAGAAAGGAAAAATTATGTTTACAATAGCAATAAAAGAATCAAATATTTAAGAATAAACTTAACCGAGGACATAAAGTACCTGTGGCAGTTTGAGATTTTTTTATGAATCCCCAAAAGCGAAAGATTATGTTTGTAAACTATTATATTCCTCTGTGTGTGATACCCTTTGACTGCATTGAATTCAGTTCAGGGGCTCTTGATTAGATTATTTGATGAGATTGCTTTAGGGCTTTTGATTGGACTACGTTAGTGAGGTATGACTCAGGCTAAGTCTCTGTCCACTTCTGGGTCTGAGATAAATGTGCACTTAGAGGAAAAACAAAGCCAGCATATTTGATTCTGCCATGCGAGAGAAAAGACTCCAGTTCTGCCAACAGCTGACCTGGACAGAAGCCCCAAGAGACAAATTTGGAAGAATGTAGAGCAGCTGAGCCACAGATAAGAAGTCCAGAGGGGAAGGGGAGACCAGGCAGAGATCACCAGCCATCTTCCTTTAACATGTGGCAGCTGACTTTGGTGAGAAAGCACTTCTTATGGTGCCTTGAATTGGAATTTTCAAGGCCTTGGAACTGTAAGCTATTACCCCAAAAAAACTCCTTTGGCAAATTTATTTGAAAGGGTAAGGAGCCCTGAATAGATATAAATACCTTAAAAAAAGAAGAGTGAAGTTGGAGGGCTCTCACTTCCTGACTTTAGATCATATTAAACTAGCTATGGTGGAAAAAACCGCATGATACTGGCATAAAGCTAGATATCTTTACCAATGAAATCAAACTGAGAGTTCATAAATAGACCCTCATATCTATGTTCAAGTGATTTTTGACAAGGTTGTCAAACCCACCCAGATGAGTCAGAACAGTTTATTCAACAAATGGTTCTGGGAGAGCTTGATATCCATATCCAAAAAAAAAAAAAAAAAAAAATCACACCTTATACAAAAATTAATTCAAATTGGATCAAAGACCTAAATATAAAAGCTAGAATCATAAAACTTCTAGAAGAATATTTTGGGAAACATCTTCAAGATCTTTTGGAAGATGGTGGCTTCTTAAACTTTTACACCCAAGGTACGACTAATGAAAGAAAAAAATATATAAATGGGACCTCCTAAAAATTAAACACTTTTGATCTTCAAAGGGCTTTTTCAAGAAGCTGAAAAGACAGCCTACTCAATGGGGTAAAATATTTTTATATCTCACACCTGATAAGGGTTGGATTTCCATGTTATATAAAAAGAATTTATAACTCAACAATAGAAAGACTAGCAACCCCATTTTTAAAAAAAGGGCATAAGACTTGAATAGACATTTCTCAAAAGGGGAAATACAAATGGCCAAACAGAACATGAAAAGATGTTCAACATTACTAGCTATTAGGGATATGCAGATCAAAACTACAATGAGATATTATTGCATGCCTTACAAAATGGCCATTGTTTAAAAAAAAACAGAAAACTATAGGTGCATGAGAGGATTTGGAGAAATGAGAACACTCCTCTGTTGGTGGGAATGTAGAATGGTGCAGCCTCTGTGGAAGACAATTCGGCAGTTCCTCAGGAAGCTTAATATGGAATTGTTGTATGATCTAAGAATCCCACTACTAGGAATATATTCAGAAGAACCAAAAGCAAGGATGCAAATTGACATTTGTACACCGATGTTCATTGTGGCATTATTCACAATTGCCTAAATATGGAAAAAACCCAACTGTCCATCAACCAACGAATGGATAAACAATATATGGTACATATATACAATTGAATACTCTTCAGCTGTAGGAAGAATTGAAATCAGGATGCATATGGTAACATGGAAGAACCCTTAGGACATTATGGTGAGTGAAATAAGCCAGACACAAAAGACAAATACTGTATGATATCAATAATATGAACTAAATTTGATAAGTGAAACTTATGTACATAAACTCTAGAGAACAGGTTACTAGGAGATAGCATGTGGGTTGAAAATGTGGACTGATGCTTAATGTATATAGAATTTTTAATAAGGTTGATTGTAAATGGGTGAAAATGGATGCAGTTTATGGTAACAGATTATAATGAGTAAAACTAATACTGCTGATTTATAAATGTGATTGTTGCTGAAAGAGGTAGTCTAGGTATGTAAATATCAATATAAAGAACGTTAGAGGATAATCTAAGGACTGTATCACATAGTGTACTCGGTGGTTGAGGATAGTGGTTAATAGTATAAATAAAGAATGTTCTTCTATGAACTAGAACAAATGTAAGTCACTATCACAAGGTGTTAGTATGGTGACGTGGAAAAATACAACTAATGTAACTTATGGACAATATTAACAGTAATATTGTAATATTTATGCATCAATGGCAATGTAAGTAATATATAAATGCTAATGGTAAAAAATAGGGGAATATAAGGAGTTATGGGATTTTTTTTCCTTTGGAGTAATGAAAGCATTCTAAAATGGACTGAGGTGTTGTCAGCACAACTGTGTGATGAAACTGAGCACCAATAACTGTACACTTTGGATGGATTTTACAATGTGCAGGACTATATAACACAATGACTCTTCTGGTGGATGATGGACTGTGGTTAATAGTACAAATATGAGAACGTTCTCTTGCAAACTATAACAAATGTGCAATACTAATATACATGGTGTTGAAAATAGAAAGGTTTATGGGAAAAGTACACCAAATGTAAGCTATGGTCTATAGTTAGCAGTAATATTCTGAGGATGTTTCTTCATCCTTTGTAACAAGTTTTCCACAACAAGGCAAGATGTTGGTGGTGGGATGATGTATAAGGAACTTGTATGCTATGCTGTAATGCATGATTATTTTGGAAACTCACAACTTCTCTAATTAAAACAACAACAACAGAGTACTAACATAAGGATATACATACAGATAAATGGAACCAAATTGAGAGTTCAGAAATCAACCTTAATATTTATGGCCAACTGAATTTTGACAAGGGTGCCAAGGCAACTCAATTGGGAAAAATAGTCTCTTCCAAAAATGGGAAAACTGGATGTCCATATACAAAAGAATGAAAGTGCACATCTATCTCACACCATGTGATGGTTTGGAATTGTATAGACCCAAGATATACATGTTCTTGAAGTTTATCCATTCTTGTGGGTGTGGACCTACTGTAAGTAGGAACTTTGGATGAGGCTACTAGAGTTAAAGTATGACCCAACTCAATCAGGATGGGTCTTAACCCTATTACTGGTGTCCTTTATAAGGGAATGAAATTCAAATAGGAAGAATAAAAGCCATAGGAGGCAGGAATCTGAAACCAGAAGAGAAGGGAGAGACCAGGAGATACTACCATGTGCTTTGTCATGTGACAAGCTAAGGACCCCAGGATCACTGACATCCAGCCCCAGAACACCACAGTCTTTGGGGAGAAAGCATTGCCTTGATGACACCTTGATTTGGACATTCTTTTAGCCTCAAAACCTTGAGCTAATAAATTCCCATTGGTAAAGGCAATGAGTTTTCATTGTATTTGCTTGAGCAGCCTATGAAACTAAAACACACCATATATAAAAATCAACTCAACATGTATCAGAGACATAAATATAAGAACCAGAGCTATCAAACCCCTAGAAGAAAACCTAGGGAAGCATCTTCAGGACCTTCCGTTTGGCATTAGTTTCTTAGTATTTACACCAAAAGCACGAGCAACAAAAGAATCATATAGATAAATGGGGCTTTATCAAAATAAAAAAAATTGCATTAAAAGACTTTGTCATGAAAGTAACAAGTCAGCCCACAAAAAGGGAGAAAATATTTGTAAACCACATATCCTGTAAGAGTTTAATACCCAGAAGATATAAAGAAATCTTTCAACTCAACGACAAAAAGACAACCCAATTTAAAAATGGGTAAAAAAAACTTGAATAGAAATTTGTGTTGATGGAAAAGTTTTGGCAGTAGATAGTGGTGATCATAACACAACATTGTGAAGATAATTACCAGAACCAAATTATATATTTTGAATGTAGTTAAAAGGGGAAATATATGTTGCTAGAATAAAAATTTAAAAAACCAACAATTTATGACTGTACAACACAGTGAAACCTAATGTAAAGCATGAACTATAGCTAACAGTACATTTATAAAAATGTTCTTTCATCAGTTGTAACAAATGTACCACAGTAACACAAGTTGCTAGTAATAGGGTGGTATATGAGAACTCTGTATTTTTTTTTTAATATTTTATTTATTTATTCATTTATCCCCCCTTTGCTGCATGTGCTCGCTGGGTCAGCTAACCACGCCGTGCGGGCGGGCTTGCCTTCACCAGGAGGCCCCGGGAACCGAACCCGGGGCCTCCCATATGGTAAACGGGAGCCCTACTGATTGAGCCACAGCTGCTTCCTGAGAACTCTGTATTTTATGCATGATTTTTTGTAAACCTTTAGCTCCTCTAATAAAAAGAAAAATCATATGGGATTAAATTAATGTATTAATAAAGATTGAGCCAGTGGCTTACTTGGCCAGATAAATTTCCCCATAAAATTTGTGTCTTGTTCAGGAGAATTTTTTAGATCAAAAACCACCTTATTAGTTTTCAGTAAATTATTTCATTCAAGGAATATGTATTAAAATCTTATCAAGTCTTAGGCACCATGCTAGGTCATTATATGCTCAAAGGCCTTATTGCTTAGTGTACATGCATGGCATAAGTGCTTACATAAATACAAAACAATGCAGTATAAGATAGATGCCATATGAGCAATATAATGATGTACCAAGCAAGAGAGCCTGAATAGTTTGTGAAAGGGTCATCTGGTAAGATGTCCTATTTGAGTTGGACCTGATAGTTTTGTTAGCAAACGGAAAAGAATGCAAGCAGAGAGAATATCATAATCAAAATCAGAGAGGCATAGAATTCTGGGAAGATAGCATCAGAGTAGGCAGCAGGGCTCAACTCTTGACAAAAACTGCAGAAAGATCTAAAATCTGTCTGAGAGAACTACTTTGGTGGTCAGCAACCAGGACAGTGCTACACAACTCCCAGGAGGGTGAAGGACAGATAGTCGAAGAACCTGAAACAATAAATGTGAGTTACCAAACCTCCATGGCAACTAGGAAAGTCTCCCCTCATCCACCCCCAAGATATTAAGCTGAGGTAAAACCCTGGCTCACTGCAGGTAAGTGAGAGTGGAACAGTTGTCTTCCTCCCTGTCAGCTGTTACAAGGGAAAGGGAGGGGGAGTTCGGAAGCTTCTCTTCAGTGAATTCGGCCAGGAAAGCATGCTTTGTATCTAAGCTTTGGCCAGACCCATACTCAGGAAAACCAAGACTGAAACACCTCTGTGGAAAGGTATGCCAATGAGTGCCATCTCCTGGCCAGTTTGGAAGTTGTATGGACAAAAACTAATTTTGGGTCTTGGTACCCTAACTCCTGGGAGAAAATCTCTGTCCCATTAGTGAGTTCCAGGCCCACTTTCGAAAACTTAAGCTGGGCAATTTTAAAGACTAAGGATAAGTTGAACAAAATGTCAAAAAAGAGCTGTGGGAAAAAAAAACACAATAGGCAAGAGAGGAATTGGTCATCAGAGTAAAGTCACCAACATGAATTTGCTGATGTTCACAAAAAATTGGAAACAGGGATAGATGACCTAGCCAAAGGAACAAACCAAATATCCTGAAGAGATACAGGATTTAAGACAATTAATCAACAATAATCAACAACTCTCCTAAATCAATTCCAAGGATTTAAAGAAAATAAGATTAAAGAGATAAAGGACATTAGAAGACACTGGGTGAGCATAAAGGACAAGTTGAAAGCCTGCAAAGAAAAGTAACAGATGTTACAGAATGAAAGACATGATGGATAATATTAAAAATACTTTAGAGGCACATAAGGGTAGATTTAAATTGCTCAAATACAGAATTAGTGATTTCGAAGAAAGAATATCTGAACTGGAAAAGAAAGTAGAACAGAGAGAGAAGAAAATGTTTAAATATGGACCAGGATCTCAGGGAATTGAATGTCAACACAAAATGCACAGACACATGCATTATAGGTGTCCCAGAAGGAGAAGAGAATTGAATCGGGGCAGAAAGAATATTTGAAGAAATAATTATTGAAAACTTTCCAACCTCTATGAGAGACATAAATATCAATATCCTAAAAGGACAATGCAGTCCAAACAGAATAAATCTGAATAGATCTACCCTGAGAACCTACTATTCAGAATGACAAATATCAGAGACAAAGAGAGGATTCTGAAAGCAGCAATAGAAAAGAAAAGCATCACATACAAGGGAACCTCAATAAGATTAAGTGCCAACCTCTTGTCAGAAAACATGGAGGAGAGAAGAGAAGAAAGTGGTATGATGTATTTAAGGTATTGGAAGAGAAAAACTACCAGCCAAAAATTCTGTATCTGGCAAAGCAGTCTTTGAAAAATGAGGATGAGTTTAAAGTCTTCACAGAAATACAAAATCTGATAGAATATGTTAACAAAATACTAGAATTACAAGAAATATTAAAGTGTTTGCTGCAGCCTAAAAGGAAAGAACAAGGCAAGAGACTTGGAAAAGAATGTAGAAATGAAGATTATTAAGAAGGATAAATTAAAGGGTAAAAAGACAGACAATAGTAAAATATGACAACAGAAAGCCAAAGGTCAAAATGGATGAAGTAATGCCTTTACAGTAATAACATTGTTAATGGCTTGAACTCCCCAATCAAAAGAAATAGAATGATAGAATGATGTTTTTTTAAATTGAGCCATCTATAAGTTGTTTACAAGAGACTCATCTCAGAAATCAGGACACAGCCAACTTAAAAGTGAATGGCTGGAAAAATGATATTCCATGTAAATAGTAACAAAAAAAAAAAGCTGGAGTAATGTTACTAATATTGGACAAAATAGATTTTAAATGAAAAATTGTTATAAGGGATGAAGAAGGTCAATGTCCTTTATCTCCTGATGAAAAGGGGCAAGTCATCAGGAAGAAATAACTATAGTAAATATTTATGCACCTAAAACTGAGGGGAGAAGTAGATGTCTCTACAACAATAGTTGGAGACTTCAATACAGCACTGTCAGTATTGGATAGAACATTTGGACAGAGGATAAATAAACAGAGAACTTGAATAATATGATAAATGAATTAGACCTAACAGACATCTATAGAGCATTGCACCCCAAAGCAGCAGGATATACATTCTTTTCAAGTGCTTATGGATCCTTCTCCAAGAGAGAATCTATGTTAGGTCTCAAGACAAGTATCAATAAGTTTAAAACTTTTGAAATCATACAAAACACTTTCTCTGATCATAATGGAGTAAACCTGGAAATCAATAATGGATGGAAAACCAGGAAATTCATAAATTTGTGGAGATTAAACACACTCTAAATAATCAATGAATCAAAGAAGAAATTGCAAGAGAATTCAGCAAGTATGTTGAGACAAATGAAAATGAGAACACAATCTATCAAAAACCTATGGGACACTGCAAAGGAAGTGCTGAGAGGGAAATTAATAGCCCTCAATGCTTATATTAAAAAAGAAGAAAGAGCTTAAATTGAAGATAAATCTGCACACTTGGAGTAACTAGAAAAAAACTAATTCCAAACCAAGCCAAAGGAAAGAAATAGTCAAGATCAGAGCAGAAATAAATGAAATTGAGAAAAACAACAACAACAACAAACAATAGAGTGAATCAACAAAACAAAAAGTTGGTTCTTTGAGAAGATCAACAAAATCAACAAACCCTTAGCTATACTGAAAAAGAAAAAAAAGAGAGAAGATGCAAAAAATAATATCAGAAATGAGAGGGGAGCATTACAAATGACCTGTAGAATTAGTAGAGATTATAAAAGTATATTATGAACAAATGTATGCCAAAAAACCTGAATAATACTGATGAGATAACAAATTCCTAGAAACACACGAACTGCCTACACAAACCAATCAAAAGTGAAGAGATTGAAACAGTCATCAAACCCCCCCCCCCCCCAAAGATGAAAAGCCCGGCACCAGGTGGCTTCACAGGTGAATTCTACCACTTATTCAAGATGATCTAATACCAGTCTTGCTTAAGCTCTTCCAAAAAATTTGAACAGGAAAGAATGCTACCAAATTCATTCTAAGAAGCCAACATCACCCTAATACTAAAATCTGATAAGGATACTATGAAAAAAGAAAATTACAGACCAATAGCTCTAATGAATGTAGATGCAAAAATTCTCAACAAAATATTTGCAAACCAAATCCAAAAACACATTAAAAGAATTACACACCACAATCAAGTGGGTTTTGTCCCATGTATGCAAAGATGGTTCAACACACAAAAAAATCAATTGATAAATAGAAGAAGAAATGTCATATGTTGTTCTTGATTGATGCAGAAAAGTCATTTGACAAAATACAGCACTATTTCTTGATAAAAACACTCCAAAAGATAGGAACCTTACACCCAAAGCACGAACAACAAGGGAAAAAGTAGATAAATGGGACCTCCCCAAAATTAAATACTTTTGCACCTCAAAGGACTTTGTCAAAAGGTGAAAAGACAGCTGACTAAATGGTAGAAAATATTTGACAATCACCTACTATCCATGATATATGAAGAGATCATACAACTTAACAATTTAAAGGCAAACCACCGCCTATCACCCCACTCAGTGGGGTTCCTGAGAGCTCCGGAGACACCCTGGTCCTATATAAGGGGGGATAGCCCCAGAGACTGATGCCTTATCTGTGGGTTCTATTTTGGAATCTGGGCTCCTGAGAGTGACAGAATTAGACTCAAATAAGTCCTCCCTGCACATGGTTCACCAGTCCCTTCTATTCAAACCTATATGTGATGCTGGAGTTCTTAGGTATACTTCCAGAGACTGGAGCCTCCAGCCTACCTATGTGCCAGGTGTGCATGAAATCTAGGTGGAGCTGCAACTCCTACCCTACAGCTCAATGGACTCATCCAAGTCACCTGGTGAGGAGACAACGATGGGAAATGGCCATCCCAGGGAATGGAGAGGGCCTGCATCTGCAGGCAGGACCATCCCACCCACCATATCCATGGGATATAAGCCCTCTCTCACTTGGAGTTGGAGTGGACATCACCATCCCAGTCCCCTCAGGATTGGGGGAAGAACTATGGACTAGAGTGGACTTGATGGTATTCTCTTGTTCACATATGGTGATTCTAGCAATGCAAGAAATTATAACAATGAGGTGGAGCCAGTGGCCACTTGACACTTTTGGGGTAGGGAGGGGACGAGCACTTGAAATACAGTGGCTTCTTTGGGAGTTGGAGGTTGTCCTGAGTACTGTTGTGGCAACGGATGTAGGCCATTTTAAATCAGCACACACCACTCAGAACTGAGTGGGAGAGAGTGTGGTCTACAGTGTGAACTGTGGTCTATGGTTGGTGGCAAGGCTCCAGGATGTGTAAGTTCATTGAGGGTGGTGGGCCACACTGTGGGAGATGTTTGTGTGGGATGTGGTGGGAGGTGTGGGAGGTGGGCAACATGGGAATCCCATGTAATATTTTGGGTAATCTAAGCACCTCTTAAAATATATGTATATATATATATATATATATAAATAACATTTTTGTAAGCAAATACACATATATGCATATATATTTATATATCATTTTGCCAATGTTTGTATTGTGAGAATTTTGATTTTTACCCATAATAAAAAAAAAAGAAAAAAAAAAAAGAAAATACGTTTAAACCTATTTTAAAAGCAGACATTTAAGCAGAAAAAAAAAATAGCAGGGCTCCTGAGGGCTCTGGAGACATCCAGACACTATAGTCAGGGCAGATAGCTTGGTGCCTTGCCAGTGGGCCCCACTTTGGAATTTATGCTCCCCAGGATAACAGAGTTGGACTCAATTGTGCTTTCCCTACACATGGCTCTTCTGTGCTTCTATTTGAAGCTATAATTATTACTAAAGTTGGTAAGTGTGCATCCAAAAGACTTAAATCTTTGGGCTGTCCATGTGCTAGCTGTGCTTCGAATCTCAATGGAGTTGCAACACCTACTCTCCAGTTCATTGGTTTCACCCAGGACAACTAAGAAGGAGGTGATAATGGACAACTACCATACCAAGGAACCAAGAGAGTCTACAAGTACAAGCAAGAAAATCTCATCTAACATCTCTAATGGATCACAGCCCCCTCTCAATTAGAGGTGGAAAGGACATCACCATCCCGAAATCCTCAGGATTAGGGAATGAACTATGGACTAAAATAAACTTACTGATATTCTACTATAGACTTATTGTGATTCTAGCAGTGGAAGAAATTATATCACTTATGTGGAGGCAGTGGCCCCTGGAGGTTCTGAGGGCAGTAAGAGGGAAAAACAGGTGTAATGTGGGGACATTTTCTGGACTTGGGAATTGTCCTGAATATCATTGAAACGATACATACAGGCCATTATATATTTTGCCATATCCTTGGGTGGCAGAGAGTGTAAACTACAATGTAAACTTTAATCCATGCTTGCTTAATGGCAATGCTCCAAAATGTGTTCCTCAATTGCAATGAATGTACCACACTAATGAAGAATGTTGCTAATGTGGGAAAATGTAGGAGTTGTGGGGAGGGGGGCATCTGGGAAACCCCTATGTTTTTATGTAACACTTATGTAACCTAAGTATGTTTAAAAGAAAATTGGTGTAATATGGTGGCATTTTCAGGATATTAGAATTATCCTAAATGATGTTGCAGCGAGGGATACAGGCCATTATATATATTGTCATAACTAACAAAAATGTGTGGGAGAGAGTTTAATTATAAGGTAAACTACAATCCATGCTTGGTGGCAATGCTCCAATATATGTTCAATTGTAATAAATGTAACACACTAAAAAAAATAATAATAATAATAAAATAAAATAAAAGCCCTGGTTAGCTTGGCAAAAAAATAAATAAATAAAGGCAAGCTACCTGAATAAAATATGGGCAAAAGACATGAAAAGACAATTGTCCTAAGAAGAAATACAAATGGTGAAGAAATATGTGAAAAAATATTCACCATCACTAGCAATTAGGGAAATGCAAGTCAAAACTACAATGAGATAGCAATTTGTACCCGTTAGACCGCCCATAATAAAAAGTTGGGATTCTTACTTCAGGGATTGGGGGCAATATGGCATCAGTTTAGAAGGGCACTCACTAACTCACTCTTGGAGGACAGCTGATTGGGGACACGATCCTGCCTCAGTGGTTTGTGCTGGGAGTGCACAGAGCGAGAACCTTGGGGACATTGATCTGGAGGGAGCAGGACAGTGAGGTGGATTGCTCAGGAAAGAATCATGAGTTTTTCCCCTGGCTTTGGTAGTTGACACAGATGGCTGAGCCCCACCCTCAGGGAGGAAGGCTGGGATGAGCCACGACTCCTGCCGGCAACTTGGTGAGACGGAGCAATCTCCAAGAGTGGAAGGGTTCTGACAGAAGGTGGAGAGAGGTTTCCTTTCTGTGGCTTTCGTTGCCTGGACCCCCTCACAGCTTTGGGGAGGAAATAAGCTGGCTTGAAGCAGCACCAGGCTGAGGGGAGAGGCAAATCTGCTGAGGAAGCCTAATTTAACTAACAGCCCGGTGATACTGAGGCTTGGCTCTACAGGGGGAGGAGTCAGCCAATTTTATCATTCTGCACTGACAAACATCAGAGCTTTAGCTCCACTGGGGAGGCCAGGAAGTGGGAAGTGCTTGATTAGTTTACACGAGCCTATTTAGGGTCCCCTCAGTGAAGGGGGTGGTCTAGAAGAGGCCTTTTTTTGGGTTCCTTATTCCCCACCCCCCAAAAAAGACAGTCATTTAAAAAAAAAAGATTTTTTTTAACTTAGTTTAATCGCTAAAATGTGCCTCAAAACCTGCAGATAGAACCTTGCAGTGTAATTGATTGATGAACACAAGCAGGCCGAGAGGCTCCATAAAGGCCCAAGAAAGAACACTGTTCTTTAGCTTTGTTTGACTGCTTGCTTGTGTGGTTGTTTGGTTTTTCCTTGTTTATTTGTTGTCTCTTGCTTTTATTTCCTCTTTCTTTCCCACCTTTTTTTCCCCCTTTTTTCCCCTTTTTTTCCTTTTTTAAAAATATTAGGTGCTGCTACCTTGTCTCTTCTTTGCTGTGATTCTTATTCTGTAATTTCCCATTCTCTATCTATATTGATTTTGCCTCCCAACGCTATCACTTTTCCTTCCTTCATCTTTCTACCTTCTGCTTTCTGTTGTGGTTCTTACATGAGTTAAATATTCATTTCACTAAGTCTTATATGGTCCCTCTTCTAACTTTTATCAATATTACTATTATCCTTCTTCCTTTCTCATATCTTTCGATTCCTCTAGCCCTAATCTTTTGCCTTCAAGGGAACATAAAAGGAAGCAAGAAAATAAAATAAGAAGAAAAAGTGTCAAAGAGAAAACTTAACACACACACAGAATCACCAGCTAAATAAAACTATAGAGCAGAGAGAGAAGTTAATCAACTGAATAAACCCATCAAGATAAAATGATGACTAGAGGGCAAAAAAATTTACAAACCACACTGAGAAACAGGAAGACATGGACCAGTCCAATGAACAAACTAAAAACCAGGAAGAGATGCAGAACATCATACAACTAATCAAATCTTTCCAAACAAATATCATGGACCAACTTAATGAAAGGAAGGAAGAGATAAAGGATATTAATAAGACACTCGGAAAACATACTGAAGAAATTTTAAACATACATAAAAAGATAACGGATATGATGGTGATCAATGGCACAATCCAAGAAATCAAAAAGACGCTGGATTCACATAACAGCAGATTTGAACAGACAGAAGAAAGAATTAGTGATGTGGAAGACAATACATCTGAAATCAAACAGATAGTAGAACAGATAGATAAAAAGTTAGAAAAAATCCAGCAGGGACTTAGGGATTTAACTGACAACACAACACGCACAAACATATGCATTATAGGCATCCCAGAAAGAGAGAAAAAGGGAAAGGGAACAGAAGGAGTGTTGAAGGAAATAATGGCTGAAAACTTCCCAACCCTATTGAGAGAGATGGATGTGCAGATCCAGGAAGCACAGTGCACCCCAAACAGAATAAATCCCAACAGGCCAATTCCAAGATATATACTTGTCAAAATGTCCGATGCTCAAGACAAAGAGAAAATACTCAAGGCAGCAAGAGAAAAGAGAACCATCACATACAAGGGAAGCACAATAAGATTAAGTGCTGATTTAACAGCTGAAACCATGGAGGAAAGAAGACAGTGGTATGACATAGTCAAAGTACTAAAAGAAATAAACTTCCAGCCACCAATTCTCTATGCAGCAAAACTGACATTCAAAAATGATGGAGAGTTCAAAATATTCACAGATAAACAGAAACTGAGAGAGTATGTCAATAAGAAACCTGCACTGCAAGAAATACTAAAGGAAGTTCTACAAGTTGAAAGGAAAAAACAGGGGAGAGAGAGTTGGAGGAGAGTGTAAGAACAACTAAAAAGACAAAAAGAGAAATAAAAACAACACATGGCATACATTAACCCAAAGAAAATACAGCTGATGTAAGAAATTCATTGTGAGTAATAACACTGAATACTAATGGATTAAACTCACCAGTCAAGAGACACATATTGGCAGAATGGATAAGGAAATATGATCCATCTATATGCTGTCTACAAGAAACCCACCTTCTACCCAGGGATTCAAGGAGGCTGAAAGTGAATGGCTGGAAAACAATTTTCCAAGCAAACAATAGCCAAAAAAGGGCAGGAGTAGCTATCCTACTATCAGACAAAATAGACTTTAACGGCAAAACTATTGTAATAGACAAAGATGGACACTATATATTAGTAAAAGGGTACTCTCTCAAGAAGAGAGAACAATCATAAACATTTATGCACCTAATCGGGGTGCCTCAAAATACATGAGGCATACTCTGGAAAAACTAAGTGGAGAAATTAATGTATCTACAATTATAGTGGGGGATTTAATACACCATTATCACCATTAGACAGAACATCTAGACAGAGAATCAATAAAGAAACAAAGACTTTGAATAATACATTAGAGGACCTGGACCTAATAGACATATACTGAACAGTACACCCAAATACAGCAGGATTTACATTCTTCTCTAGTGCACATGGATCATACTCGAAGATAGACCACATGCTAGGCCACAGAACAACTCTCAATGAATTCAGAAAGATTGAGATTATACAAAGTAACTTCTCTGACCCCAATGGAATGAAATTGGAAATCACTAAGGGCCAGAGAACCAGATTAGGCACAAAGATATCGAAGTTAAACAACACATTCTTAGACAAACAGTGGTTCAAGGAGGAAATCTCAAAAGAAGTCAGTAACTACCTTGAACCTACTGAAAATGACAATACAACATATGAAAACCTATGGGATGCAGCCAAAGCTGTCCTGAGAGGGATGCTCATAGCCATAAATACATATTAAAAAAGAAGAAAGAGCTAAAATTGAAGATCTAACTGCATACCTGGAGGTATTGGAAAAACAACAACAAACTAAACCTAAAGGAAGTAGAAAGAAGGACATAACAAAGATTAGAACAGAACTAAATGAAACAGAGAATTAGAAAGCACTAGATAAAACAAACAAAACCAAAAGCTGGTTCTTTGAAAAGATCAATAAAATGGACAAACCCTTAGCCAGACTAACAAAGAAAAAGAGAGAACAGATGCAAATACACAAAATAAGGAATGAGCAAGGGGATATCACTACTGACCCCACAGAATTAAAGAGTATCATAGGAGGATACATTGAAAAATTATATGCCAACAAGAATGATAATTTAGAAGAAATG
Organism: Tolypeutes matacus; assembly: GCA_026826555.1. NCBI lineage: Eukaryota > Metazoa > Chordata > Mammalia > Cingulata > Chlamyphoridae > Tolypeutes > Tolypeutes matacus. The sequence continues at coordinate 880,382 of JAKSZT010053809.1, forward strand.
GACAAATTTCTAGAAACTCACAAATAGCCTATATTGATGAAAGAAGAAATTGATGAACTCAACAGTCCAATTACAAGTAAAGAGATAGACTTAGGCATCAAAAACCTCCAAACTAAGAAGAGCCTAGGACCAGGTGGCTTCACAGCTGAATTCTACCAAACATTCCGGAAAGAGCTAACACCAATCATGCTTAAGATCTTCCAAAAACTGTAACTAAGAGGAATATTGCCTAACTCATTCTATGATGCCAAAATTACCTAAATACCAAAGCCAAACAAAGATACCACAAGAAATGAAAATTACAGACTAATTTCTCTAATGAACCTAGATGCTAGAATCCTCAACAAAATACTTGCTAATCACATTCAACAACATATCAAAAGAATTGTACACCATGACTGACCAAGTGGGTTTCATCCCAGGCATGCAAAAATGGTTCAATATAAGAAAACCAATCAATGTAACACACCACATAAACAGACTGAAAGAAAAAAATCACATGATCATCTCTATAGGTGCAGAAAAAGCATTCGACAAAAGACAGCATCCGTTCTTGATAAAAACATTGCAAAAGATAGGAATAGAAGGAAACTTACTGAAGATGATAAAGGGTATATATGAAAAACCCAAAGCTAACATCATCTTCAATGGTGAAATTCTAAAAGCCTTCCCTCTGAGATTGGGAACAAGACAAGGATGCCCACTATCACTTCTCCTATTTAACATAGACTTAGAAGTACTTGCTCAAGCACTGAGGCAAGAAAAAGATATAAAAGGCATCCAAATACGAAATGAAGAAGTAAAAATTTCATTATTTGCAGACGACATGATCCTATACATAGAAAGCCCTGAGAAATCTACAACAAGGCTTCTAGAACTTATAAAGGAGTTCAGTAATACCACAGGCTATAAAATCAATGCTCAAAAATCAGTAGCATTTCTGTACACCAATAACGAACAATCTGAGGAGTATATCAAGAAAAAAATACAATTTACTATAGTAACTAAAAGAATTAAATACCTAGGAATAAATTTAACTAAAGATGCAAAGGACTTATATACAGAAACCTACACAACACTGTTAAAGGAAATCAAAGAAGACTTAAATAAATGGAAAAATATTCCCTATTCATGGATAGGAAGACTAAACATCATCAAGATGTCTATCCTACCCAAACCTATCTACAGATTTAATGCAATCCCAATAAAAATCAACACTGTATTTTTTAAGTAACTGGGAAAACTAACTACAAAATATATTTGGAAAGGTAAGAGTCCCCAAATCGCCAAAGACATATTGAAAAAGAAAAATGAAGTTGGAAGTATCACACTACCTGACATTAAAACATACTACAAAGCTATAGTGGTCAAAACTGCAAGGTATTTGCACAAGGATGGACATATTGACCAATGGAACTGAATTGAGAGTTCTGATATAGATCCTCGCATATACAGTCATCTAATATTGGACAAGGACACCAAGCCCACTCAGTTGGGAGAGAATGGCCTCTTCAACAAGTGGTACTTGGAGAACTGGATATCCATATCCAAAAGAATGAGAGAGGAACACCATCTCACACCTTATACAAAAGTCAACTCAAGATGGATCAAAGATCTACATATAAGAGCCAAAACCATAAAGACCTTGGAAGATAATGTAGGGAAGCATCTACACGACCTTGTAATAGGAAATGGTTTCATGAACTTCACATCCAAAGCATGAGCAGCAAAAGAAAAAATAGATAAATGGGATCTCCTCAAAATTAAAAACTTCTATACCTCAAAGGACGTTGTCAAGAAAATAAAAAGGAAGCCTACCTAAAGGGAGAAAATATTTGGGAACCATATTTCTGATAGGAGCCTAATATCCTGCATATATAAAGAAATCCTACACCTTGAAAATAAAAAGACAAACAAGCCATTCAAAAAATGGGCAAGTGACCTGAAAAGACACTTCTCCAAGGAAGAAATACAAATGGCTAAAAAGCACATGAAAAAATACTGGATATTGCTAGCTATTAGGGAAATGCAAATCAAAACTACAATGAGATACCATCTTACACCCATTAGAATGGCGGCTATTAAAAAAACAGCAGACTATAAGTGTTGGAGCAATGTGGAGGAATGGGAACCCTCATCCACTGCTGGTGGGATTGTAAAATGGTCCAGCCACTGTGGAGGACAGTTTGGCAGTTCCTCCGAAAACTAAAAATAGATCTTCCATATGATCCAGTGATTCCACTACTGGATATATATGCAGAAAAATTGAAAGCAAAGACACGTACAGATATATATGCACACCAGTGTACATTGCAGTATTGTTCATGATTGCCAAAAGGCAAAATCAACCCTGGTGCTCATCAACAGATGAATGGATAAGCAAAATGTGGTACATACATACAATGGAATATTACTCAGCTGTAAGAAGGAATAAAGTGCTAACACAAGGGATAACATGGATGAATCTTGAAGACCTTATGTTGAGTGAAGCAAGCAGGCATTAAAGGATGTCAGTACATCACCTCACTGATATGAATTGAGGAAAGTGAGCAATCTCTGAGAACCATTGTCTGAAAGATAGGTTAACAAGGGAGAGAAAGAGAAGAGAAGGTTGTGAGCCATCACCCATATGGACATAATCTATGATATAGAGATAGAGTATAGTTGCATAGTGAAGGATAGGACAGGTGGGTAGTGTTATTACTGGGTTTGGTGGTGCAGGGTTGACAGGTGGATAGATTAGGAAGGACAGGTTAGAATTTCCAGGATTTTGGGGGGAGAGATGGGAGAGGGACCAGGTGAACACGGGATTTGTGGGTATGAGGGTGAAAGTGCAGGGGTGGGAATGCTCTTATGGCAATATGACATGGGAGTGTCACTGGTTTAGGGTGTTGGTTGGGGGAGCATTCAGGACCGGGTGCATCTGGAGTAGGCTTCTGGGGAGTGTGTGTGTTCATCCTGTCATAATGTGTTGTGTTGGTGGGTGGAGACCCACGTGGTGAGTGGGAAGGAGATGGACCCCCATCTTTGGGTGGACGGATTCACCCAGAAACAGACAGGTGGGCGTCTCTTATTAACAAGGGTGGATCCTAATAGGGGAGGACGATCAGTGTGTCAAGACCTCTTGTTGTATGTAACTATGAATCTTGTCATCCAATGAGTCAAGAAAGGTGATTGTCATGTGCTCTGGGGGGATGGGAAGGGAGGAGCAGAATAGATCAAACAGGGGGTATTTAGTGTTCAGGGGAAATGTTTTTCATTTTCTTACAGTGATGGACACTGGACATGGTAAATATCATCAAAAATTATTAAATTGTACCATCTAAAATGTAAACTATAGTGTAAACTTTTGACAATGTTTAGTAGCTATGTTTCACTACCTGTATAACAGTAATAACAATGCTACCATCCGCATACAAAAAAATTTTAATATGGGGTGAGGAAAGGGGGAGGAGGTTGGGTATATGAGAGTCTCTAGTATTCTGTGTGTGACTTTGCTGTGACCTAAAACTTCTTTGAAAATTAAATGAAAATTTGAGAGACACTGGGGAGTGAGAGAGGGAATGTGCCACGGAACAGACTGGACACCCAATAATGCAGTGATGAAAGGAAAAATGTCCCATTTTTTGAATATCCCAATCCTTTAATTTTATTTTATTTTTAGTGTTTTTTTAAAGTTTCCATGTATTTTATCTCTTACATTTAAACATATCATTATTATTTCATTTTGCTATTATTTGTTTTTGGCTATTGTATGGGCTTCATCTTTAAGGAAGGTTTTGATTACAGAAGGGTTACAACGGGGGCAGGAGAGAATTATTGGTGGGGGTGTCAGGGATGGGGGTTTCATGGAAGGAAGTTCACCCAAATATACATAAAAGATATATAAAATTGTTCAAATGATCAAGGGGTGGTTCACGGTCACAGTGGGTGGAGAATCACTCCATAAATGAGAGAATACTGAATTCCCAGCCTGGAGAGCTCTGCCACGTTTTCCAAGGGAGCAGCAATAGTCCCCCGAGTGCAGGGGCAGTGTCTGGCTAAGGAGGATGGTTCACTAACGGGTTCTTGTTATTGATGACTAGCTTTATGAGTCTTTGCTCTTGTAATTGAAACTTAGCCTATTGTTATGGCATGCCTAAGGGTTGCCACCTGAGAGCCTCTTTGTTGCTCAAATGTGGCCTCTCTCTAAGCCAAACTCAGCATATGAATGCATTACCTTCCCCCCAACGTGGGACATGACTCCCAGGGATGAGCCTCCCTGGCAACAAGGGATTAATGCCAAGTGCCAACTGGCAACATGACTGGAAAAAGACCTTGAATAAAAGGGGGAAAAGGTAAAGACAAATGAGTTCAAGTGGCTAAGAGACTTCAAAGAGAGTCGGGAGGTCATCCCAGAGGTAACGTTTACACACACCTCAGTAGGATCTTATAGAACACCAAAGTGGATATCACCCCACACAGAGGGGCTCCTGAGGGCTCTGGAGACACCCAGGTCCTATATAAGGGGGTGCGGTATAGCTCCAGAGTTTGATGCCTTATCAGTGGGCTATACTTTGGAATCTGTGCTCCTGAGAGTGACAGAGTTGGACTCAAATAAGTCCTCCTTGCACATGGTCCATCAATCCCTTCTTTTCAAACCTATATGTGGTGCTGGAGTTTGTAAGTGTACTTCCAGAGACTGGAGCCTTTGGCCTGCCCATGTGCCAGCTGTGCCTGGAATCTCGGTGGAGCTGCAACTCCTACTCTACAGCTCAATGGACTCACCCAGGACACCTGGTGGCAAGATGATGATGGACAACAGCCATCCCAGGGAATGGAGAGAGTCTGCTCTGCAGGCAGGGCAATCCCATTCATCTTATCCATGGGATATAAGTCCCCTCTCACTTGGAGATGGAGTGGTCATCACGATCCCAGACTCCTCTGGATTGGGGGAAGGGCTATGGACTAGAGTGGACTCACTGGTATTATGTTGTAGACATATTATGATTCAAGCAATGGAAGAAATTACAACATTGATGTGGAGCCAGTGGCCACTGGACACTTTGGGGGCAGGGAGAGGGAAAAGCAGTTGTAATACAGGGGCTTTTTCGGGACTTGGGAATTATCTTGAGTGACATTACAATGACAGATATAGGCCATTCTACATCAACATATAGCATGCAGAACTGTGTGGGAGAGAGTGTGGTCTACAATGTGAACTACAGTCCATGCTTAGTGGCAAAGCCCCAGGATGTATATATCTATTGCAGGAGATGTGCCACACTAATGAAAGATGTTTATATGGAAGATTGTGGGATGTGTGGGAAGTGGGGGACATGGGAATCCCTGTAATTTTTGTGTGACATTTATTTAATCTAAGCATCTTTAAAAATATTTTAAAAAAAGGAAAGCTATTGCAATAATTTGAAATAAAAAGATACTTTTACCAAAAAAAAAAAAAAAAAAAAAAAAAAGCCGGCAAACTGTAAATGTTGGAGAGGATATGGAGAGATAAGAATGCTTATTCACTATTGGTGGGAATGTAGAATGGTGCAGCCACTTTGGAGGCCTCTTTGGCAGTTTCTAAGGAAGTTGAATATAGACTTGCCATGTTACCCAGCAACACCATTACTAGGTTGTGGCAGCTTGGTATTCTTTATAAATTCCAAAACGAAATACTGATTATGTTTGTAAACTGGTCTGTTCCTTTGGGCTAATGATACATTTAGATTGTATTGAATTCAGAGGTTTCATTTTTACTTCATTAAATTATAACTAGGGCTTTGATTGAGCCACATCAGTAGGACATTGGGTCCCCACCCCATGGTGGGCAGGGACTCACAGAGAAAATTACAAGGCACAGGGGACAGTTGAAGTTTGTAATGCTGGAGCCCCGGGTAGTAAATACACAGAGAAGCAGATATGTGCAGAAAGAGAGAAAGCTCCATTAGACATGACAGAGGCCCTGGGTAGAGGGACAAGCAGTTTGCCTGGTAGTTTACAGCAGACATTGTGGAGAGAACCAAGCAACTGAGGCCATAGAGGAACAAGCCCCAGGAGAGAAACGAGACATCCCTGCCTACAGATGATATTTGAAGAAGCAGAGACCATGGAGCCTTAAGAGGAAGAGGAAGCCTGAACACTTGCAGATGTCAGCAGCCATCTTGCTCCAACACATGGCAGCAGACTTTGGTGAGGGAAGTAATTTACATTTTACGGTCTGGTAACTGTAAGTTCCTACCCCAAATAAATACCCTTTATAAAAGCCAACAGATTTCTGGTATTTTGCATCAGCACCCCTTTGGTTGACTAATACATAGGTATATACCAGAAGAACTGAGAGCTGTGACACGAATAGACATCTGCACACCAATATTCATAGCGGTGTTATTCCCAATTGCCAAAAGTTGGAAACAAACCAAGTGTCCATCAAATGATGAATGGATAAACAAATTGTGGTGTATATACACGATTGAATATTATGAAGTAGGGTAAAATGAAATGATGTCCTGAAGGTTATGATAACATGGATGAACCTGGAGGATATTATGTTGAGTGAAGCAAGCCAGAAACAAAAGGAAAAATACTGTATGATTGCACTATGATGAGCAAATTACAGTCTGTAAACTAATGGAATTAATAATTAGAATATAGGTCAACAGAAAATAGAATGAATTCAGAGAATGGAAAGCTGAGGTTTCCAGAATTGATTAAAATGCTGTTTAATCTTACTACAATCTCTATTTGTAAATCTTTGTAAATGATTAGAAAAGGTGAAATCACATTATAGTGTTTGTAACTAGCAGCGCTGTTGTATGGGTATGACAGTGGTTGAAAGGGAAAATCTAAGGACATATATATTACTAGAAGGAAAGCAAAAAATGTAACATGGACTGTAAAACATAGTGAAACCTCATGTAAATTACAAATATGATTGATATTGCATATATAAGACTGTTTTTACAAAATATAAATACAAATATACCAGAGAGAAATAAAGAGAATAGCAGTTATTTATGGTAGGGGAAGCGTAGAGAGATTGAGAGGTGATGAGTTTGTTTGGTTTTTGTTTATTATTATTATTACTGGACTAATGGAAATGCTCTAAGAATGTTTGAATTGATGACTGCACAATTATATGATTATACTGAATCCCATTGATTGTGTACTTTGGATGGATTTATGCTTTATTAATATGTATCAATAAAATTGGTTTATTTAAAAAATTATAGATGCATGAAAGTACAAGGCATTTGGAGAAAACAGTGAGAAGGCAATTTTGCAGGATTAATGGGAACTAATCCTGGAAATGTAAGTCAGATAAGACTGGAAAGTAAGTCAATAAGACCAGAAAAGTGGCATTATGGGAGACTTAAATGCCAAGTAAAGTAGTTTGGGCTTTTATTTGTAGTTGCTACAGAAGTATAGAATATTTTGAATAGAGAGTGTAGTAAGATTAAACAAGTCAGTATTTTCTGGATTGTTTCAGGAGTATTTTCTAGAGTCAGGCAAATTAATATGGAGTCTAAAGCTGTCATTTGGCCATTAGGGGACCAAGGCTTGAACAATGGCGATGACATTGAGAATATCAAGGAAGAAAATGCAAAAGAAAGATAATAAATAATGAACTTTCAGATTGAGGCAGCTGATTGCATGTTGGTAATGAGGAATCCACTATGGTTAAATTTTTCAGTCTAGGTGACATATGGTACTCTCAACAGAAATAAGAAGGCAGTGGCTTGATGGAGGAAATAATGAGTTTAATTTTAGACATATTAAATTTGAGGTTTCTTGGAATCCAGTTGGAGATGGCCAATAGAAAGGCAGATAGACAAGTTTAGATCATGGGGAGAGAAGTTTGGACTTGGAAATAATTATTTTATATTTTTCTGCATAACTGATAGTTAAACCATGGTACTAAGTACAATTTTCAAAGGAGAGACTATATGGAGAAAGATGGGCCAAATGTTTGGAAAGAGGAAACAGCCAATGAGACAGAGTAGGAGCAGTAATAGAGCTAAGAGTAGAACCAAGGCAATGAAGAATCACAGAAGACAATGAAGGAGACTGGTTGGTCCAGAATGTCAGATGCAGAAGAGAAGCATAGGAGAATAGAATGATAAAAAGGCATTGGGGTTAGGGATTGGGAAGTCAAGGGATACTTTTAAAAGAAAATATTCAGAAGATTTGTGGGTATCAGAGGCAGATTTCAAAGAAAGTTCATGTGAGAATAATGGCATAAAAAGCAGTGAGTATATATTCCTTGTTGAGAGGTTTAGATGTTATCAGAAGAGTAGTATATTTAGAGGGGAAAGAAAGATAAAATTGGAATTTTTCAAGATAAATAATTAATTGGTTTGTAGGCACAAGAAAAGTAGTCAATGGGGGAGCGTATGGAAGAAGAGAGAGAGAAATTAAGAGAGAGATAGAGATTGAGATTGAAGGTACAGGAGAATAGGAGATCTTTGAGGTGACAAATCAAGGAGGATTGATTCTTAAAGCTTCATTAGATCTAATGGGGTATAGATTCACAGAGTTTAACAGGCTCCCAAAGAGTTTTCCATTGATACCAAATAGTAAGAACTCCTTCAGGTAGGATATTATAATTCTTGCATATTTCAGAAGTCTGAGAGATATAGGAAAACTTAGGGAATGAATGACTGGAGCTATTAGTCCTTCCTTAGGGCTCCATGAAATAAGAAAATTAGTTTTTAAAGTTAAAGAATAAAGAAGCTCTGTGGTTACAGTTTTCCCGGAACCAGGGAGCCTAACAGGTCAAAGGACTTGGATGAAAGTTTGGGTCACCTCAACAGGCAAAAAATCATGGCCAGATGACTTACTTGAGGAGGGTAAGGTCTCTTCAATGCCCCTTACCTTTCCATATAAATTTGAAAATTGGTGTTTCCATTTCTGCAAAGAAGATTTTTGGAATTTTGATTGTGATTGCATTGAATCTATAAATTGCTGTAGTTAGGATTGACATCTTAATGATATTTAGTCTTCTGAACCATGAATATGGAATGTCCTTCCATTTATTTAGGTCTTCTTTGATTTCTTTTAGTAATGTTTTATAGCTTTCTGTGTGCAAATTCTTTGCATCCTCAGTTAGATTTATTAGATATTTGATTCTTTTAGTTGCTATTTTGAATGGATTTTTTTCTTCTGATTGTTTTTTTTTTTTTTTTTTTGCTTGTGTCTATAAACACTATGAATTTTTGGGTCTTGATCTTGTGCCCAACTACTTTGTTGAATACATTTATTAGCTGCAAAAGATTTGTTGTGATTTTTTTCAGGGTTTTCTTTGTATAGGGTTATGTCATCTGCAAATAGGGAACGTTTTACTTCTTTCTTTCCAACTTGGATGCCATTTATTTATTTTTCTTGCCTAATTGTTCTGGCAAGAACTTCCAGTAAGATGTTGAATAACAGTGTTGACAGTGGGCATCTTTTTCTTGTTCCTGATTTTAGAGGGAAAGCTTTCAGTATTTCACCATTCAGTAGTGTGTTAGCTGTGGGATTATCATATATGACCTTTACTTACTATATTGAGGCAGTTTCTTTCTATTCCTAATGTTCTAAGAGATTTTATTTTATTTTTTTATTTTTTAATATTATATTTTATTTTTTAAAGATACTTAGATTATACAAATGTCACATAAAATTATAGGGGTTTCCACCATGCCCTGCTGCCCACACCTCCCACATTTTCCCAAATTGACAACATCCTTCATTAACGAGGTATACTCATTGAAATTGATGAACACATTTTGGAGCATTGCAATTAAGCTTGGATTAATGTCTACATTGTAGTTTACATACTTTCCCACCCAATCCTGTAGGTTATGGCAAGATTTATAATGGCCTGTATCTATCATTGCAATGTCATTCAGGACATTTCCTAAGTCCCTAAAATATCCCCATATTGTGCCTGTTTTTCCTTCTCCCTGCCATCAGGACCTCCAGTGGCCACTGTCTCCACATCAATGATATAATTTCTTCCATTACTAGAATCACAATAAGTCTATAGTAGAATACCAGTAAGTCTACTTTAGTCCATGGTTCATTCCCCATTCCTAAGGATTCTGGGATGATGATGTCCACTCCACCTTTAAATGACAGGGAACTGTGATCCCTTAGGGCTGATGGATGGGACGCTCTTGCTTGCAGTTGTAGATTCTCTCAGTTCATTGGAATGGTAATTGTCCATCATCACCTCCATGATAGTTGTCCTGGGTGAGACCAATGAACTGGAGGGTAGGTGTTGCAACTCCTTTGAGATCAGGGTCCAAAGATTGAACATGGACAGCCCAAAGATTGAAGTCACTTGGACGTACACCTACCAACTCTAGTACTAATCATAGGTTCATATAGAAGGACAGAAGAGCCATGTGTGGGAAACTGAGTCCAATTCTGTCACTCTGGGGAGCATAAATTCCAAAGTAGGGCCCACTGGCAAGGTACCAAACTCCTGAGCTATCTGCCCTGACTATAGTGTCTGGATGTCTCTAGAGCCCCGAGACGCCTCACTATTTGAGATAGTATCTGCTTTGGCATTCAAAGAGATCCTGCTGAGAGGTGCATAAGCGTAACCTCTGAAATGATGTCCTGACTCACTTTGAAGTCTCTTAGTCATATAAACTCACTTGTCTTTACCTTTCTCCCCTTTTGTTCAAGATCTTTTTCTAGTTGCATTGCTAGTTGGTGCTTGGTAGTATTCCCTTACTGCCAGGGAGGCTCATCCCCAGGAATCATGACCCACACTGGGGGAAAGGTAATGTATTTATAAGGTAATGTATTTATGTGCTGAGTTCAGCTTAGAGAGACGTCACATTTGAGCAACAAGGAGGCTCCCAGGAAGCAACTCTTAGGCACCCTATAATACTAGGCTAAGGTTCAATTTCAAGAGTAAATGTTCATGCACAGAGTCATCAATGTCAAGGGCCCATCAATGGGCCATCCTCCTTCACTAGTCATTGCCCTTGTACTCAGGGGATTCTTACTGATCCATTAGAGAATGTAGCAGAGTTCCCCAGGATGGGAATTTGGTATTCCTTCTGTTATTGTGTCAATCTCCACACACCTTGACAATGCCCCATGAATATCTGAACATTTCTATGCCTTATATGTATGCCCAGGTGAGCTTCCTCCCATGTATCCCCTGTCACTCACACCCTGCTTCACTGATCCTCCCCTGCCATGGCTGTAACCCTTCTGTGATCCAAAACATTTCCAGAAATGGAGCCAATAAAATAACCAAATATAATTAATAAAAAAAGGAAACAATAATGTTTTAAAATATGAAATAAAATTAAAAAATTAAAAAAATAAAAATAAAAACAATTAAAATTTGGAATAATATAAAAATAATGAAAAACTATTCAAAATTTTTTTGACATTTTGCCATTTATCACTGTAAGATAATATATGTACAATATATGTACAATGACATTTTCTTGTGTTTATTCCCCCAGTGTCTTACTTTTTTCTTTTTTTTCATTTTGTCCTCAAAGAAGTTTATGTTACAGAAAGGCACATACCAAATACAGGGCACTCTCATATACCCAATATCTTCCCCCTTTCCCCCTTTTACCTATCAGTAACATCTTATATGTGTATGGTACGTTTGTTAAAACTGATTTGTCAGGGAATGGGATTGGGAGGGTAGGTTGGACTGTCCATAGAACTGGGGTGAGGGTTGGGGGAGGGAGCAGGTGAACACTGGGGATTGGCATGTACATGGTTGAAAATATAATGCTGCGAGTGCTCTTTTGGCAATATGGCGAGTCACTATTGCTGGTTTGGGGTGTTAGATGTGGGGGGCATTCGGGACTGGGCGCACCTGGGGCAGGCTTCTAGGGAGTGTGTAAGTGTTCATCTTGCATAGTGTGTTATATCAATGGGTAAAGACCCACATAATGAGCAGCAAGGTGGTGGACTCCCATCCAGGGGAGGCCCGCTATGTTCTCATATAGAGCGGTGGGAGTCTCTTGAGAGCATGGGCGTTGCCTAATAGGGGAGGACAGACCAGTGTGTGAAGCCCTCAGTATTGTTACAAGTAACCATGAATCTTGTCCTTCAAGGGTGAAGCCTGGTGGTTGCCGTGCATCCCGAGGGGAGGGGGAGGGATGGATAGAATTGATAGAACAGGGGACATTTTAGGGGATATGTAAGTGTTCTACATCATCTTGCTATGCTGGATACAGGCCAGGTTGAATTGCATCAAAGTTTATAAAAGTGTATACTCCAAAATGTAAACCATAATGTAAACTATTTACCATGGTTGGTAGCTATGGGTCAATATAAGAATTTTTATTAAGAAGCAATGCTAGATTTGACAAATGCCTTTTCTGCATCAAATGAAATGATCAAATTCTGTCAGTCTAGCTAAGGGCTTTTCAAGTTTATTGATCTTTTCAAAGGACCAACTTTTGGGTTTTTTATTCTCTCTATTGTTTTTTGTTTTGTATTTCATTTATCCCAGATCTAATCCTTGTTATTTCTTTCCTTCTGTTACCTTCTGTTTTAGGTTTTATTTGCTCTTTTTTTTCTAGTTCTTCCAGTTGTTAGGCCCCAAAGCTGGACCTGTGGGGATAACCAGAAACAAAAAACTTTAACATGAGAGTTAGGCAAAACTTACATTTATTATGTCTACAGACAGGAGCCAAGGTCAGTATAAAGCGACTCAGACCTGACTCCCGGTGCAGTGGTTTTACTTTTGCTTAAATACCTAAGAAACTACTTAGCATTTGCTTTGATTATGCATTAGCTTGTATGCATATGGATGAACATACATAGCTAGTTATATAACTGTATGATTAGTATGTTCAGGAAATCTAGTTGCACATACATTGCATGATCAAAAAAGAGGTGAATAACTCCACCCGTGGGTGGGAATTCTATTATGTTAATTAAGCAAATTGAAGTGAGGACAACAAAAGGCTTCTGTGCAGGTCCAGCTAACCAGTTGAAGCTGGTCTTCATACTTCATTGCTTCAATAGGATATTTTTGACTACAAGAAACAGAATTTGGCGCTAAGAAAGGGCTGCCTCTCATTACCTTCTAATTTGCATATAATTCTTTCCTTTGTATCCTAGCAACAAGGAGAGAAACAAGTTACTTTCAGGTATTTGGTCATCCTACATCCATCACAGTTTTCAGATTAGGTCTGTGATTTGAAGTCAATGGGTCTGGCTTGCAGAAAACAGTTAACATTGACAAAAAAATGTTCTGGGAGAAAGTTATAATCTACAGAATGAGAGAATTTTAGAGTTAAAATATCTTTAGACAAATCTAGTTCAATACTCTCACCTGTTTCCACTTGCTAATTTTATAGACACCTAAGGCCAATAGATTAAAAAGTAACTTGGTCATGGTTAAACAGGGAATTAAAGATAGAGTTAGGACTAGAATCAAGGTTCTTCAACTCTGGATCCAATTAACTTTCGACTATGCTACATTTTCAAGTTATAATTTAATATGAGATAGAGAGCAAAAGAAGAAAGAGGAGGCAAAATAAGAATAAGAAGAGGAGGAGAAGAAGAGAAATATAAAGAGGAAAGGGCAAAGGGGAAGAAAGAATGAGAAAAGAGGAAAAAGAGGAAGAAAGTAGAAAAGAAAACAAATTTACATGTATAACCTTATTTGAAGGGATTTTGGCTCAAAGTCTGAGTAGTGGCAGAAATTATCTATAAATGGGGCTGAAATCCAAATAACATATAGAAAAATATTTTTAATACGAATATCAATCTTGAAAAAGATAAACATTTCCATTGAACTTTATTTTATATTCATTTAGCAAATTTGTCATCATGTGCCTTGCCATGTGACAGAGGAGTTCTGGATCACTGGCTGCTTGTCTTCAGGGAGGAAGCACCGCCTGATTATGTCTTCATTTGGACATTTTTCTCAGTCTTGAAACTGTAAGCTTGAAAGTTAATACACTCCTATTTTTAAAAGCCATTGCATTTCATGGTATCTGCAGTTCAGCAGCTTAGCAAACAAGGACATGTTACTTACTTCTTGGACGACTGTGAACAATTATGTTATAAACATTCATGTACAAATATCTGTTTGAGCCCTTCTTTCAATTATTTTGGGTGTATACCAAGAAGTAGGATTGCCAGGTCTTATAGTAATTCTATTTTCAATTTTCTGAGGAACTGCCAAAATGATTTCCACAGTGGCTGCACCATTCTACACTGCCACCAGCAACATATAAAGGTTACTATTTCTTCTCATCCTTGTCTACAATTATTTTCTGTTTCTTTTTAAATAGTAGCTATATTAGTGGATATGAAGTGTTTATTTTTATTTTTTTTCTGTCTTTTTATGAAGTGTTTTTAATTTGCATTTCCCAGATGACCAGTGATGCTGACCACACTTTCATGTGCTTATTCAGTTTTTGTATATCTTCTTTCAAGAAATGTCTATTCAAGTCCTTTGTCCATGTCTAAGTGGTTTATTTGTCTTTCTGTAGTTGAACTGTAACAGTTCTTTGTAAATTCTGGATATTAAACCCTTATCAGACATGGTTTGCAATTACCTTCTCCCATTCTGTAAGTTGTCTTTTCACTTTCTTGATGGTGTTATTTGTTGAACAAGTGTTTTTAATTTTGACAAAGTTCACTTTATCTATTTTTTCTTTTGTTGCTCATGCTTTTGGTGTCATATATAAGAAATCACTGTCAAATCCAAGGTTATGAAGTGTCTCCCCCAAGTTTTCTTCTAGGAGTTTTATCATTTTAGCATTTATGTTTGGGCCTTTGAATGACTTAGAGTTAATTTTTGTATGTGGTGCCAGGTAAAGATCTAAATTCATTTCTTTTGTATGTGTATATCCAACTGTCCCAACGCCATTTGTTGAAGAGAACATTCTTTCTCTGATAAATGTAATTGGCATCTTTTTCAAATAAAATCAGCCATAGATGTGTGGGTTTATATATGAACTCTCAATACTATTCTTTTGGCTTATGTGTCTATCTTTTAATGCATTATCTCATTTAAAAATCTAGGGAGTGTGTACTATTTTCATACTGATTTTACTAAGAAAAACTGCCTAAAGAGAAATTAGTGACAATTCTGAAGTTATATAGCTAGGATGAATATGACTGCTCAATGCCTGTTTTGACACTCCACCCTCCTTCATTATTCTAGTGTTTTACTTTAGGCATAAGGTGGAAAATATCACAAACAGCAAGATAGCTTAATTAATCATTATGAATCCAATGCTTTTCAAGGCTAATTTCCTTTAGACAATGATGAACTTCCTTCCTTGGCCACATGCTGCACATTAACTCTGGCAAATGAATAACACAGTATAAAATGAGTGTGTAAGTCAGGGTTCTCAAGGAAACAGAACCAACAGGAAATATCTGTAAACAGTATGAGATTTTATAAAATTTTCTCACGTGATAATGGGTATGCACAAATCCAAATTCTGCAGGGCAAGCTGCAAACCAGGGGCTCTGATGAAGGTCCTTGATGAGTTCCCAGGAGACATTGGCTGTGCAAAGTAGAGCTGGGAATTTTCTGAATGTTCAAATCACTTCCCCTTTAAAGGCCTTCCACTGATTGGATAAGACATCACACATTGCTCACACCTATCACCTTGGTTGATTATAGATGTAATAATCAGCCATTTATGCAACCAACTCACTGATGATCAAAGTCCATGAAATGTACTCATATTACAGTTAGTCCAGTGCTTACTTGAACAAACAACTGGGCACAATTACTTGGCCGAGTTGACACCCTAGCCTAACTGTCACAATCCACCCTTTGTCAACTTGCCAAACATACATATCACCTGGCTTAAAGCATACTTAGTCTCTAAATAAAAACAATAACATATATAAATATTTCTGCCCAACAGTATTCAAATGTCCTGCATACAACTGGAAACACACTAATTCCCTACAGAATAGTGGGCAAGTCCTTAGGAAATATTCACTCTTAAATTTGACATCCTTAAATATTATGGCATGAAACTAATAAAACTTACGTCATATGATAGGAGAAAAAGTTAGGGAAGAAAACAAAGATATTCGCTTTATGTACATATACAATCATACACATTACAAAACAAGGAAGACATATTCATGACCATTACAGTCCTCATTTCTGTAACTGGTCATGTGGTTGAAGTTCGTATTTATCATTACCTTCTTCCACTACCCATTCCATGTTCCCTTTACCCTCAACAAGCACCTCAGCCGGCCATTGTTTTTTGCCTGGTGGAGTGACCCAAACTTTCATTCTTGAAGATTCTGGGCCATTGTTATTCCTACTTGGATTGTGTTGTTGTAATTTTCTATTGACTCTTTTTAAATATGTAGTCATTATACAGTAAATATTTCTTTTACAATTATATTTTTAAATATTAAAAAAATATATAAGGGATTCCCATATGCCCCACTCCTTCCTCCTCCCACACTTTCACATTAACAACATTCTTCATTAGTGTGGTACATTTGTTATAATTGATGCACCCATATTGAAGTGTTGTTACTAACCATGGACTACAGTTTACATTATTGTTTACACTTTGACCCACACAATTTTGTAAGTTATGACAAAATATACAATGGCCTGTATCCGTCAATGTAATGTCATGCAGGACAAATCCAATGTCCTGAAAATGTCCCCATATTACACCTATTCTTCCTTCTCCCATCCTTCAGAACCTCTGGTGTCCACTGCCTTTACATCAATAATAAGAGTTTTTTCATTGCTAGAATAATAATAAATCCATTGACTTTAATAACAAGTCATGGTAGTACTAACAGTCGCCCTACTGGATCTCCTGTATTCCAGGAAAGCACCTCTTTACCTTCATTATGTAGGAGCAATCTTATTTCCCTTTGTTAAGATCAATCACCCCAGCCAGTACATTAATTCCCATCTTGCCTGTTGATTCAGAGGCATGAGAAGCTCAAAGTGGCCAGGTGGCAGTCTTAACTTCCAGTTCAATGGAATCATTGTTTTGTCTCTTGGTGGAAGCACTCATTTTGGAAATAAGACCTGTAGAACAGCAGACCTAAAGGTTACAGGAATAGGAAGCAAAACTTTTCCTAGTGGATCACTAGGGGTAATAGAGAGTGGAGCCACTCCCATTACCATCCCTTGATTCCTAGACCTGTGGATCCTGGGTATGGAAGAAAGAGCCCCATAGATTGGTCACAAATTTTGAGCATAAACAGCCTCCTGTAGAACATTGCCCCAGCCCTGCAAGGTATTGCCACCTACTTGACACCATAATTGAGTCTTCAAAAGGACATTCCACCATTCTATCAAACCAGCTGCTTCAGGATGATGGGGAACATGGTAAGACCAGTGAATTCCATGACCATGTGCACATTCCCACACATCATTTGCTGTGAAGTGGGTTCATTGATGAAAAGTAATGATTTGTTGGATATCATGACAGTGGATAAGACATTTGGTTAGTCCACATATGGTAGCTTTGGGAGAAGAATTGCATGCAAAGAAGGCAAACACATATCTGGAATATGTGTCTATTCTAGTTAGAACAAATTCTTGCCCTTTTCATTATGAAAGTGGTTTTTATGCATCAACGTGACACCAGGTAGCAGGCTGATAACCTCGGGGAATGATATCATATCGGGGGCTGAGCATGGGTCTCTGCTGCAGCAGACTGGGCATCAGCAGTGGCTGTAGACAAGTCAGCCTTGGTGAGGTGAAGTCCATGTTGCTGAGCCCATGCATAACCTCCATCCCTACCATCATGAGCACTTTGTTTATGAACACATTTGTCAATGACAGGAGTGGCCTGGGAAAGAGGCTGAGTGCTAGCCACAGAGTAGTTCATCTTATCCACTTGTTTATTAAAACTTCCACTGCTGAAGTCACCCTCCGGTGAACATTCATGTGGGACAAAATATTTTCATGTTTTTTGCCCACTTAGAAAGATCTATCCACATATCTCTTCCCCAGACCTCTGTCATGTTTTCCAATCATGTTCCTTCCATGTTCCTTCCATCCAGGCAAACCATTGGCAACAGACCATGAGTCAGTGTACCAATACACCTCTGGCCATTTCTTCTTATAATCAAAATGAACAACCATGTGCACTGCTGCAGCTGTCCACGTTTGAGTGGTGCCTGCATATCCTGCAGAAACATCTGTAAACCAGGCCTGAGTTTTTTCTTCTTCAGTCAACTGATTGTAAGGAACTCCTCAAGAGTCCATAGCTGTGGGCTGGGAAAAAGAGGTAACATGGCAAGAGTGGTGACCATGAGCATTTGGGCCACTTCCTCGTGTAACTTACTTGTGTCTTCAGTACCCACTCAAGCCCTATCTTGTATATACCACTTCCACTTCATGATAGAGTGATGCTGTGCATGTCCAACTTTATGGTTTGGTGTGTTAGATAATACCCAGCTCATGACAGGCAATTCAGGTCTCATGGTAACTTTGTAGCCTATGGTTAAGCGTTCAGTCTCTATTAAAGCCCAGTAGCAGGTGAAATGCTGTTTCTCAAATGAAAGTAGTTATCTGCAGAGGATGGCAAGGCTTTGCTCAAAATGCTAAGAGTCTGCATTGTGATTCTCCCAAAGGTCCTGCCAAAGGCTCCAGATGTCATCTCTAATCACCAAAGACACTTCTAGTGCCATTGGATCTGCTGGATCTTATGGCCCAAGTGGAATTGCAGCTTGCACAGCAGCTTGGACCTATCACAGAGCCTCCTCTTTCTCCCGTCCCACTCAAAACTAGCAGCCTTTTTCATCACTCGGTAAAGGCCAAAATAACATACCCAAATGAAGACTGTGTTGTCTCCAAAATCTGAACAGATCAACTAAGCATTGTGCCACTTTTTTGGTCATAGGAGAGGCCAAATGTAACAGCTTATCCTTCACTTTAGAAGTGATATCTTGACATGCCCCACACCACTGGATACTTAGAAATTTCACCGAGGTGAAAGTCCCCTCTATTTTTGTTTGGATTTATCTTCCATCTTTTCATGCAAATGCCTTATAAATAGCTGCACACCATGTACCAAGGGAAGTGTTGATTTGCTCAAGCAATGATAAGACATCTGGGACAGCACCTGCAATTGGAGTTCACACCTGGTAAAGTTTATGATAATCTACTGTTGTCCTCCAGGATCCATCTGTTTTCTGAGCAGGCCAAATAGGATAGTTGAATGGGGATGTGGTGGGAATCATCAGCCCTGCATCCTTCAAATCCTTGATGGTGGCACCGATCTTTGCAATCTCTCCAGGAATCCAGTTTCACTTTTGATTTACTATTTTCCTAGGTAGGAGTAGTTCTAGTGGCTTCCAGTTGGCCTTTCCTACCATAATAGCTATCACTCCACAAGTCAGGGGGATCCAATGTGGGGATTCTGCTACTCACTGAGTATATCTATGCCAATTATACATTTTGGAACTGGGGAAATAACCACCAAATGTATCCCAGGGATCCACTGGTCCCACTGTGAGATGGATCTGAGCTAAAACTCCATCGGTCACCTGACATCCATAAGCCTTACTCTCACTGGTGGCCCACAGTGATGTTTTGGGTCTCATGGAATTAATAACACTTCTGAGCCAGTGTCTAATAATCCCCCAAATATCGGATCATTTCCTTTTACCCAATGCACAGTTACTCTAGTAAAAGGCAGTAGATTTCTTTGGGGAATGCAAGGAGGTAATTTAACAGTATAAACTTTTGGCAGTGTGACAGGATCTTCCTAAAAGAGATTTTGATTTTGTTTGTAAGCTGTTCTGTTCCTCTGGGTATTTGATTGTATTAAATTCAGATGTTTCACTTTTACTTTATTACATCAAGATTAGGGCTTTGATTTGACCATGTCATTAGGGCATGCAGGGTTGAGTCCCTGCCCCCTGGGTGGACTGATAAAACAGACTCTTACACAGAAGTAGACACACACAGAAGATACACAGAGAGGAAGCAATAAGATGTCATCAGTTTAAGTGGGCACTCACCATTTCTTTCACTAAAAAGAGCTGAGTGGGGGCAAGATCCTGCCCAAGTGAGCTGTTTTGGGGACCTACAGAGCAAGAGGCTTCAGGGCATCAATCTGGAGGGAGCTGGACAAAGAGATAAATTGCTCAAGATAAAATCGTGAGTTTCTCACTTGTGGCTGGAAATTGTAGACTGCTAAGCTCCACCCTCAAGGCAAAAAGCTTCTGTGAGCCCCTACTCCCACAGACCACCAAGCCGGAAGGAGCATTCTCTGAGAGTGGGAGGTTTCAGGCAAAGGGTGGAGAAGGAATTCCTTTCTGTGGGTTTGGTTGTATGGTTCCCCTTTGAGTTTTGGGGAGCATACCAGCCAGCTGGAGGTGGCAACAGGAAGAGGGGAGAGGTGAACCTGCTCAGGCAGCCTGATTTACCTAACCATCCTGGGATAGAGAAACTTGGCATGGGAGGGGGTGGAATCAGGCAAATGACTCATCCCTTGCTGAAAACTATCAAAATTTCAACTCCCCTAAGGGAGGCGAGCAGTAGGAATCACTTAATAAGTTTCCAAGAGCCTATTTAGGGTCCCCTGGGAAGAAAGGGTAGTCTGGAAGAGGGCTGAGAGTCATTTGTCTGTGGTGAGTTTGGTTGACAGGGTCCCATTTGAATTTCAGAAGGGAACTCAACCTGACCAGGAGAGGTGAGGATTTGCAGAGGACATGATACTATATGTAGAAAACTCTGAGAAATCTACAACAAAGCTTCTAGAACTTATAAATGAGTACAGTAAATTTGCAGGTTATAATAGAAGTAGAAGGAACATTGCCTAACTCATTCTATGATGCCAACATTACCTTAATACCAAAGCCAAACAAAGACACCACAAGAAAGGAAAATTACAGACCAAGTTCTCTATTGAACCTAGATGCTAAAATCTTCAACAAATTACTTTTTAATAGTATTCAGCAACACATCAAACGAGTTATACACCATGACCAAGTGGGTTTCATCCTGGTTATGCAAGGAAGGTTCAACATAAGCAAATCAATGTAATGCACCACATAAACAGATGGAAAGAAAAAAATCACATGATTATTTCCATAGACACAGAAAAAGCATTCAACAAAATACAGCAATCTTTCCTGATCAAAACACAGCAAAAGATAGGAACAGAAGGAAACTTTCTGAACATTATAAAGAATATATATAAAAAAACCACAGCTAACTTCATTTTCAATGGTGAAATACTAAAAGCTCTCCCTCTAAGATCGAGAACAAAACAAGGATGCCCACTATCACTACTCATATTTAACATTGTGTTAAAAGTACTTGCTTAAGCACTTAAGCAAGAAAAAGATATAAAGGCATCCAAATTGGAAAGGAAGAAGTGAAAATTTCAGAATTTGCAGATGACATGATACAATACATAGAAAACCCTGAGAAATCTTCAACAAAGCTTCTAGAATTTATAAATGAGTTCAGTAAATTCGCAGGTTATAAGGTTAATGTGTAAAAATCAGCAGAATTTCTATACACCAATAATGAGCAATCTGAGGAGGAAATCAAGAAAAAAAATACCATTTACAATAGTAACTAAAAGAATCAAATACCTAGGAATAAATTTAAGTAAAGATGTAAATGACTTATACACAGAAAACTACACAACACTGTTGAAAGAAATCAAAGAAGACTTAAATAAGTGGAAGAATATTCCCTGTCCATGGATAGGAAGACTAAATATCATTAAAATGTCTATGCTACCCAAACCAATCTACAGATTTAACGCAATCCCAATAAAAATCAACACAGCATTTGCTACTGAATTGAAAAACTAACTATGAAATTTATTTGGAAGGGAAAGAGGCCCAGAATAGCCAAAGACATATTGAAAAAGAATAATGGAATCAGAGGAATCACATTACCTTACTTTAAAATATACTTCAAATGTACAGAAGTCAAAACTGCATGGTATTGGCAGAAGGATAGACATACCGACAAATGGAACCGAATTGAGACTTCTGATATAGATCCTCGCATATACAGTCGTCTGATATTCGACAAGGTAACCAAGCCCACTCAATTGGGAGAGAATGGCATCTTTAACAAATGGTGCTTGTAGAATTGGATATCCACATCCAAAAGAATGAGAGAGGAACACCATCTCACACTGTATACAAAAATCAATTCAAGATGGATCAAAGATCTAAATATAAGAGCCAAGACAATAAGGACTTTGGAAGATAATGTAGGGAAATATCTACAGGATCTTGTAATAAGAAATGACTTCATGAACTTCACACCCAAAGCACAAGCAGTGAAAGGAAAAATAGATAAATGGGATCTCCTCAAAATTGAAAAAAAAAAATTGCACCTCAAAGGAGATTATCAAGAAAGTAAAAAGACAGCCTACCTAATGGGAGAAGTTATTTGGCAACCATATATCTGATAGGAGCCTAATATCCAGCATATATAAAGAAATCTTACACCTCCAAATTAAAAGACAACCTATTTTTTTCTTTTTAAAAATTTTTACTGGGAGTTCCTGGGGATAGAACCCAGGTTCCTCCATGTGGAAGGTGGATGCCCAACCACCTGAGCCACATCCTCCCCTTGACAACCCATTTTAAAAATGGGCAAGAGACTTGAAAAGACACTTCTCCAAGGAAGAAATACAAATGGGTAAAAAGCACATGAAAAGATGTTCAACATCAGTAGCTATTAGGGAAATGCAAATCAAAACTACAATGAGATACCATCTTACACCCATTAGACTGTTGGCTATTAAAAAACAGAAGACTACAAGTGTTGGAGAGGATGCAGAGAAATGGGAACCCTCATCCACTACTGGTGGAAATTTAGAACGGTGCAACCATTGTGGAGGACAGTTTGGCGGTTCCTCAAAAAACTAACTATACATCCTGGAGCCTTGCCACCAACCATAGACCACAGTTCACACCGTAGACAACACTCTCTCGCACTCAGTTCTGAGTGGTGTGTGCTGATTTAAAATGGCCTACATCCGTTGCCACAACGGTACTCAGGACAACCTCTACTCCCAAAGAAGTCCCTGTATTTCAACTGCTCATCCCCTCCCTACCCCAAAAGTGTCAAGTGGCCACTGGCTCCACCTCATTGTTATAATTTCTTCCATTGCTAGAATCACCATATGTGAACAAGAGAATACCATCAAGTCCACTCTAGTCCATAGTTCTTCCCCCAATCCTGAGGGGACTGGGATGGTGATGTCCACTCCAACTCCAAGTGAGAGAGGGCTTATATCCCATGGATATGGTGGGTGTGTAAGTTCATTGAGGGTGGTAGGCCACACTTGTGGGAGATGTTTGTGTGGGAGGTGGTGGGAGGTGTGGGAGGTGGGCAACATGGGAATCCCAGTGGGTTCCATGTAATATTTTGGGTAATCTAAGCACCTCTTAAAATATATGTATATATATATAAATAACATTTTTGAAAGCAAATACACATATATGCATGTATATTTATATATCATTTTGCAAATGTTTGTATGTATTGTGAGAATTTTGATTTTTACTAACAATAAAAATAAAAAAAAAAAAAAAAAAAAAAAACTAACTATAGAACTGCCATATGATCCAGTAATTCCACTGCTGGGTATATACCCTGAAGAATTGAAAGCAAGGATATGAACAGATACATGCACACCAATGTTCATTGCGGCATTATTCACTATTGCCAAAAGTTGGAATCAACCCAAATGCCCATCAACAGATGAATGGATAAACAAAATGTGGTATATACATACAATGGAATATTACTCATCTGTAAGAAGGAATACTGTTCTAACACATGGGATAACATGGATGAATCTTGAAGACTTTAGGTTGAGTGAAGCAAGCCAGGCATTGAAGGACAAATATTATATAACCTCACTGATATGTATTAAGCAAATCGAGCAGACTCAGAGAGGTATAGTCTGGAAGATAGTTTTACAGAAAATAGAAAGGGAGAAGAAGTTTGTGAGCCAATGCCCATACGGGTGTAATCTATGATTAGGTGGAAGTGTGTAGTTGGACATTGAAAGGATATGACAGGAGGGTAGTGATACTATTGGGTTGGATGGTGCAAGTTTGACAGGTGGGTAGACTTGGGACAGTGGTTTGGATAGTCCATGGATCAGGCATGAGGTTTGGGGGAGGGACCAGGTGAACACTGGAATTGGCAGGTATGTGGTTGAAAGTACAAAGTTGGGAATGCTCTTATGGCAATATGACAAGGAAAGGTTACTGGTTTAGGGTCTTAGGTAGGGGTGCATTTGGGATAGGGTGCACCTGGGGCAGGCTTCTAGAGAGTGTACACGTGATCATTTTATCATAATGTGTTGTATTAATGGGTGGAGACCCACAAATGAATGGGAAGGATTTGGACTCCCATCCTGTGGAGGACTGATATGTTTTCAAAGAAAGGGGTGGGAGTCTCTTGATAGCATGGGCTGTTCCTAAAAGGGGAGGACAAACCAGTGTTTCAAGGCCTCATTGTTGTTGCAAGTAACTATGAATTTTGTCATCCAAGGAGTGAAGCCAGTTGGTTGCAGTGGGCCCCAAGGGGAGGAAGGGGGAGGAATAGAATAAATGGAACAGGGGGGTATTTAGAGGGCAATCGAAGTGTTCTACATGATCTTGCAGTGATGAACACAGGTTATGTTAAATATTATCAAAATTTATATGGTCTAAAATGTAAACCATAATGTAAACCATTGACCATGGTTAGTAGCTATGTTAAACTATTTGTATATCAGTTGTAACAAATGTTCCTTCCACCAAAAAAGGCATTAATACAGCAAGGGGGAAAATGGGGAGGATGTTGGGTATATGGGAGACCCCTGTATTCTGTATGTGACTTTACTGTGACCTAAAACTTCTTTGAAAATGAAATGAAAAAAAGCAAGACACTGGCGAATAAATGGAAGAAAATTTCACTGTACATACAGGGGAACAGATATTACAGTGATGAAAGGCAAAATGTCAAAAAAATTTTAAATATTTTTCATTATTAATATCCCAATTTTTAAATTTTATTTTATTTTTTGTTTTCTTTAAATTTTTATGTACTTTATCTCTTATATTTAAACCTATCATTATTATTTCATTTTCCTGCTAATTGTATTTGGCTATTTTTTTTTACTTCATTTTTGAAGAAGATTTAGATCACAGTAAGGTTACAACTGGGTCAGAGGAGGAACATTGGTTTGGGGTGTCAGTGATGGAGTATACATGGGAGGAAGTTGACCTGGACATATATATAAGATATGTAAATGTGTTCAAATGTTCATGGGACATTGTCACAGTGGGTGAAGATTCATACAATAACTGGGAGAATATTGAATTCCCATCCTGGAGAGCTCTGCCATGTTCTTTAATGGAGCAGCAACAGTCCCCCAAGTACAGGGGCAATGACTGGTGAAAGAGGATGGTCCACTGATGGGCCCTTGCTATTGAGGACTATGCTTGTGAGCCTTTGCTCTTGAAATTGAAACTTAGCTTAGTATTGTGGGGTGCTTAAGAGTTGCCTCCTGAGAGCCTCCTTGTTGCTCAAATTTGGCCTCTCTCTAAGGCAA
The DNA here is from genome assembly GCA_026826555.1 of Tolypeutes matacus. NCBI lineage: Eukaryota > Metazoa > Chordata > Mammalia > Cingulata > Chlamyphoridae > Tolypeutes > Tolypeutes matacus. Next base: position 905,899 of record JAKSZT010053809.1, read on the forward strand.
ACTCAGCATATAAATGTTTTACCTTTTCCCCAGAGTGGGACATGACTCACAGGGAAGAGCCTCCCTGGCACTGAGGGATTACTACCAAGCACCAACTAGCAATACAACTGGAAAAAGGCCTCAAATAAAAGGGGGGAGAGGTAAAGACAAATGAGTTCATATGGCTAAGAGACTTCAAAGTGAGTAGGGAGGTCATCTGAGAGGTAATGCTTATGCACTTCTGAGCAGGATCTCATAGACTGCCAAAGTGGATACTACCCCAAATAGTGGGGCTCCTCAGGACTCTGGAGACATCCATGTCGTATGGTCAGGGTGGATAGCTCTGGAATTTCATGCCTTGCCAGTGGGCCCTATTTTGGAGTTTGTGCTCCCGAGAGTGACCGAGTTGGACTCAGTTATGTCTTCCCTACACATAGCTCATGTGTCCCTTCTATTTGAACCTATAATTGGTGCTGGAGTTGGCAGGTGTACATCCAAGAGACTTGACTCTTTGGGCTGTGCATGTGCCACCTGAGCCCTGAGCTTCAGTGGAGTTGCAACACTTACTATCTAGTTCTTTGGACTCACCCAGGACAACTAAAAAGGGGGTGAAGTTTGAAAATCACCATACCAAGGAAAGAGAGAGCTTACAACTGCAAGCAAGAGAGTCCCATCCATCAGCTGTACAGTACCAGAGCCCTCTCTCAAAGAGAGGTAGAGTGGACATCACCATCTTAGAATCCTCAGAATTGGGGAAAGAAGTATGGACTATAGTGGACTTACTGGCATATTTCTATAGTCTTTTTGTGGAGATAGTGGCCACTGGAGGTGCTGAAGTCAAGGAGAGGGAAAAAGAGATGTAATATGGGAGCTTTTTCAAGACTCAGGGGATTGTCCTGAAGGACATTGTAATGACAGATATAAGTCATTATATATCTTCCCATACTTGCAGAATAGTGTGGTAGAGAGTGTAAACTGCAATGTGAACTATGGTCCATGCTCAGTGGCAATGCCCCAGGATTCATTTATCGATTGCAATGAATGTCCCAGACTGATGAAGGATGTTTATTTGGGAGGGTGTGAGAGGTGTGGGGAGTGGGGCATATGGGAATCCCTATATTTTTTGTGTAACATTTATGTAAAATTAGTATCTTTAAAATTTTTTTAAATAAAATATATTTTTAAAAGATTGATAGAAAAGTCTCTGAGGGCTTCTAGATTTAAACTAGGTTTTCAGAGCTCCACATGCTCTTGATAAGACCACTCCCTTCTTCCAGCTGCAGAACTGGATCTAACTGGTTTTAAATCCTCCTATCATTGTGGTTTCCTTAATCTGGTAACTCTAACTCAACAATTCTTTAAATAATTTGGGGTCTCCAATCCATTGACTCCTCAACTTGTTCAACTATCCATCACTCATTCATATCCTCATTTTGCCTTTATTAAGCTTATGTTTCTTGGTCCATCACTATACTCAATCACAGTTTTGCAAAATGCTGAACCTCTTTGTTTCTCTCTCTCACCATCATACTCACCTGGAACACATTATCCCTTCTTCCATCCGGCACTCCACCATCTTGGAATCTACATCCAAACAGCTGACCTTGAATGGAAAAAGTCCATAGGTGTACTGCTTGGTTTCACTTTAAACTTAAATCTGTAAATGTCAAACAGGTCATTAGTACTGCCCTAACACACTTCTCAAGTCAATTTGTGCTCCCATTTCCCCAGGCAAATATTTTGCACTTCCTCTCTTCACAAATTTTCAACAGCCCCTCCCTCCTCCTCAACCTGAGCTGATGATCTTAAGAAAATAGAAGCAATCAGAATAGAGCTCTGTTTTCTTCCCACCACCAAATCTACCAAACCCACTTCTGACTTCCTTCTTTTTAAAATATATGAACAGTTCCAGTCTTTTCTAAGACCAGTCTTCTGCATATATATTGGATCTCATCACCTCTCAGCATCTCAACTATTTTGTTCCTGCAGTTATCTCTTCTTTCTCCTGAAAAATAAAATTTTACCCTCTCAGGAATAATTACCACCAGCATACAAACATGCTGTAATTTACTCCATCTTTAAAATTTCCTCCATTGATCCTGCAGCCTTCTCCAGCCTCTGCCGTATTTCTCTGCTTTCTTTTATAGCACATCTCCTAAACATAAGCATCTGTACTCACTGCCTTTACCCCCTAACAAGCTCCAATAATATGCTCATCTGTATCCCTTAACTAAAACTGCTTCTATTAACATCACCAATGACCTTCATCTTGTTTAATTCAAAGGTCAAATATAGTGATGCTAAATAATTTAAAGAAAAATAAAAATGGATATGGAAGTATCAGAAATAGAGAGTGTTAGCTATTTTTACAAAGGGTGGTTAAGAAAGGCTACTCTGAGAAGTGACATTTGAGCAAAGCTAGAAGGAGGAGAGGGAGAGAACTGTATGAATTTCTAGAGTAAGAGTGCCCCTGGCAGAGAGAACAGGTAATTCAAAAGCCCGATAATAGACACATTCTTGGTTGTTCATAGAGACTGCATTATTTGTCTATTATTGTGTAATAAAATACTTCAAAACTTAGTGGCTTAAGACAAAAAAATATTTATTATCTCACAATATCTGTGCATCATGAATCTAGGCACAGCTTAATTGGATGTCTCTGTCTCTTACAAGGTTGCAGTTAAGGTGTTGGCCAGGCCTGCAGTCATCTCAAGGCTCAATGGAGGAAGGATCCACTTCCAAGTTCACCCACTGAAGGCCTCAGTTCCTTGCTCACTGTTGGTCAGAGAAATTCCTAAGTCACTTTGCCATGTGGCCTTCTCCATAGGGCAGCTCACAAACTCAACAGCTGAATTAACTGTCATTGAAACTGGGGGAAGGGTTGGAGGAGGGAGCAGGTAAACACTGGGGATGGGCAGGTACGTGGTTGAAGCTACAATTATGGGAATGCTCTTTTCGCAAATATGGCAAGGGAAGGTTACAGGTTTAAGGTGTCGGATGCGGGGGGCAATAGGAACAGGGCACACCTGGGACAAACTTCTAGGGAGTGTGTGAGTGTTCGTATTGTTATAGTGTGTTATATCAGTAGGTGGAGACCCACATAATGAGCAGGAAGGTGGTAGACTCCCATCCTGGGGAGGCCTGCTGTGTTCTCAAATAGAGGGATGGGAGTCTCTCGAGAGCATGAGTGGTGCTTAATAGGGGAGGATAGACCAGTGTGTCAAGTCCTCAGTGTTGTTGCATGATTGCTGTGCGTCCCGAGGGGAGGGGCAGGGAAGAGTGGACTAGATGGAACAGGGGACATTTTGGAGGAGATAGAAGTGTTCTACATGATTTTGCTATGATAAATACAGGCCATGTTAAAATTCATCAAAATTTATAAAAGTGTATGGCCCAAAATGTAAACCATAATACAAACCACTGTCCATGGTTAGTGGCTATATTTCAATATTTTTATATCAGTTGTAGCAAACACACCATCCACATATAAAATGTTATTAACAGGGGAAGGAGGAAAAGGAGGAGAATGCTGGGTGTATGAGAGTCCCCTGTATTTGGTGCATGACTTTTCAGTAACCTAAAACTTCTTTGAAGACAAATTGAAAAAAGTAAAACACTGGGGGAATAAACAGAAGAAAATGTCACTGTACATACAAGACAACAGATCCTACAGTGATGAAAGACAAAATGCCAAAAAAACTTTTTAAAATTCTTTTCATTATTTTTTATTATCCCAAATTTTTTTACATTTTAATTAAAAATTTTTTTCTTTTTAATTTTTTTGTATTTTATTTCTTATTTTTAAAATGATCATTATTATTTCATTTTCTTATTATTTGATTTTGACTATTTTATTGGCTTCATTTTTGAAGAGGTTTTGGGTCACAGAAGGGTTTCAACTGTGGCAGGGGAAGAGCATTGGTGCAGAGTTTCAATGATGGGGATATATGGGAGGAAGTTAACCTGGACATACATATAAGGCATATAAATGTGGTCAAATGTTCATAGAGCATTGTCACGGTGGGTGGAAATTCACACAATCACTGAATGAATATTGAATTTCCATCCTGGTGAACTCTGCCACATTCTCTAATGGAATAGCAAGAATCCCCTGAGTATAGTGGCAATGACTAGTGAAGGAGGATGGTCCATTAATGGGCCCTTGATATTGAAAACTATGCTTATGAACCTTTTTTTTTTTAAATTGAAACTTAGCCTAGTATAATAGGGTGCCTAAGACTTATCTCCTGAGAGCCTCCTTGTTGCTCAAATGTGACCTGTCTCTAAGCTGAACTAAGTATATAAATACATTACCTTCCTCCCAGTGTGGAACTTGACTCCTGATGATGAACCTCCATGGCACCGAGGGATTACTACCAAGCAACAACTAACAAAGCAACTGGAAAAAGACCTTGACCAAAAGGGGGAAAAGGTAAAGACAAATGAGTTTATATGGCTAAGAGACTTCAAGGTGAGTCTGGCCTTCATCCCAGCTGTTAGGCTTATGCATATCTCAGCAGGATCTCATTGAATGCCAAAGTAGATAATACCCCAAATAATGGGGCTCCTCAGGGTTCTGGAGACATATAGACACTATAGTCAGGGCAGGTAGCTCAGGAGTGCCTTGACAGTGGGCCCTACTTTGGAATTTATGCTCCCCACTGTGACAAAGTTGGGCTCAGTTGTAGTTTCCTGACACATGGCTTTTCTGTCCTTCTATTTGAACCTATAATTAATACATGAGTTGGTAGGAGTATGTCCAAGAGACTTAAATTTTGGGCTGTCCATGTACCAGCTGGGCCCTGAATCTCAACGGAGTTCCAACCTACTCTCCAGTTCATTGATCTCACCCAGGACAACTAACAAGGAGGTGATAATGGACAACATCATACCAACGAACTGAGAGAGTCTACAACTGCAAGGAAGAGAGTCCCATCCACCTGCCCTATAGGACTGCAGTCACCTCTCGATTAGAGGTGGAGTGGACATCACCATCCCCAAATCCTCAGGCCTGGGGAATGAACTATGGACTAAAGTAGAGTTATTAATATTCTACTATAGCTTCATTGTGACTCTAGGAATGGAAAACACTATATCATTGATGTGGAGGCTGTGGTCACTGGAGGTTCTGAGGGGAGGGAGAGAGAAAAACAGGTGTAATATGGGGGTGTTTTCAGGACTTGGGAATTGTCCTGAATGACATTACAATGACATATACAAGCCATTATATATCTTTTTTTAAATTTTATTTTTAAATTTTTAAATAAATATATGTGCATATATGTGCATTTGCTTACATAAATGTTTTTTTTTCATATATTTTTAAAGATGCTTAGATTACATAAGTGTTACACAAAAATTACAGGGATTCCCATGTTTCCCACCTCCCACACCTCCCATAAGATCCCACATAAATATCTTTCATTAGTGTGGCACATCACCGGCAATGGATATACACATCCTGGGGCTTATAAATGAACATTGTATATTATTATGCTTATTTTATTTTATTTTTTTACTGGGACATCCCAGGGATTGAACCCAGGTCCCTCCATATGGGAGACGGACGCCCAATCATTTGAGCCACATCCATCCCCCTCCATTATATATCTTGTCATAACTTAGGAAATTATGTGGGAGAGAGTGTGAACTACAAGATAAACTGTAATCCATGCTTAGTGGCAATGCTCCAAAATGTGTTCATCAATGGCAATGAAAGTACCACACAAATGAGGGATGTTGTTAATGTGGGAAAGTGTGAGAAATGTGGTGAGTGGGTCATGTGGGAATCCCCTATAATTTTTATGTAACATTTTTGTAATCTAAGTATCTTTAATAAATAAAAGTTAAAGAAAAAACAAATGCAACAGCTGGCTTTTATCAAAGAAAATAAGTGAGAGAGCAAGATGTGGTGAATAAGATGTAGGCTGAATTCTTTTTGTAGATCAAACTCTGAAGTGACACCCCATCAGTTTTGTTATATTCTATTTGTTGGAAGCAAATCACTAAATCCAGTCCCAACTCATGAGAAGAGGATCACATAAGGATATGAATACCAGGAAGCAAGGATCTTTGGGTGCCATTTTATTGATTCCAATAAATCAATAAAAACAGATGTCATTGTGACTGAAGCAGTGTTAGCAAGAGAGATGATATAAAATAAGCTTAGAGAGATAGAGGAAGAGACAGGTAATGTACAGCCTTGTAAGCCCTTGTATGGACTTTGGCTTTTACTCAGTGTGAGATGGAAAACAATTGTAAGCAGAAGAATGACATTATCTGACTCTAAAGGAATCACCCTTGGTAAGAATGGACTATATGAGGGCAAGGGCTAAAGCAGAAAGAGCAACTGAGAGACCTCTGCAGTAATTCAAGTGAGAAATGATGATGGCATCAACCAGGGTAGTAACAGTGGAGGCTGAATATTCTAGATATTTTCTGGATATGAAGAGTGAAAGAGGAATCACAGGTGTTTCCAAAAATTTTGACCTAAGCAATTGGATGAATAAAATAAGCATTGATATTGAAGGGACTTCTGGTAAGTTGGCATCAGATTAGGTAGGCAGGGCTCAACTCTCACAAAACAACAGAGAGAGGGCAAAAAGATGTCTGGGGGAGCTGCTTTGTGTCTCTGCAGACCAGGAGAATGCTGCACATCCTCCAGGTCAAGGGACAGAGTGACAAAGAACACGCCTAAATGAAAATCATGGCTTAATAACCCCCATGGCCAGGAATGGCACCCATCTCCCACCCTCAAGGCAAGGGTGAATTTCTAGATAAAAATTGCCCCAGCCACAACCTGGGTAGAACCCTTGGTTCACTGCTGCCAACGGAGAGGGGAAGGGACTTCTCCCTCCCTGGGAAGAGGGAGGGTGTAGCAGAAGGCACAGAGTAGTTTCTCTTAAGTGAATTTGACTAGCAGAGCTGCTTTGAATCTTGGCTCTGGCCAGACCAGTATCACTGGCAACTGGAGGTTGAAAAAGACACCTCTACCTCCATGGAACATCTGCAAGGAGAAAAAACACTTTTAGGTGTCCCTTGTCCTAGACCTGTCGGAGTGGATCTGTGCCCCATTAGTGATTTCCTGGCCCTATTTTGATAACCTAAACAGGGCAAAGACTTAGAATAAGTTGAACCAAAAATCAAAAAAGAGCTATGAGAAAAAATAGTAGGCAAGAGAGAGAAATTGACTGTAGGAGTAAATTCACCAACATATTCAGATGCTTAGAGATAAGCAAAAAATTTTGAGTCATGTTAATAAATAGGACGATATGACCCAGGCAAAGGAACAAACCAAAAATTCTGATGAAACACAGAATTTAAGACAAATAATCAATGATAATTACACAAATTTCCCAAATCAATTTAAGGAGTTGAAGGAAAATATGACTAAAGAGATAAAGTTTATTAAGAAAACATTGGATGAGCATAGAGAATAATTTGAAAGCCTGCAAAGAAGAGTAACAGAGATTATGGAAATGAAAGACAAAGTGGATGAGATTAAAATACATTAGAGGCATATAAGAGCAGATTTGAATTTATGGAAGATAAAATTACTGACTTTGAGGACTGAATATCTGAACTTGAAATGACAGGAGAACAGAAAAATTAAAGAATGGAAAAATGGAATATAGTATCAGGAAATTGAATGACAATATGAAATGCACAAGCCATATGCATTATCAGTTTCCCAGAAGAAGGGAATAGAAAAGAAAAAGAAAGAATATTCGAGGAAATAATGACCCAAAGCTTCCCAAAACTAATAAAAGACATAAATATCAACCTATAAGGACAACACCCACCAACAGAATATATATGAATAGACCTACTCTGAGACACTTACTATTTAGGACAAATACCAGATATAAAGAGAAGATTCTGAAAACAAAAAGAAAAAGCAATGAATCAAATCCATGGAAAGCTCAATAAGACAAAGTGCTGATCTCTCATCAGAAAACATGGAAGTGAGATGAAAGGGTATGATGTATTTAAGGTGCTGAAAGAGAAAAAAATAACCTTAAAAGCATAATGACTGCCTGGTTGTGGCATATATTATAATTCTTTGATTTGTTTTAATTATAATTCAGAAAAGATATTTCTTTAGCTTTAAAGACTTTTTCTTTACTTACTAAAATTTGGTAATTGGATTAATTACTCTCATTTTATTATGCTTATACCTTTTTCCATTCTTTTTTTTTTCTTTATCTTAGGAAGAGTCCATAGGGTCCCATGCCTTAGGGTCCCACTCAGGGGTGGTTAATATCTTCCAGACCAGGACTTGAGGTTGCCTGCAGAGCCACGCCTAAGCATATCTACAAGACAGCGTTTCTAGTGATCATTAACTTGGCACAGGCAATTGGTAAAATATTTTTCATCTCTGCCTGTGCCAGGCGCATGTATCTTTTTTTTTTTTTTTAAGTCAAATTTTTATTTATTTATTTATTTATTTATTTATTTATTTATTTATTTATTTTTATTTATATATATATATACATATATTTTAAGAGGTGCTTAGATTACCCAAAATATTACACAGAACCCACTGGGATTCCCATGTTTCCCACCTCCCACACCTCCCACCACATCCCACACAAACATCTCCCACAAGTGTGGCCCACCACCCTCAATGGACTTACACATCCTGGGGCCTTGCCACCAACCATAGACCACAGTTCACACAGTAGACCACTGTATCTTTTTAACTTTAACTCTTGTTCTGAGGTGTGCACAGGGGCCTTTGCCACTTGTTCTGTCTCAGTAGCCACCTGGAAGTCTTCTATTTTTTCAACTTTTTAATTTTTTTAAAAGATAATTCAATTACATAAATGTTACAGAGACTATATAGGGGATTACCATATGTCCCACTCCCCACACCTCCCACATTTTCCCACATTAGCAACATCTTTCATCAATGTGATAAACTAATTGCAATTGATAAACACATTTTGGAGCCTTGCCACTAAGCATGGATTATAGTTTACATTGTAGTTTTCACTCTCTCCCATTCGACTCTGTAGGCTATGGCTGGATATATAATGGCCTGAATCTGTCGTTGTAATGTCATTCAGATGATTCTCAAGTCCCAAAAATGCCCCACTATTACACCTGTTTTTTCCTCTCCCTAACCCCAGAACATCCATGGGTCACTGTTTCCACAACAATGGTATTTCTTCCATTGCTAGAATCACAAGTAGTCTGTAGTAGAATACTAGTAAGTTTATTTTAGTACATAGTTCATTTCCCAATCCTGAGGACTTGGGGATGGTGATGCCTACTCCAACATTAATTGAGGGGAGCTTTGATCACACACATCCAATAAATGGGACTCTTTTGCTTACAGCTGTAAGCACTCTCAGTTCCTTGGTATGTTGTTTGTCCATCATCTTCTCCCCTTTAGTTGTCCTGGGTGAGTACATTGAACTGCAGAGTAGGTGTTGCAACTCCTTTGAGATTCAGGGCTCAGCTGGCACATGGATGACACAAAGATTTAAGTATTTGGAGTGTACACCTACCAACTCTAGTACTAATTATAGATTCAAATAAAAGGATAGAAGAGTCATGCATAGAGAAACCATTGCTGAGTCTAACTCAATCACACTGGGGAGCATAAATACCAGATTAGGGCCCACTGGCAAGGGGCCAAATTCCTGAGCTGTCCACCCTGATGATAGTGTCTGGATATCTCCAAATCCCTGAGAAGTTTCACTATTTGGAGTCGAATCTACTTTGGCTGTCAATGAGATCCTCTTGAGATGTGCATAAGCGCTACCTTTAGGATGGCCTCCTGACTCACTTTGAATCCTCTTAGCCATAAAAACTCATTGGTCTTTAGCTTTTCCCCCTTTTGGTCAAGTTTTTTTTTTTCCAGATGCATTGCTTGTTGGTACTTGTTAGGAATCCCTCAGTGCAGAGGAGGCTCATCTCGGGAGTCATGTCCCACGTTGGGGGGAAATTATTGCTTTTGTATGCTGAGTTCGGTTGAGAAAGAGGCCACATTTGAGCAACAAGGAGGCTCTTCATAGGTAACTCTTAGGACCCTACATCACTAGGCTAAGTTTCAGTTTCAAGAGCAAAGGCTCATAAGCATAGTCGTCAATATCAAGTGTCCTTCAATGGACCATCCTCCTTTATAAGTCATTGTCCCTGTACTTGGGACATTCTTGTTGGTCCAATTGAGAATGTGGTGTAGCTCCCCAGGATGGGAATTTGATCTTTTTTGTTATTGTGTGAATCTCCACTCACTATGAAAATGCCCCCACGAACATTTGAACACATTTACATGCCTTTTATGCTTTATATATGTATACCCAGGTGAACTTCCTCCCATGTATGCCCCTTCACTGACACCGCACACCAATGATCCTCCCCTGTCACAGTTGTAACCCGTCTGTGATCTAAAACTTCTTCAAAAGTTAAGCCAACAAAATAGCCACAATTAATAAGAAAAATGAAATGGTAATGATAGTTTTATACATTAGAAGTAAAATACAGAAAAAATTAATAAAAAGTAAAAATATAATATTTTTAAATTTTGGAATATTAAAAAAGAGTGACAAAATATTTGAAGAAAAAAAACTTTTAAAAATTTATTTTGCCGTTCGTTACTCTAAGACTGTTGCCCGGTATGTACAGTGACATGTTCTTCCATTTATTCCCCCAGTGTATTACTTTTTTTTCCTTCATTTTTTCTTCAAAGAAGTTTAAGTCACAGTAGAGTCATGTACAAAATACAGAGGATTCCCATATACACAAGATCCTCCCCCTTTTCCCCTTTCACCCATCAATAACCTTTTATATGTGGATGGTACATTTGCTACAATTGATGCACAAATATTGAAATGTAGCTACTAACCATCATCAATGGTTCACATTATGGCTTACATTTTGGACCATATACTTTTATAAGATCTGATCAAAATTAACATGGCCTGTATCCATCTTTGCAAGATCATGCAGAACACTTCTATTATCCCCAAATTGTCCCCTGTTCCATCTATTTTATTCATCCTTCCCCCCTCCCATTGGGCCCATGGCAACCAGTAGTCTTCACTCCTTGAAGGACAAGATACATAGTTACTTGCATCTTCACTGAGGGCTTGACACACTGGTCTGTCCTCCACTATTAAGCACCACCGATGCTCTCAATTGACACCCTTCCCTCTGTTTGAGAACGTAGTGGGCCTCCCTAGGATGGGAGTCCACCACCTTCCTGCTCATTATGTGTGTCTCTACCCACTGATGCCACACACTATGCCTAAATGATCACTCATACGCAGCCTAGAAGTCTGCCTCAGGTGTGCCCTGAACCATTAACCCTTCCTTGTCATATTGCCAAATGAACATTTCCAACATTGTAATTTCAACCACGTACCTGCCAATCTCCAGTGTTCACCTGCTCCCTCCCCCAACATTCCTCCAATTCCATGGACCATCCAACCCACCCTCCCCACCCTGCCCCCTGTCAAACTTGCACAACCCAACCCAATATTTTCATTATACCTCTGTAATGTCCCTTCACTGCACAGCTACATGCTTCCACATTGTCATAGATATCAGCCATATGGGCATTGGCTCACAAACTTCTTCTCCCTATTTCCTGTAAACCTATCTTCCAGACTCTAGCTCTTTGAGTCTGTTCAGTTTGCTTAATTAATATCATTGAGGTCATGTAAAGTTTGTCCTTCAATGCGTTGCTTGTTTCAGTCAACATAAGGTCCTCAAGGTTCATCCGTTTTGTCCCATGTGTTAGTATTGCATTACTTCTTACAGCTGCATAATTTTCCATTGCATGTATATACCACAATTTGTTTATCCATTCATCAATTGATGGGTGTTTGGGTTGATTCCAATTTTTGGCAATAGGGAATAACACTTCTGTGAATATTGGTGTACGTATGTCTGTTCATGTCCTTGCTTTCAATTCTTCTGCATATATACCCAGCAGTGGAATTATTGAACCATACAGCAGTTCTATACTTAGTTTTTTGAGGAACTGCCAAACTGTCCTCCACAATGGCTGCACCATTCTACATTTCCACCAGCAGTGGATGAGGGTTCCCATTTCTCTGCATCCTCTCCAACACTTGTAGTCCTCAGTTTTTTTAATAGCTGCCAGTCTAATGGGTGTAAGCTGTTATCTCATTGTAGCTTTGATTTGCATTCCCCTAATAGCTAGTGATGTTGAATATCTTTTTATGTGCTTTTTACCCATTTGTATTTCTTCTTTGGAGAAGTGTCTATTGAAATCATTTGCACATTTTTTAATGGGTTGTTTGTCTTTTTATTTTTGAGTTGTAGGATTACTTCCTGCTCTATGGTTTTATTTTGTTGTTTTTGGGTGTGGTCAAGTTTCACTTTGACACATCATTCCTCTTATTCTATTTCTTTGCCATTGTCTTTGTTCCCTTGAATAAAAAGGTTAGTATTCAGAGAAATAGGAAGAGTTAAGAAGAGAGAATAAGTAATAGTAGTGATAATAGTAAAGTTAGGAGAAGGACCGTACAAGACATAGGCAAATGACTAATTGACCCGAGCAAGAAATACAGAAGAATAAGATTAGAAAAGTGGAATAGAAACAATTAAACATGAATCAGAATGGATAAAAATATAGAATGAATTAAAAGTCCAGAATGATGAGAAGAGGGGAAAAGAAAAAGTAGAAGAGAAGATGAAAGAAAGAAAAAAAAATTGGAAAATAAAACACGGAGAAAGTAGGAGAGAGAAATGAGTACAAGATCAATTGAAGTCTAAGCCCAAATAGGTGGAATGAAAGAAGAAAAACAGAAAATAGAAAATATAAGGATGAAGGAGGGAGAAGATATAGCATAGGTACAGAAATTTGGGAAACAAAAGAAAGAGAGAAAAAACTAACAGACAAACAGAGAAACAAAGGAAGGGGGAATACAACCAACAAGAAATCAAGACAACAGCTATTCATTTTTTTTTTAAGTAAAAAACGAAGAAGGCAGGAAAAGGATTAAAAAAGCCAAGATAAACACAGAAAAACAGCCTTTTCTCTTGGACCCCTATTGATCTTCTCAGGCTGTTGCTATTCAACAATCAATCACCTTGCAGCCTGTCCTCTGCAGGTTTTAAACCAGGTTTTAATGAGTAAAATAAGGAAAGTAAAAAAGGAAACTTTTTTTAAAAATTAAGAGTTTCAATAAAAGCTAATACAAAGAGGATGTCAATATGTATGCTTGATAACCTTGTATTGCTTCTCAGAGAGGAGTCAGGGATCAAACCAGGGACCCTGTATATTCTAGGCGGGAACTCTTCCATTGAACTAATGTGCCTTCTTCGGTTAGCAGCACTTTTCAGAAACCTATCAGCCGCTATTTTCTCACTGTTATCTCTACCTCTTTTCTGACATAAATTGTCTCTTTACCTAGGCTGCTGAGCATGGCAGCCTGCCTGAAGTGATCCCCCTCCCCTATCCCTGTCGCATCAGGGTCCCTTCTGACACCCAAGGGGGGCTTGGCTGGCTAAAATAACCACAAAGAGACCACTTTCCACCTTCGCTAAACCCTTTTCTTCCCAGGGAGGTTGCCACCACACTCCTTTAGGAGAAGGAAGCCGGCAGCTCCACTTAGACTGTTTATCCTGAGGGCAGGGTATAAGCGCCACTTCCAGCCACAGTTGGGAAAAACTCAAGATTTTTTGCCAGCTACATTTTCTTTCTAGCACCCTCCTAGATAACCCAGAGCACCCCTCCACTCTCTCTATATATAGATGTGCTGACAGGGAGGAAGATGTCTGTTCTCCTCTTAGTCAGATATTATTTGCCAGGAGTTTTAGACTCACCTGATATTTCAGGGATGGGGGAGCCCTTCCCAGTGCTTGGAAGGATCAATAACTCACAGTTTGGTGTTTTGGTTTCCTCCTCTCTGTCCCCAACTTTTCTGTTAGTTGTGAAGCAGTGTCCTGGCCTGTTGTATCCCTAAGCAGGTCGCCAAGGCAATCCCAGACTCCCTCTCAGTTGCTTTAGTTAGGTCTAAGCTTTATCTGTCTACCCCATTGGCCATATTTCCACAATCCTCCCTGAAAATCTTCTAACAGGGTCTAGGAGTTAGCCACTATCTGGCAGTCCCTCTTTTTCTTATGTAAATGCAGCTGCTTTGCTACCTGCTGCAGCACAGCCAATATACCTGCAGAAGTTTTAAAGGCATCTCCATATTCTCTCAGTGGTCTCCACTTGTCCTAGAAGGCCACCACCCTTCCCCATATGTATGTTATAGGCAACCTGGGATGTCCTCCATGGATTTTCCTTTCCTTGAGCTCATGACTGCTATTGCCAGTAGTTCTTTGGCAACTGGCTCAGCTCCTGAAGGGCATTAAGATGGGGCAGGCACAAGACCAAATGATGCACTAGCAAGGTGTCAAACATAAGCTTTATTTATTGGGACTTATGGAGAGGAGAGATTTTCTCTGGTGGTTGCAGTTCAGAGAGTGAAGATAGCATTCGGCAAAGAGGCGGGAAAATGAGGGACAATATATAGAGTCTCAGGAAAGAGACATCTCATAACAAAGTTACATAAAGGGGGTCTGGTGATGTTATTGTAGGATGGAATTGTGCAGTCTGGAAAAATTACAGTCTGTGATATCATCTGTAAATTGTCTCCTTGTGAGGAAGTTTGTTACATTTTAACTTGTGTCCCAGTGCATGCAGATGGCTGCACAATGTGGGCTGTTTCCCTTAGCCAGGGTTGGGGACCTCCTGGACCCCCACAATACTAAAGGGAATGCTTCAAAATGAAAGGAAAAATCAAGGGTGGGAGATTAGGAGAAGAGTGTAGAAATGAAGATTATTAGTAAGGATAACTGTTGCAGTTTGATATTACTTATGAATTCCAAAAAGAGATATTATGTTTTTAAACTGGTATGTTTCTCTGGACATGATACCCTTTGATTGTGTTAAATTCAAAGGCTTTACTTGATTAAATCAAGATTAGGGCTTTGATTGGACCATGTCATTAGGGCATGCAAGGTTGAGTTCCTGCCCCCTTGGTGAGCTATATAAACAGACACTCAATCAAGAAAACAGAAGTAGATACACAAAGAAGATACACAGAAGAAGAGAGACAGCTTTATAGACACAGAAAAGGCCACGGGAAGAGCAATGAGCCATTTGCCTGATAGATTACAGCTGACCTGGTGAAGAGAACAGAGCAGCTAAGCCCAGTAAGAAATGAGCCCCAAGAAAAGAGACGAGACTTATGTCAGCTGACAGGAGAGATCAGAAGAGCTGGACCCATGTAGCCTTAAGAGGAAACAAGAAGGCTGAACCCTCGCAGTTGTCACTCACCATCTTACCTCAACACATGGCAACAGAGATTGGTAAGGACTCTTCAGGGCCTTGTAACTGTAAGCTTTTACCCCAAATAAATACCCTTTATAAAGAGCAATAGATTTCTGGTACTTTGCATCAGTACCCCTTTGGCTGACTAATACAGTAATGTAAAGAGTAAGTAGACAGATAATAGGAAGATATGACACTAGAAGGTCAAAGGATAAAATGGACGAATGAAGTTATGCCTTAAGAGTAAAAACATTGAAATTTAATGAATTGGACTCCCCAAACAAAAGACATAGAGTGACAGAATGAATAAAAAATACGAGCCATTTATGTGTAGTCTGCAATAGACTCACCTAAGCCATAAGGACAAAATCAGGTTGAAAGTGAAAAATTGAAAAAGATATTCCGCACAAATAGTAATAAAAAAAGATCTAGAGTAGTGATACTAACATCAGACCAAATAGATTTTAAATTCAAAACTGTTATAAGAGAAAAGAAGGTCATTATATATTAATAAAAGGGGCTATTCACCAAAAAGAAGTAATTATAATAACTATTTATACACCAAACCTTGGTGCCCCAAAATACATGAGGCCCACACTGGCAAAACTGAAGGGAGAAGTAAGCACCTGTAAAATAATGGTTAGAGACATCAATACACCATTCTCAGCATGGAATAGAGCATCTGGAGAGAAGATAAATAAAGAAACAGAGAGCTTGAGTAATATGATAAATGAACTAAACCTAACAGACATTTCCAGAGCATTATATCACAAAACAGCAGGACATATATACTTTTCAACTATATATGGATCTTTCTTCAAGACAGATCATATGTTGTGTCACAAGACAGGTCTCAATAAATTAAAAAACATAGAAATTATACAGTGCAGTTTCTCTGATCATAAAGGAATAAACTTGTAAATAAATAACAGGTAGAATATTCACAAATTTGTTGAGATTAAACAACACACTCTTAAATAATCAGTGGGTCAAAGAATAAATTGCAGGAGAAATCAGGAAATATCTTATGATGAATGAAAATGAGAACACAACATATCAAAAGCTATAAGACACAGAAAAAGTGTTGAAAGAGAAACTTACAGTTCTCAATGCTTACTTTAAAAAAGAAGAAAGAGTTAAAAATCAAAGACTTAACTACACACCTGGAGGTACTAGAAAAAGAATAGCTAACTAATCACAAACCACATTGGAGGAAAGAAATAATAGAGATTACATCACAATTAATTTAATTTGGGAACAAAAAATATACCATAGAGTGAATTAAAAAAACCCACAAAAGTTGGTTCTTCGGGAAAAGCAACAAAATCAACAAACCCTTAGCTAGACTGACAAAGGAAAAAAAAGAAAATGTTCAAATATATAAAAGCAGAAATGAGAAGGGAGACATTACCACTGAAACTGCAGATTTAAGAGAGATCATAAGAGGATTTTATAAACAACTGTACACCAACAAACTAGAAAATATAAATGAGATGAACAAATTCCTAAAAACACATGAACAACCTACACTTACCCTAGAAGAAATGGAAGACCTCAACTAACCAATCACAAGTGAAGAGATTGAAACAGTCATAAAGAAACCTTCCAAACATGAAAGGCCCAGGAAAAGATGGCATCACAGTTGAATTCTACCAATCATTCAAAGATGATTTAATACCAATCTTGCTCCAGATTTTCCAAAAAAATTGAACAGTAATGAACATTACCAAATTCATTCTGTGAAGCCAACATCACCCAAAGACCAAAACCAGATAGAGTATGAAAAAAGAAAATCACAGACCATTATACCTAATGAATATAGATTTAAATATCCTCAACAAAATACTTGCAAACCGAATCCAAAAGCACATTAAAAGAATTATCCACCTCGATCAACTGGGTTTTATCCCAGATATGCAAGGAAGGTTCAACACAAGAAAATCGATTAGTGTAATAAACCATTTTGATAAATTGAAGAAGAAAAATTACATGATCCTCTCGATTGATGCAGAAAAGGCATTTGACAAAATACAGCATCCTTTCTTGATTAAAACATTCCAAAGATAGGAATAGAAGGAAGCCTTCTCAACATGGTAATCTGCATATATAAAAAATCTACAGCTAGCATTGTACTAAACAGTGAAAGACTGAAACCTTTCCTGCTGAGATCAGGAACAAAACAAGGATGCCCACTTTCACCACTGTCATTGAATATTGTGCTAGAAGTTCTAGCTAGAGCAATTAGGGTAGGTAAAGAAATAAAAAGCACCCAAATAGTAAAGGAAGAAGTAAAACTTTCACTGTTCACAACTGACATGATCTTATATCTAGAAAACCCTGAAAAATCCACAACAAAGCTATTAGAATTAATAGATGAATTCAGCAAAGTGACAGGATACAAGATAAATTCACAGAAATTGATAGTGTTTCTGTACACCACTGATATGCAATCTGAGGAGGAAATCAGAAAAAAATTCCATTTATAATAGCAACTTTAAAAATCAAATATTTTGAAATAAACTTAACCAAGGTCATACATACCAGTATTCAGCAAACTACAAAACATTGCTAAAAGAATCTGAAGAAGACTCAAATAAATGGAAGGACTTTCTGTATTCATGGATTGGAAGACTAAATTTAGTTGTCAATTCTACTGAAAGTTATTTACAGATTGAGCGCAATCCCAATAAAAATCCCACCCTCCTTTTTTTTTTACAGAAATGCAAAAGCCAATTATCAAATTTTGCCTAAAATACCTTAAAAAAGAAGAACAAATTTGGAATACTCTCACTTCCTGACTTTAATCATATTACTTAGCTACAGTGATAAAAAAACAAACAAACACAGCATGATAATGGCATACAGACAGACAGATTGACCAAGGGAACAGAATCGAGAACTTAGAAATAGACCCTCACATCTACTGACAAGTGATTTTTGACAAGGCTGTCAAGCCCTCCCAGCTTGGACAGAATAGTCTGTTCAACAAGTGGTGCTGGGAGAACTGGATAGCCATATCCAAAAGAAAAAAAGAGGAACCATATCTCACACTTATACAGAAATTAACTCAAAATGGATCAAAGACCTAAATATAAAAGCAACAATAAAACTCCTAGAAGGAAATGTAGGAAAACATCTTCAAGATCTTTTGGTAGGTAGTAGTTTCTTAAACCTTACACTCAAACCATGAGCAACAAAAGAGAAAATACATAAAAGGGAAACCTTAAAAATTAAATACTTTCACACTTCAAAGGATTTTGTCAAAACAAAGACAGCCGACTCAGTGGGAGAAAATAGTTGGAAATCACATATCCGATAAGGGTTTAATATTCATGATATATAAAGAGATTATACAACTCAACAATAAAAAGTCAAACTACCCAATTAAGAAACAGGCAAAAGATTTGAAAAGTCAGCTGTCCAAAGAAGAAATACAAAGGGTGAATAAACATCTGAAAAAAAATGTTCATCTTTACTAGCGATTAGGGAAATGCAAGTCAAAACTACAATGAGATATTATTTTACACCCGTTAGAATGGCCACTATTAAAAAGTCAGAAAACTGTAAGAGCTGGAGAGGATGTGGAGAGATAAGAATGCTTATTCACTGTTGGTTGGAATGTGGAAGACTGTTTGGCAGTTCCTAAGGAAGTTGAATATAGATTTGCCATGTGACCATGCAATACCATTTCTAGGCATATACCCAGAAGAACTGAGAGCAGTGACCCAAACAGATATCTGCACACAGATGTTCACAGTGACATTATTCACAATTGCCAAAAGTTGGAAACAACCCAGTTGTTCATCAACTGATCGATGGATAAACAAATTTTGGTGTATACCTAAGATGGAATATTATACAGGGCTAAAAAGAAATGAAGTGAAGCATATGACAACATGGATGAACCTGGAGAACATTCGTTTGAGTGAAGCAAGCCAGATACTAAAGGACAAATACTGTATGATTGTGCGATTATGAACTAAATATATTGTGTAAACTCATGGAGTTAATAATTAGAATATAGGTCAGCAGAAAACAGAATGATGTTAGGTAATGGAAAGCTGAGGGTTAATCTGTACAGAATTGGTAAAAAAGGTTGTTTGTAAATTTTTGGAAATGAATATAGATGGTGAATGCACATCATAGTGTTTGTAACTAGCAGTGCTATTATATGAGTATGACAGTGGTTGAAAAGGTAAATCTAAGGCAGGGATTCTTAACAAGGGGCCTATGAGCATGAATTGAAATTCAAAAAATCATTATTTTTGTAGGAATGTGTTGGTGTTGGTGTGATATATTTATTAAATTATACACAGTATAGTGTAGACTTAGTAAAAGGTCCATGGTTTTCACCTGGCTGGCAAAGAGGTGTATGGAACAAAAATGGTTAAGAACCCTTGGTTAAGTTCATGCATATTACTAGAAGGAAAGCTAAAAAGGTAACATGGGACTCTATAACATAGTGAAACATCATGTAAAATACAAATATGGGTGATACTGTACTCATAAGACTGTTTTTACAAAATATAAATCTAAAACTATAGAGATAGAAACAGAAGAGCATTTATTTACAGCAGGTGAAGTATAGATAGATTGAAAGGTGATGAGTCTTGTTTTCATTATTTTTATTATTGGAATAATGAAAATGCTCTAAAATGATTGAAGTGATGAATGCACAACTATGTGATTGTACCAAATACCCTTTATTGTACATTTTCGATGGATTTATGCTTTATTAATATGCATCAATAAAATTTGATTTGTTAAAAAAATGGATCAAGGACCAAAATATAAATGCTACTATTATAAAACTCCTAGACAAAATATCTTCAAGATCTTGTGGTAATTTCTTAATCCTTTTACCCAAAGCAAGAGCAACAAAAGTAAAAATAGATAAATGGGACCTCATCAAACGTTAACACCATTACCCTGAATTACATTGCAGTGACAGATTCAGACCATTGTATATCTTGTAATAACTTGAAAAAATGTGCAGAAGAGAGTGTAAACCACAATGTAAACTATAATCATTGCTTAATGGCAATGCTCCAAGATGTGTTCATCAATTGTGGCAAATGTACCACACTAATGAAGGATGTTGTTGATGTGGGAAAATGTGGGAGGGCTAGGAAGCAGGGCATATTGGAATCCCCTATATTTTTTGTGTAACTCCATTCTTAGTGGAAAGCCCCAAGATGTGTATATCTATTGCAGGTGATGTGCCACACTAATGAAGGATGGGAGGTTGTGGCAGGAGTGGGAGGTGGGGCATACGGGAATCCCTACAATTTTTGTGTAACATTTATGTAATCTTAGCATCTTTTAAAATATAAAAAATAAAATTATTATAAAAATGTTTAAAAAGACTTTGTCAAGAAAGTCAAAAGGCAACCTACTCAATGGCAGAAAATATTTGGAAACCATATATCTAATAAGGGTTTGATATCCATGTTATATAATGATAAAAAGAAAAACAACCCAATTAAACAATGGGCAAAAGCCTTGAATAGACATTTATTCAAAGAGGATATGCTAATGGCCAAAATTCTCATGAAAAAATATTCAACATCACTAGTTATTAGGGAAATGCAGACCAAAACTATAATGAGATAGCATTTCACACAGTATAGAATGGCCATTATTTAAAAAGCAAAAACCTTGCTTGATAGAATTTGTAGAAATAAGAATACTCCTTCACTGTTGGTGAGAATGTAGAATGGTGCAGCCTTTGTGGGAGACAGTTTGGCAAGAATCTGAATATAAAACTGCTGTGTGATCCAACAATTCTGTTACTAGGAATAAATTTAGAAAAACTGAAAGCAAGGACGCAAACTGACATTTGCACACCAATGTTCATAGCAACTTTATTCACAATTGCTAAAATATGGAACCAGACCTCCTGTCCATCAACCAATGAATGGATAAACAAAACATGGTATATTCATACAATGGAATACTATTCAGTTGCAAGAAGAAATGAAATTGTTATGCATATCAAAACATGGATGAACCTTGAGGATATTTTGTTGAGTGAAATAAGCCAGACATAAAAGGACACATATTGTTTGGTCTCACTAATGTGAAGTAAATATGATGAGTAAACTCATGGAGGTATACTCTAGAGTATAGGTTACTAAGAGATAGAATGTGGGTTGTAAATGGAGGCTGGTGCTCAATATATGCAGAATTTTTTATAAGGTTTATTGTAAAAGTGTGGAAATGAATACAGTTGATGGTAACACATTATAGTGAGTATATCTAACACTGTTGATTACTAAATGTGAATGTAGGGGTAGTCTGTGGAGGTAAATGTTAATTGAAAGGAAGCTAGAGAATAATATAGGGAATGTATAACAGTGATTTTGGTGGTGGATGATGATTGTGGTTAATAGTATAAGTATAATAATGCTCTTTTTTTATAAAGGGTTAAGAATATCGTGATATACCTGAAAATTACAATTAATGTAACTCATCAATGATAGTTAATAGTAATACTATAATATTTTTGCCACAATGGCAAAGAAGCTATATCAATTCTAAGGATCAACAATAGGGAGTGATAAGGTGGTTATGGAATTTTTCCTTTTGGAGGAATGAAAATGTTCTAAAATTGACTGAGGTGATGTGAGCACAACTCTGTGATGGAAATGAGAGCCACTGAGTGTACACTTTGAATGGGCTTCTTGCTCACATATGGTGATTCTTGCAATGCAAGAAATTATAACAATGAGGTGGAGCCAGTGGCCACTTGACAGTTTTTGGGTAGGGAGGGGATGAGCAGTTGAAATACAGGGGCTTCTTTGGGAGTTGGAGGTTGTCCTGAGTACTGTCGTGGCAATGGATGTAGGCCATTTTAAATCAGCACACACCACTCAGAACTGAGTGGGAGAGAGTGTGGTCTACAGTGTGAACTGTAGTCTATGGTTGGTGGCAAGGCTCCAGGATGTGTAAGTTCATTGAGGTTGGTGGGCCACACTGTGGGAGATGTTTGTGTGGGATGTGGTGGGAGGTGTGGGAGGTGGGCAACATGGGAATCCCAGTGGGTTCCGTGTAATATTTTAGGTAATCTAAGCACCTCTTAAAATATATGTATATATATATATATATAAATAACATTTTTGTAAGCAAATACACATATATGCACATATATTTATATATCATTATGCAAATGTTTGTATGTATTGTGAGAATTTTGATTTTTACCCATAATAAAAAAAAAAAAAAAAAAAGAAAACAAAAAACAAAAAAAAAAAAACATGGGACTGTATAATACAGGGAATTGAGTGGTGGAAGATGGACTGTGGTTAACAAACAAATATGAAAACGTTCTCTCATGAACTATAACAAATATATAACATTAATGCAGGGTGTTAATAATCAGGTGGGCTGGGGGAAAATACATGAAATACAAGATATTGGCTATAGTTAGTAGTAATATTTTGATGATGCTTTTTCATAATTTGTAACAAATGTTTCATGACAATGCAAAGTGTTTGTGGTGCGGTGATATATGGGAGCCTTGTATGATGATATGCATGTTTGTCTTGTAATTTCACAACTTTTAGTGTACTCTTATTGTTTAATGTATATTCATGTATGAATGATATACTTCAATAAAATTTTACTAAATTTTTTTTCATTGATCAGATTACATGATCATATAAATGAAAATTCTAAAAAATCCACACACAAAAAAGCACTAAAACTAATAAAGAAGTCACCAAGATTGCAGGGTAAAAGATCAATATAAAAATTAATTATATTTCTATACATTAGTAATAAATGATCTCAAAATCAAATTAAGAAAATTCTATTTATAATAGCACCAAAATAATCAAATACCTGTAATAAATTTAACAAAATATGTGCAGGACTTGTAAGATGAAACTACAAAGCATTGTAGATGGTGATGGTAATACAACATTGTGAATGTAATTAATGCCACTGAAAGTTTAATGTGGTTAAAATGGGAAATGTTATGTTGTATATATATTATCACAACAAAATATATTAAAAATTAAAGCGAGCATGTAGTAAAGGAAAGAAGACTTAGAACTGAGCTGAGTAATACCTTATATGGAGGTTGGGAAGATTAAGAGGGGCCAGCAAAAGACACTATGAAGAAGCAGCCAAGGAAGTAGGAGAAAAACCATGAAGAATTCCCTGAGACAAGGATATGTATTTGAAGTAACTGTGCAGTTCTTGTGGCTTCAGGCAGGGGTATGACTTGAGGATGTAACGATACAAATAAAAGCTAACAGAGTTAAACTGCTTTCTGCTCAACCTCTTCATCAGAGGTTGAAAATTGAATACCTCTTGCCCCAATATGAGCAAGGATGGGGGTAGAAATGCATATTTAAAACCATTTTAAACATTTAAAACATTTCATATTTCTAGCTAGAGTCTTTCAATTCAGATTAACATAAAACAGGATTAGAAATCAATTTCAATAAAAATACCAGGCAAGTCAGTTTCTTAACATTGATGAAATGAAATTATTTTCTTACCCTCTAGAAAAAAATCAATACTATTAATAGTAAGTATTATTTGTATAGCATTTTACTTGCATTATCTCATTTAAATTCCAATGTAGTCATGTGATGTAGTTATTATTATTATAATCTTTTATAGATGAGACAAATGAAGTTTAGAGAGTTTAAGCAACTTGCTCAATATCATGTAGTGAATAAAATCAGAGCTTAATCTTGAACCTAGTTTGTGGTCAATTCTCCATCCTAGGTACAATCAATTATGATAGTTGTGAGATATACAAACAGCTAATAGTCTGTTTGGTAGTTATCTTTGGGTAGGTGTGACTTCAGGGTCATAGATAAATAAAGATGATTACCATTTGTATAACCAGTCACCATTCAGTCTTTCAACTCGGCAAATTCCCATTATGCCCTTTGTTTTTTTTTTTTTTTTTTAAGATTTTATTTATTTATTCATTTATCCCCCCCTTGCTGCTCGTGCTCGCTGGGTCAGCCAACCACGCCGTGCGGGCGGGCCTGCCCTCACCAGGAGGCCCCGGGAACCGAACCCGGGGCCTCCCATATGGTAAACGGGAGCCCTACTGATTGAGCCACAGCCGCTTCCCTCACTATGCCCTTTGTATCAGTCAGCCAAAGGGGTGCTGATGCAAAATACCAGAACTCTGTTGGCTTTTATAAAGGGTATTTATTTGGGGGTAGAAGCTTACAGTTACCAGGCCATAAAGCATAAGTTACTTCCCTCACCAAAGTGTGTTGCCACACATTGGAGTGAGATTGTGCTGACGTCTGCAAGAGTTCAGGCTTCCTCTTCCCCTTAAGACTCCATGGTCCCAGCTTCTTCCAATATAAGCTGTGGGCTAGGATAAATCTCATCTCTCTTCCAGGGCTCATTTCTCTCTGGGCTCAGCTGCTCTGCTCTTTCCTCAAGGCCAGCTGTAGACTATCAGGCTAACAGCTCGCTTCTCTTCCCAGGGCCTCTGCTGTGTCTAATGGAGCCTTCTCTCCTTCCTCAAGTATCTACTTCTTTGTGTGTTGACTAACCAAATTTTATTACAGATTAATAAATAAAAAGGAAGGAGAGTGATTGTAGCTGTGCTCTAAGGTATAAAGAAAGGAAGATGACTGAATTTAATTGTGTACTAAGTGTTGTGTTTGGCTTCAAGTTTGCATTCTGCTAATCATAATTTGTTTCTCATGCAAGTTTTAGGTTTTCTTTCATAACGGGCTCTTCAATATCCCTCCTCAAATGGCTTTTCAGGGCTTAATGAGCTTACAACAGTAGTCTCCTCTGAGGTAATGGCAATAAAATTAAAAGGAATGAATAATGAATCACAAGCTTTGTTCACAGCCATGATTTTTCCTAGGTATTAGGCTTAAGATGCTAAGTAATGGGTACCTCATCAGTCAGTTAAGTACATAGTCACTTGCCTGTTTTCTCAGCCCAGAGAAAGACCTAGCTTGGTGCCTGTGCAACTTGATACCACTTTGGGTTAAAATCAAGCTGACTACCATGCATGCATGCTTCTTTATTTATTCTGGTGGAATAAGGAGGAGATGTGGCAAAGTATGCATATAAAATGGAAAGAAAGATGTTACAGAGAAGAATAATGAGGCTGTACACTATCAGGGTCAAGGTTATAGTTATTAGGTAAAATAGAAATACTTGAAGGAACTGGAAACTTGTGCAAACATGCCAATGTGTTTGTAAAAACACACACATAGCCTGTTATCTTAGCACACTGGGTCCTTATAAATATAATCTCAAAATAAAAATAAATAACTGAGTATGGCATAATGACTTCAGCATTATATATTCAACTCGATCCTTGCCCACTACTTCTGGAAATTCCAGATGGTGGCAGCCCAGTTAGCACTGGCCTTCTCTTAGAGGGAATATTAAAGTGTGGAAGTAATTATTATCCTCTCATTGTAGGTGCAGGTGTATATAATAGTAGGGAGCTGGGGAATAAATAAGAATAAGAAAGGCAGAATTTTTTGCTCACAGTTAAGTTCTAGTTTAATTGAAGGAAGTAGGGAAGGTCAGAGTGCCTTATATACATGAATAAAGTAGAGAACAATGCACAAAATAAATGATACTTAGAACCTATTCAATCTATTCAATTAAATCTAATTCTATCTCCATTTTGTTGCCTGAATATTCCTTGGTCCTACAAGTTAAGAGGTTGCCTGGTGTCTGTTTACCCATAGTAGTAGGGAACTCATTGATTCTGGAATTTATATGGTTGGTATTAAGAAAATTGTCATTTAGAAGGTAGTTGCTTGCTGTTTTCATTTCCTACAGGGCTTCTAAGGCAAAATACCAGAAATAAGTTGGGTTTTGAAATGGGAATTTATTTGGGGTAAATTCTTACAGTTCTGAGACTGTAAAAATGTCCAAATCAAGGTATTATCAGAGGTGCTGCCTTACCAAAGTTTATCTCCTAGATCCTGGAATTCTGCCATGTGGCAAGGCAAGATGGCAGCCAGTCTCTGGTTTCTCCTCCAGACTCACTTTTTCCCAGACTTCAGCTGTGGACAATCAGGCATATGGCTTATCTCTTCCCAAGCCTTTTTCTTTCATCTTTGAGCTGCTCTGTGGGACTAGCCTCTTGGGGGCTTTGTTGCTTCAGCTTTGGATGCTCCCTGATTCCAGAATCTAGCCTCTCTCAGCCTCTTGGGGTTTCTCTGGAAAAGAGATGTCTTTCACAACTAGAGGTGATCCTGGAGTCCTCTCTGTCACAGGGCAGGGTCAAAATGGCAGCTTTCTTTCTCTGTATCTCCATTTATATAAGACTCCAGCAAGACATCTGAGACCCAACCTGGTCCATACCTCACTGACATAGTCCAATCAAAGGCCCTAAACTGAATTCAATCCAATCAAAGGGTCCCACATCTATAACTTTAACCAAAAGCCTTTAATTGGCATGATCTAATCAAAAGTGATCTAACCAAAAGATCCCACCACATACAATCGGTTCACAGGCACAGGAATTGTTTGCTTAAGAACATAATTTTCTGTGGTCCACAAAAGACTCAAACCAATACATTTATGTAGGGCTCAAATCTACTTTCTGGGAGCAACCAAGTTCTTCTGCTTGCGACCACTCAGGCACAAGTATATTCTCTTCTTCCAAATGATGTCCTATATTAAAAATAGCAGCTATTCAATCATGAAGTCTTTCCTTCTTCAAGATAAACATCTCATTCTTTCAACAATTTCTTTTATAAGACAATGTATAATTAAGCCCAAAATTTTTGGCACAGTCATTAATAAAGAAATTCAGAGTAAAGAGAGATAAATGGGGCTGAGTTGTAGTGATGAGGTGGTACTTGAATTGTTTGTTTACTTATGTATTTTCAGTCTCTCCCAATATAATGTAAGCTCTTTGAGGGCAAAGACTTTGTCCTATTTACCATTATGTTTTCAGAACATAAAACAGTGGCTGGCAAATAAAATAATTCAATAAAAATAGATTGACTTGAAGAAAATAACTTCAGGAAAAACTCTGGTCTATCTTAAAAGAAGATAAACCATAAATTTAAACCCAGTGTCTGAAAAGATCCTTATTGGGAGAAGCTTGCTGAATCTAGTGATTAACTGACATAAGTACAAAAGATAAAGTAGCTAATGTTCCCCTGAAAGTAAACACTGACTTACACTAGTGTGCAAAATAATATCTCTAAAGTTTGCCAAGAAAGATTATCTGCTAGGACTCTCCAATGGAGAATAACCACAGTATTTCTTATAGCTTTGGTATTAATTTCAATTCTGTGTATATTCTTACTGATTCTGAATTTACAAATGGAGTAAAGCAAAAGATTAGGGGGATATCAGTTTGTTGTTTTATTCACCCTACCAACCATTATACCTCATGGCTCCCCACTTCTTTCTGAAAATAATACCAATGTCCTTCAGTCACAGACCATTAAGAACACACCTGTAGCTCAATAAGGTGGTGTAGCAGTTTAACATTATTTATGAATTCCAAAAATAGATATTGGATTATGTTTGTAAACTGGTCTGTTCCTCTGTGAGTGATTAAATTATGATTAGGGCTTTAATTGGGCCACATCAGTAAGATGTTGAGTCCCTGCCCCCTGATGGGTGGGGACTCACAGATAAAAGACATGGCAAAGGACAGAGTTGGAGTTCTGATGCTGAGTTTTTGAGCTGAAGCCCTGGGAAGTACGGACTAAAGGAGTTTGGTTTTGGGGAAGGAGAGAAGATCCCTGGAAAAGAGATGAGCCATTCACCTGATAGTCTACAACTGGCTCTGTGGAGAGAACAAGCAGCTAAGCCCGGATAGAATCAAGCCCTGGGGAGGGAGACAAAGCCTAGAGAGCCTGACCATGGAGACTTAAGAGGAAGAGAAAGGCTCAACATCAGCAGCCATCTTGCTCCAACATGTGGCAACAGACTTTGGTGAGGGAAGTAACTTGTACTTTATGGCCTAGTAACTGTAAGCTTCTAACTCAAATAAATACCCTTTATAAAAGCCAACAAATTTCTGGTATTTTGCATCAGCACCCTTTGGCTGACTAATACAGTTGAGTTTAGTACTTGCTGCAATTAGTGAGAACACACCATGAGGAACCATGGGGTGCCTCAGTGGGAGTGTTAGGAAGGACTTAATATAGAATTTGGGGTTTGCTTAGGTGATTTGGGGGAAGGTCCAAGGAAATGTGAGTTTGCTATTAATTGGGTACTCTCAGGAAATGGTGACAATCATTGAATATCATTGAATATCTCAATAAATTTTATGTAAAGAGAGAGCAGACTAAAATGAAGTTAAAGCTGTAATTGGTCAAAAAGTAGCAGCCATTTATATTAGCCAAGAGAAAGAGATAGTTTATATTTTGTGGTTTGGCAATATTTATGTTTTTGTTTGTTCTTAGACAAAATTATGAATTGGTTTTGTTTAGCTCACTTACTTGTGGTCTTAGAGTGGCATTGTCTGATGTTGGTGTTCTCTGAGAAAGTTTATATCTAACAGGAGAACAGCATATCCTAGCTGTGATCACCAGGCCAGCTTCTAATAACACTGAAGCCTAGCTTTAAGTGTAAGATCTGTTCCTGGATGTCAGGGGCTGGTTTTCATTTCTCAGCTTCAAAAGCATTATAGAGGTAGGAGGTAAAAGAAACATTTTCTCTTCTCCAAATTATTCATTCACCAGGCACAGACCCTGTACTCAACCAAGTGAGAGTCTTGCTCAGAGGATTTTGTCTATGTATGATCTTGGTGTTGTTGATTAATTTTTGCTCTTCACAAGGTCAATAAATAGCCACACAGGTGCTGATATAATACTTTGTCACAATCTGGCTTTGGTCTCCAAGATGAGATTTGAAGTACAATCACAGAATAGCTCAATGTGACCACTTTGTTCACACTTGCTGGCCTAATTTTTGCTTGTCTTCCCAGTCATTTTTGGAATGAAAAAAGATACAAATACTTTCCACTGTGCACACTGGGCTCCCTCCCACTGAGCACAAACTAATTGCTGTATTTACCTACACAGCCTCTGCTACTGCAGTTATAAAAACTATTAGTGCTTACTGAGAATTCATTCTGTGTAATATATTAGGCTAAATTCTACCTTTCAGTTCATTTAGGAACATCCTCCCCTTTGTTGTAGATAATTAAAATCATTTGAGCCCTGCAAAACATTCTAAACCAGCTAGTAAAGAGGCAGAAAGAACAATTAATTTTTACTCATGGTAGATTCTCTGGGTAAGACTTGCTTGGTCCTGTACAATTCTGGTGTTTGGACAATGATCAACTAAGAGAGAGGAAATATATGCTGTGGAACAACCACTTCCTGCTTCCCTAATGTTCCATGTTTAGGATCATTGGATAATTTCATTTTACAATTTCATTGTGTGCCCCTTCCATCATGAATGAGTTTTCCAAAGCTAAGACTTAGCATGTGTTAACCATAGACAATCTTCTCATTTTCTTACACAAAGACTGAGATGTTTACATAATAAAGGCCTCACAAATATAATTGAGGTTTATGAAGATCTGTAGCACTGGAGAGAAGATGGATGAGGTGATAAAGTTGCTGGAAGTTATAGGCTAGGTATTTCTGACCTGCCTAGTCATATGATATAAACAGGTTCAGACAAAACAATGAAACAGTACATGTGGCTGTCTCTCTGGCTAGAGGAGCCCATACCAAATCTTGGTGCATATTTCCATCCTTCTCTCCTATTTCTCAGCAAGCTCTGTTCTTTCCCCCATTTCCCAATATTCATTTCACTGGCCTAACTAAACTAGCATGTTCTTAAACTCTTATGCAACATAGCCAAGAACCTAAAGGAATCCAACACTTCCCTGACTTCATTTGGTGAGCCATTGCCAGGAGACAGAAAGGTGAGTGGTGCTCCCTCACCTCTCTAGAGACTGGTGAGTTTTATAGTCTGATTGTGCCCTCTTTTGGTTCTGCCATTTTAAAGGGGGTTCTTGGATAGGAGGTCCATAGATAGACTCCCACAGGACATAAACTCAGTCTACCCAGAATTCCAGCTTCCTCTCTGGAGGTGGAAGGGACAAGTCCCCATGCTGTGTAGATCCAAGGAAGTTCTGAGTGGTGGGTGGAACCACCCTTGATACTTAAGAAGGCATATGGCCTAAGTTGAGCAGGAGTCTGCTGGGAGTTTACCACACCCTCTCTGTGAGTTCAGAATGGCTATCACCCATTGTATCATTTCCTTAGACCACTAGTTAACTCCGTTTAAATAAAAGTGACTTTGATCTTCCAATTACTGCTTTCCTCATTTTGGGTCTGTGAGATGCTTTAGAATGTCTTAGAAACTGAAAATGCATTTGGTAGCAAGGCATGAGCCCACCCTCAGTAATGCCCTGAGGCTTTGCCCTTTCTCCACCCTGGGGAGGACCTGAGATTTCTTGGGGAATCTCTGAGGGTGTTTGCCTCTCCCCTGTAGAACAAGGAACCTCCTCAGTTGCTGTCAATTGAGATTAAAAAGTTCCTGGCCTTCCTAGCTCCCTGCCTATTTCCTTATAACACTCCAATTCTTCCAGTGAAAAGGCTTCCAGGGTTTTACCCCTCCTGGGAGGTAACTAATGGGATGCAGCCTAATTCATGTCTCCTTGGGGTCAGGGCTTCTCTGGATACTTTAGCTCCATACTTAGCAGCTGCCCAGGGATTTTCCTAGAGGAATGAAGCTGGAGGGCCCTGCATGAAGTTTCTGCCATAGACAGACACTGGGAGCTCCACATCTAGGTGATTCTAAAGTCAAGCCTTTCCCTAAGATAAGCTAAGTGTGAAAAATTCTCTCTTCTATTTTAAACTGTGTTGGCTTTAACTTTGTCAGTCTCTTTATGCCTAGGAACTCATAAACCAGATTTGGGGTTCACCTGTTACAAATTTGATAACAGTGAAAGGTAATGTAAAAATGAGTCTTTAAATGTCTATACTATCTTACAATTGAATTTGATATATAAAAGAAATCATAAGTGGAATCAATTCAACTGCTGAAGAAGCAGAAAAACTTAGCAAAATTGTTACAATAAAATTGTTTCAGTTGCTTAGTTAATAAATGAAAGTGCCCAAATTGTTTTTAAGTGGAAACTTACTAGAAACTAACTAAGAGTTAAGATCATTATATAGATGCCTTTATATTATAAAACAGCAGAAGGATAATAACTGAAATTGCTATAACTGGCTTGTTTAGCCTAGACTTCAGCTATTGTAATGGTTATCTTCAACTAATTTGTCTTTTTTATGGCTACTTCAGGTCTAGTTTGTGCTTGCTATAGTAATGGTAATTATAAAGTAAACTTACCTTTGATTATGGTTATTTTGTGACTAGCTTTTCCTCACCCTTAGACTTCAGCTGTTGTGATGGTATTATAAATTGAGTTTGCCTTTGTTTAGGGTTACTTCACATCAGGCCTCACCCCTTGCCATTGTTTTTGGTTTCATGACAACGTCTGCCCCCCATGGCTCAGAAGAAGGCAAAATTTAAGATATCCCTTTCTCCTATCCTTCCACTGGTATTAGTGACCCTGTTTTCTCTTGTGACTCCAAGTGTGGACTAAATTGTTGCCTGGTGGAATTCTCAACCCTCAGGGTTGGACATCCACTCTTCCAGTCCAGCGGCTAAGGACTGACATTGGGGGCCTCCCACCTAGAGTTTTGATGTTCTTAAAAGCAGCAGTTCATGAGAGAAACCAGTTTCCCTGAGGCTTCAATTACCTCAGTGAGTATATAGTGGAATTAGAACTTCTCATCTAGGTTTCTCAAAGTCAAAATGGGAAATAAGGAAAGTTCTGAAGTAAAGGAAAACTGTAATTTAGAGCATTAGGGACAATTTAGTTATAAGCCAATAATTAAAAAGAACACATTTTTTTTGTGTGCAAAACTGCATGGTCACAGTGCAAATTAGGGTAATTAGAAATAGCCTTCAAAGAAAACTTTTAATGTTATTTTACATTTAAACTTAATTTGTAAAAGAATGAAAGTTTTAAGTAACATCAATGAGTTGTGTTTTTGTGTCTCACTCTCTATGAGCATCTGCTATTTGCTCAGTGTATATCTTCATACATCGGGATGGTAATATCAAATTAACAAATGAAAATTCTTAAAAGAGCTCTGTTCAAAATGCTAATTATCAAATATGCACTTATATATGTAAATAAGTATTCCTGGAGCCCAAATTAGGCTCAGCAGGATGGAAGCTTCATATAGAAATCTGAATATAGGAACTATTGAGAATGGGAAAAAGATTTTCCTGGGCTCTAACCTACCTAGCCCCCAAAGCCTTTTCTTTGCAAGAGCTCTGGAGGAGGGGCTAGGTGTGACAGATTAAAACTCTATATACAAGGCTGGGGAATTAAGAATCATAATTTGTCCTGTATTTCCCCAATTTAAACCTGTTAACAGCTTTAAAATAAGAGTGGTTAATAATGCTATTACCAAATTTCAGTGAATAAAGGAAATGTCCTTGAAAGGTATGGAAAGATCTTTTCTAAATTATAATTACAACAAATTAAACAATTGCAATATATTCCAGAAAAAAGCAATCAGTACACTTTTAAGATTATTTACAGATTTAGAATTTTATTAAAGAAAAGAGGCTTAAGCCTCCTGTAAAAGAAGGGAAAAGAGCATTTTTTACATAAAATATAATGGTTTCCACTTTATTTAGCTTGGTTGTTATCACCCTAGGTTTATAGGATACCAATCAAATAAATTAACATTATATGTATTAAATTTTTAAGATGGTTAAAATTGTAAGTTCATGTTTAATGAAACTAATCCAAAGAAGGAAATGTAGATCTGTCCTTTCTTAGAAGGATAAAGTAAATTTCATTGGTTGCTAATATTTTTAAAAGCATATTTTCAGGTAAGGAAACCAGTCTATGTGGTTACAGTTAATTATAAAGATTTTTTAAAAAGCGTCTTCTTAACTGAAACATTTAAATGCCTAATTCCAAGAAGCCATAATTTATTAGAAACCTAAATTTATATTAATAACAAAAAAGTAACTTCATATCACAGAAACCTGTCAGAGGCCACTTCAATCTGCATGATAAAGTGATGGTAAGGAAAGATAATCTTGATTTCATTGGTAATCTTCAGCTTTCATAAAATAATTGAGAAAGTAAATTTCCCTGTGCTCCTAAAGTAAAATACCTGTTAATTAATGTCATCATGGTAAAGGTGCAAAGGTAAAAAGCAAAGTACTAAAAAGTTAAGTTCATTTAATATGTTTTAAACTGCATTGGAAGTATTTAGAAAGTGTATGGGGGAAAATGGCATTGATGTAAGTAGGCACTGCTCAGCTTTTTTGAAAAAAAAAAAAGGCAGGGAAGGGGCAAAATACTACCCAAGTGAGCTGTTTTTGGTATCCACAGAGCAGGAGGCTTCAAGGCATCATTCAGAAGGGAGCTGGGTGAAGGGATAGAAAGCTCAAGGGAAAAATATTGCTTTGCTTTTGCATGGTTCCTCTTCTACCTTTTTTGTATTATTATTACTATTATTATTTTTCTCTTCTTATCTCTTTCCTTTTTTCTGGCCAAATGTTTTTTTCAAGGGAACACAGAAAACTGCAAGAATATAGAATAAGAAAAGCCAAGTACCAAAAATTAAACTTACAACACATAAAGAAACAACAAAATAAAACCCTAGAGTAGAAAGAGACACTAACCAACCACATAAACCCATCAAGATAAGCAGATGCCTAGACAGCAATGAAAAATTATAAGCCATACTAAGAAAAAGGAAGACATGGTCCACTAAAAAACAGGAGGAGATGCAGAATGTGGAACAACTAATCAAGGATGTTCTAACAAATACCGTGAATCAAATTAATGGAGTGAAAGAGAGATAAAGGACATTAAAAAGACACTGGGGGAACATACTGAAGAAATTATAAATATATATAAAAAGATAATGGACCTGATGGTGATGAATAGCATAATGCAAGAAATCAAAAACACCCTGGAAGTACATAACACCAAGTTTGAACAGGCAGAGGAAAGAATCAGCAATGTGGAAGATAGTACAGCTGAAATCAGACAGATAGTAGAACAGATATATAAGAAGATAGAAAAAATCCAGCAAGGACTTAAGGATTTGGATGACAGCACAAAAAACAAAAACATATGCATTTGAGGAATCCCTGAGGGAGAACAGAAGGGAAAGGGAGTGGAAGGAGTATTAGAGGAAATAATGGCTGAAAATTTCCCAACTCTATAGAGGGACATGGATGTACATATTCAGGAAGTGCAGTGTAACCCAAACAGTAAAAATCCTAACAGGCTGACCCCAAGACAAATACTTTTCAAATTGTCCAATGCTCAAGACAAAGAAAGAATACTGAAAGCAGCAAGAGAAAAGAGATCCATCATGTACAAGGGATATTCAATAAGATGAAGTGCTGATTTCTCATCTGAAACCATGGAGACAAGAAGGCAGTGGTACGACATAGTTAAGGTGCTAAAAGGAAAAAACTTCCAGCCAAGAATTCTCTATCCAGCAACTGGCATTCAAAATATTCACAGATAAACAGAATTTAAGAGAGTTTGTCAACAAGAAACCTGCCCTTCAAGAAATACTATAGGGAGTTCTGCAGGTTGAAAGGAAAACATAAGAAAGAGAGAGTTGAAGGAGGGTGTAAGAATAATTAAAAGGTAAAAAGAGAGAGAAAAAAAAAACAACATATGGCATACATAAACCTAAAGAAAATATGGCTAATATAAGTAATTTTTGACAGTAATAACATTTAATGTTAATAGATTAAACTCTCCAATGAAGAGACACAGTTTGGCAGAATGGGTAAGGAAATATGACCCATCTAAATGCTGTCTACAATAAAATTTCAATAAAAAGTTGAAAATAAATAAATAAATAAATAAATAATAAATGCTGTGTACAAGAAACTCACCTTAGACCCAGGAACACAAGGAGGCTGGTTGGTTGGAAAACAATCTTACATCCAAACCACAATCAGAAAATGGCAGGAACAGCCATACTAATATCAGACAAAATGGACTTTAAATGCAAAACTATTGTAAGAGACAAAGAAGGACACAATATATTAATAAAAGGGATAATCTGTCTAGAAGAAACAACAATCTTGAACATTTATGCACCAAACCAGGGCGCCTCAAAATACGTGAGGCAAACACTGGAAAAACTAAGTGGAGAAATAGATACCTCTATAATTATACTGGGGGACTTTAATATACCATTATCACCATTATACAGAACATCTCAACAGAGGACCAATAAAGATACAGAGAACTTGAAAAATATATTAGAGGATATGGACATAATAGACATATACAGAACATTACACTGAAATACAGCAGGAAATACATTCTTCTGCAGTGCATATGGATCGTTCTCCAGGATAGACCACATGCTAGGCCACAGAACAGCTCTCAATGAATTCAGAAAGATTGAAAATATACAAAGTAATTTTTCTGGCCACAATATAATGAAGCTGGAATTCCATAAGGGGCAGAAAAGCAGATTTGGCACTAAGATATGGAAGTTAAACAACACAATCTTAGACAATCAGTGGGTCAAGGAGGGAATTGCTCTTCTGCCCCTTCTATTTGAACCTATAGTTAGTACTAGAGTTCATAGGTGTATGTCCAATAGACTTAAATCTTCAGGCTGTCTATGTGCCAGCTGGGCCCTGAATCTGAACAAATTTGCAACACCCACTCGTTAGTTCATTGGACTCACCCAGGACTACTAACAAGGAGATGATGATGGAAAAGGACCATCCCATGGAACCGAGAGTCTGCAAATGATAGCAAGATAGTCCCATGGAATTTAAGCCTCCTCTCAATTAGAGGTGGAATGGGAATCATCATCCCAGAATCCTCAGGACTGGGGGAAGAACTATGGACTAGAGTTCACTTACTGTTATTCTACTATAGAGTTATTGTGATTCTAGCAATGGAAGAACTTTTATCAGTTGATGTGGAGGCAGTGGCCACTGGAGGTTCTGAGGGTAGAGAGAGGGGAAAACAGGTGTAATATGGGGGCATTTTCAGGACTTGGGAATTGTCCCGAATGACATTGCAATGAGAGATACAGGCCATTATATATCTTATTATAACTTACAAAATTGTGTGGGAGAGAATGTAAACTACAAGGTAAATTATAATCCATGCTTAGTGGCCATGTTCCAAAGTATGTTCATCAATTGTAACAAATGTACCACTCTAAAGAAGGATGTTGTTAATGTGGGAAAATGTGAGAAGGTATCTAAGTATCTATTAAAAACATTAAAAATTATATTAAATAGTGTATAAAAATCAAAGAGATAGACTTCGGTATTGTACTGTATTGTCAAACCAGGCCTTCAATACACTGCAATTTGTCTCTCCATTTGAGTTATTGGCTAGGCTGGTCACTGAGCCTTAAAACTATAAAAGTGTCTACTATATCTCTGTTTATGCCCCTGAAGTGGATGGAGAATATATTGCAGTTTTGGGCTCCTGCGGCAGCTGGTGATGGCTTCATATGACCAGATGTACAATTATTTTATCCAGACTGGCTCTGTTTCATAATTTTCAAGGGCACAATGCATGAGGGTGGTGAAATACTGGAGCCTTACCTTCCTAGCTTCTCTCTTGCGTCAACAGTGCTGTAGAATGCTGGCTGTGTACAAGGCATACATACCAATGGAGCTACAATAACTAGAGTGATATATGTAGAACTTAAACACAATTGGCATTATGGCCTGCTCCTATGGAGTGATAACATGTATGGTATTGCAAACCTTGAGCTTTAGATCTATTAATTGCAGCTCAAAGAGGAACTTGCATTGATTAATTTTAAATACTGTACCTATATACCTGATGAATATGATACCTTTTCTATTCTTGATCATATGCAGAGAGTTATTGAACATGTTAAAAGTCCTGGTAAACTTAATTCGTTTTCTAAATAATTAATGAACAAGCCTTTAAAATAAAGGAATGGCTGTCTTAAATACTGTCTTTATTTTGTTTGCCATATGCTTGTCTTGTTGCCTATACTGTCTTTGTGAGTTTATGTCTAAGGCAGTTCCTCTCCATATCTCTCCTAACAGCATAACCACTGCTGTGGGAACTGGGGTTGGCAGTTTATACCCAAATCCAACAGGTCTACCACAATCTTTCTCTAGAATTAACCAACAGCATAAAAGAAATCAAGAAAGAGTGCTGTTTCCCATCAGCTTTGGGAGGATGCAGCCTCTGAAGATGCCTGATTTTTCTCAGTCTCATGGTCTAGTATGTCATGGCTGGCCCCCTTTTGGGCCTGCTCACTACCATCCTCTTCATCCTTTTGTGGGGACCATGTGTCTTCAAAATTTTAATTAAGTTTATTTCTTACAAAATCCTTGCCTTCTTAGTCATGTAGGGATTTCATCCAGTTCCAACCAGGTTGCGGGACCCATCTTCCCTCAACCTCAATAGAATAGCCAGAGAGGTTTACATCCTGTCAATCATGACTACTGCCCTAACCAGCAGGAAGTAACTACATAGATCTTTCCTTTTCCTTTCCAAATTTTCCTTTCCTAAATCTCATTTACAAAGGGTCCTCTCTTCAATCAAGTTACACAAACTCATTTATGACATTGCTTGCCTTCCATGGGTATTTGCATTTTAGTGCTTATGACCTACATCGCCTTATCTCAAAAGAATAACTTAAATGGTGGAATTTCAGGAACTCAGGTGGGTTAGTGAGGGGGAAGATCTTTAGTTTAAAGGGCCATTCTGAAACTCCATGATACTACAGAATTTAGGCTGATGCAGAGTGCAACTATACATGAAGCCAGACAATATCATCTATATAAAACTTTTAGGGAGACAGTATCATGGGGCCTCCTTAAAAGGCAGTCAGCAGAAAAAGAATCAGAGAGTTCTGTGCACTTTTTTTTTATCAGTAAATGCTAAATATGTGTATTTTGAAGAATTCAGTAAAATATTTTCCAGGCTTCCCTACTTGTCATAGTTATTTCAACTTCTCATTCAAGTAACTGATCAGTTCAAGCAAATACTAACTGATTTGTTCAGATAGCTGACTGGTGTAGAAGTTCAGACAAGCTACTCATTTTAATTAAACCACTATTCCTCTTAGTATTTGTTAACTAGCTCAAACTTTCTTCAGCTGGTCAGGACAGTTAAAATCAGCCAAAACAATAGTTTGAATTGAACTACCCTGGATAGGAGCTGAACAATCTATTTAAGTTAGAAAACATAGTAAAACTTCATTGGGGGACTGAAAGACAAGCTTTGGCTAACATGACTAGTCTAATCAAACAAAGGAGCCAAAGTACTTTTTAAGTCTATACCAAAATTTTTTCCAACTCTGAGTCAGCTCAGTCCATCTCTCATTTTGACTAATTTTAAATTATTTGGCTGATCATTTTGGCCGGATTAACTAGCTAATCTCATAGTTTCATAAAGACACACATTTAGAATGGGGCACGCTCTTTCAGCTTTCATTTAACAAGGGAACATAGACATAGGTAACCCATGCATATGGGGTTATATGAACCTCTAAGATGGTCAATGGAAAATATTACATGATAGAACCAAATAGTGTAACAAATACAACCTGGTTTTTCAGTTGTTCACAATAGAAAAAGAATAGAATGCTATCCAGAAAAATGGTATTACACAATCAGGCTGGTTTTTTGGTCATCCCTCACTACCAGTATAAAACAAAATTTTCAAAGCAATGTATCATAAAAAGTAACAAAAGAAAAAAATGGTTACAACTTCCTACATGATCTCAAAAGATTTTATTCATAAAAAGAGAATCCCATATTCTGAGGAAACATTAATTCAATTCATGTTTTACTCCTTTGAGAATTATAGTATAAATTCTTTCTCCATTGCTTGGCTCTTGCCCTGAATAAATGTCAAATATTTTTTTCTCAAAGAAGAACAAATTAAGAATTTTGCCACTTTCTTGATGCTAATTTAAGTTGAATTCAGTAGGTAGGATTTTTAAAAAATCTTTTATTCATGGGTTTAGGGTAAAGTGAACAAAAGCTATTTGTAGCATAATATAGAGAAAAGCAATTCAGAGGTAGGGTGTCAAATGAAGTCCTGCAGTTTTCTACTTAAAGAATTCTTATTAATGCCTAAACCCAGGCTAACACCTCCCTGCCATCTTGCATTCAGTCCAACTATATCTAGAAGGGAGATGTTGTACTACATTATAGTACATTATTTTTCAAACCAAGCCACAGTCCATTAGTGAGTTCTGAAATCAATTCTATAGGAAAAGGCCCATCTCCTCTTCTCTTCTCTTCTCTTCTCTTCTCTTCTCTTCTCTTCTCTTCTCTTCTCTTCTTTCTCCTCTCCTCTCCTCTCCTCTCCTCTCCTCTCCTCTCCTCTCCTCTCTTCTCTTCTCTTCTCTTCTCTATTTTATTTCATTTTTTTTTCAGTGAAACAGAAAAGAATAGCTCCATTGCTCCATTGCTCACAATAATGGTGATTTTATGAAACTTTCTTTTGAGAAATGTGTATGTGTACATATTGTGTGTGTGTGTTAGAACTAGGTCATGATGTAAAATATATTTTTTACTGAGAGTTGCAATCAAAATAGTTTGAAAGATACTGCTTTAATAGAAAGAGCATGAACTTTGTAGTCACACAGTTCTGAATTCTACAAGTACACCCAGGGTTGGAAGTAGGAGGGAAATTAGGAGCCATTCACCCAGACAGGGAGGAGAACTTTTCTCTGATATTGTTCAAATTGCCAGCACATGTTAATAAAAAGAAGAACAACTAGAACAACTAGAGTCATTAAATTCTATACTGATTATGTACCTCTTTATCACCTGTACCCAGGACATAGTGCCTGATACTTGGTAGGTGCACAAGAAATATTTTTGAGTCAATAAACCTAAGATTTAATTAGGCTTTTTACCAGTCATGTCATAATTTTGACACATATTGATATTGTGTTCATCACAGACCTCATCTTTTTGCATATGAACATGTGGAAAGTCTTCTCTCATCTTGCCTTTCTTCACTTGATTTTTTAATTTACATAAAATTATTTTTCCTTAATTTGACTCTTTTGATATGAATTATTTACTGTGTCCTACTGAATAATTTTGAATCTTAATTTTGACTTACCATTCTTTCACAGGTTTGTGAGCTCTGAGGCAGGAATGGAGCAACAATAAAAACAAAATAAAAATTGCTGTCAATTAAAAATAAAACATTCCTAACTGAAAAAACAACAACTTCAAAGCTTGTATCTTTATCCAAAATTGACTCTGGACTATCTTAAGCCAAATGAAACCAAGGAATAACCAGCAAAATCATAATACATTTTAAACTGAGTAGTCAGATTTTTGCATTTAATTCACTAATTTAGGATTATCACATCTATTTGCTGCCTTTTAGGTGAATTGTCAAGCATTCAAGATAACATTTTTTACCCTAGCCAATTTTCCCCCATATGTGCATCCCCAGTCACAAAGGACATGATTGATTTTGCACAGTCAACCTTGCTACTAAGCAATCAACCCTAAGCACTATTGATTGGGATCAAAAGGGCAAAAAGATGTTTTGTGAATCACAGAGTGAATCAGAAAGTGGCTGACTTAGGGGAGAATTGCTGAGGATATTGCCAGAAGTTTAAGAGTAAATTGGTTTTTAAATACTAAGACTGATGCCATATAATTACCTACCTATCGGTATTCTCTCTTCCAGACAAGCAGAACTTCTCAAGTTGCTGATTTCTGTTTTGTTCAATCATTTAGTGTATAATACCTTACATTGTTCCTGCCCCTCCTTTGTCCCTCACATCTAATCAGGTGGCAAAATACAGAGGAAGGAGAGGTGATTTTGGAGTTCAAATTCTGCCTTTGCTTCTTAATAACTCATTTCCCTAAACAGTAAAATAGCATGTAGTTGGTACTTGAAAATTATTATGTTATTATTTCCTTTTTCATTTTCTTCTCCCAGCGTCTTTTAGAAATGTTCTTTTCTCTCCATCCCTGCTGCTACTATTAGTCACTTCATACTCAAAACACTGAAATAATTTCCTAGGTCAATGGGTTTTCCACCATTTTAATGCCTCAACATAACTGAGGAATATGCCGTGGTCAAATAATGCGCTTCCCTACTGCTGTGATTATCATCTGTAAATGTATGGGGGAAAGGAATTTTTCAGAATCTAAGGGAGATGTAATTTTGAAACACGCAAACAGGCAAACAACCATGCCCACAAGAGATTCTAATTCACTCCTGCCCATATCTCACACTGAAAATCACTATAAACATTTCCAGACTCCTAGTCTCTCCATGATTTGGTCCTATATAACATGTAACAATAGTTGATAATAAATGGCAGGAATATAGGACTTTATGGTATTAAAAACCATTTCATAATATTAATTGTTGGTGACAATTGGTAGGTATTGTTATTCCTAATCCTCAGATGAGGAAATGGGCTCAGAACAGTTAGGCAACTTGACAAAGTTCATATAGTTAGTATGTAGCACAGTAGATTTCAAGCCCAGGTAAGTCTGGCCACAAAACACATAGCCCTGGGTCCTGGTAGATGCTGGCACTTTCTGGTTTCCAATACTTACCTCCTTCTTGGATATTTGAATTCTGGGATCTCTGATTTGATTCATGCCTTTCATTAACACATTTGCGTCTCAGATCACGTTGGTTGAGTTGTGGCCCTGACCTGACATGACTACAGTTTCTGTTTAGGTCCCTGTGTCATGCCAGGGTGACCCCATTCAGCCTATATCATACTGTTCCTTCACACTAGAAATGCCCTTGTTCTTCTCCTCTTCCACTGCTTTAAATACTCTATCCATCAAGGCCTGTCTCAGATTTGTAATATCTACAAAGTCTTCTCTGACCAATTAGCTTAGTTTCTATCCCTTCTTTAAATGTGCTAAGTATTTGTAGCTTGTTCTGCATAAGGGATCATTTATCATAAAAAAATATTTTCCAGTAATTGTTTCCTTGTCTAGTCATTAGATGGTAGATTTTTTGTTGGTATGGACTAGGACTTATATATTATTGTAATCCTCATACTGTCTGATACAGTGCTCGATGTTCATAAGCACTTATGTACTGAGTGATTTCAAGTAGGACAAAGATGATGAAATGAAAGTGGAAATAACCATCCTTTGAATAAAATCATCTGAAATGCTCCTTGAACATGAGAAACTCCACTGGAATCTTAAGAGTCTTCAAATCTGTCCAGAGATTCTTTTTCTGACTATATTCATTTGTGTGACACCTTAACAGATTTCAAGATGAAGTATTCCTGCTGAGGCAGAGTCCAAGGAGCCTTAACTTTATGATAAAATTAGTATCATTTTGCAATTTTCCCATTACCTTCTTAGAAGTTTGTATTGAGATCATCTTGTAGCCCTTCTAACCTGAGGGCTCTGGAGACACCCAGGTCCTATATAAGGGGAGGATAGCTCCAGAGATTGATGCCTTATCAGTGGGCTATACTTTGGAATCTTTGCTGTTGAGAGTGACAGAGTTGGACTCAAATAAGTCCTCCTTGCACATGGTCCATCAGTCCCTTCTTTTCAAACCTATATGTGGTGCTGGAGTTTGTAGGTGTACTTTCAGAGATTGGAGCCTTTGGTCTGCCCATGTGCCAGCTGTGCCTGGAATCTCAGTGGAGCTGCAACTCCTACTCTACAGCTTAATGGGCTCAACCAGGACACCTGGTGGCAAGATGATGATGGACAACAGCCATCCCAGGGAATGCAGAGAGTCTGCAGGTGCAGGCAGGACAATCCCATCCATCTTATCCATGGGATATAAGCCCCCTCTCACTTGGAGGTGGAGTGGTCATCACGATCCCAGACTCCTCAGGATTGGGGGAAGGGATATGGACTAGAGTGAACTTATTGGTATTATGCTGTAGACATATTGTGATTCAAGCAATGGAAGAAAATACAACATTGAGGTGGAGCCAGTGGCCACTGGACGCTTCAGGGCAGGGAGAGGGAAAAACAGTTGTAATACAGGGGATTTTTCAGGACTTGGGAATTATCCTGAGTGACATTACAATGACAAATAT
This sequence comes from Tolypeutes matacus, assembly GCA_026826555.1. Classification (NCBI taxonomy): domain Eukaryota; kingdom Metazoa; phylum Chordata; class Mammalia; order Cingulata; family Chlamyphoridae; genus Tolypeutes; species Tolypeutes matacus. The sequence continues at coordinate 949,225 of JAKSZT010053809.1, forward strand.
AGGCCATTTTACATCAGCATATAACATGCAGAACTGTGTGGGAGAGAGTGTGGTCTACAATGTGAACTATGGTCCATGCTTAGTGGCAAAGTCCCAGAATGCGTATATCCACTGCAGGTGATGGACCACACTAATGAAGGATGTTTATGTAGGAGGTTATGGGAGTTGTGGGAGGTGGGGAACATGGAAATCCCTATAATTTTTGTGTAACATTTATGTAATCTAAGCATCTTTTAAAATATGAAAAAAATTAAAAAAAATAAAAAGAAATGGGGTGGCAATGGGAATAGGTAATGCAAGTAAATATGAGGCAACATAACATAATGGTGAAGCCCATGGGCTTTGGAGCTACTCTGCCTGGAGAATTTATGGCTCTACCATTTACTATTTGTGTGGCTTTGGGCAAGTTACTTAACATCTCTATACCTCAGCTTTTATATCTGTAAGCAAGTTAATAAATGTAAAACATTTGAAAGAGTATCTGGCACATAGTAAGTGTATAAGAAATGTTAACTATTATTCCTCATGGGTGATATAGGGAACTCAGTTGATGAGAGAGAGTTGCATCTAGTAAACTTTCTAAGGAAGATTCTAACAATCTTTTGGTTCTCAATTGGTGCTGAATTAGAATTTATTTGTAGGTGCAATCCGGTTGCACTGGACCTATGCAATTGGAGATTCCAAATTCTCAATAGATTGTTGTGGTTAAGATGAACCTGTGGAGGATTAGTGCTCTGTGGATATTTTTTTCCTATCTGCCTTCACTAGGGTATAGTTGCCATAGACTGAGTTGGAAAAACACACCCTTAAAATCTCATTCTAACTGTAAAATTGCATTTGAATGATAGCATAGTATTGTGGAAAGGGCCTAGATTTTACTTCTCTTCCTAGCAATACAGTAGACTAAATAATCTGGAAACTCCTACCCCACCAACAGCTATAAAACACCCAGAATGCTGGGTAAAGTTTATTTATTCATTCATTACACATTATTGAACACTTTTACTATGTGCTAGGCAGTGGTCTAGGTGCTGGGGATAAAGACATGAACCAAATAGTCACAAATTTTTTGTTTTGATGGAGTTTACATTCTGGTGAATAGAACAGATAAAATTTTCAAAGCATACTTGAGATTTCAAGAAAGAAAGAACATTTCCAGGGGCCGAAAACAGAGAAGATGCTGTCAACCAGAAAGGTAATAATCAGCTAACAATGGTTTCCCTAGGTATGTGTGAAGTTTGGATATTGGTAACCTAGGGGATGGAGGTTTTTGGTTGTTTTTTAAATAAATTTTGGGTTTACATAAAGATGGTACATAAAATACAGAGTTCCAGTATACAACTCTATAATTAACACCATACATTTTTATGGTATATTTCTTACAATTGATGAAAGCACAGTTTTATAATTATACTATTAACTATAGTCCATGATTTAATTTGGGGTTCACCATTTGTGTTTTACTGTTCCATGAACTTTTTAATATGTTTTCATTTTGATAATAGCACTAAACATCAACATTCATTATCAAAACTGTTCTATCACCCCAAATAGAAACTCTGTACATTTTAAGCATTAAATCCCCTTTTCCTACTCCCAGCATAGTCCCTGGTAAACTATATTCTAGATTCTGACTCTATGAATTTCCTTATTCTAATTAGTTAAACCTGTGAGATAATATAATATTTTACTTTTTATATCTAGCTCATTTCACTCAACATGATGTCTTTAAATTTCATCCATGTTGTCACATGTATTAAGTCTACATTCCTTTTTAAGGCTGAATAATATTCCATTCTGTGACTGTATTACATTTTGTTTATCCATCCATCTGTTAGTGGATACTTCAACTACTTCCATCATTTGAAAATTGTGAATAATGCCACTATGAAAATCGGTGTGCAAATATTTGTTCGAGTCCCTGCTTTTAATTATTTTGAGTATTTACCTAGAAGTGGAATTACTAGGTCATATGCTAATTTTATTCTTAACAAGAACCACCAGCCTTCTTCCACAGTGGCTGGACCATTTTACATTCCCACCAACAATGTATGAGTTACCCTATTTCTCCACATCCTCTCGGATGATTGTTATTTTCCTTTTTTTGATAGTAAACATTCTAGTGGGTATGAAATGGTGTCTCATTGTGGTTTTGCTTTGCATTTCCCTGATGGCTGATGATGTTGAGCATGTTTGCATGTGCTTTGTGCTCATTTGAAAATCGTCTTTGGAAAAATGGCTATTCAAGTCGTTTGCCCATTTTTAAATTGGATTGTTTGTATTTTTTTTGAGTTGAAGGACTTTTTATTTATTCTGGATATTAAACCTGTATGGGATGCTCACTTCGGCAGCATGTATACTAAAATTGGAATGATACAGACATTGATTAGCATGGCTCCTGCACAAGGATAACACAAAGATTTGTGAAGTGTTCCACAGTTTTGCTGGATAAAGAATTCTTTATCCAACAAAACAGCCCTTCAAATATGAAAAAGAGTTTAAAATAGTCACAAATAAATAGAAAGTAAGAGAGTTGTAAACATGAATCTGTCTCTGCAGGAAGCACTAAAGGGATTTTTGTCCCTTGAAAGTAAAAGACAGGAGGAGAGGCCTGGAGGAGGATATAGAGGTAAAGACTATAAGAAAGGGTAACCAAAAAAGTAAAAAGACAAAAATAAGATGTGATATATTAAAGCCAAAGAATAAAGTGGTAGAAATAAATAATGCACTTACAGTAATAATATTGAATGTGAATGGGTTAAATTCCCCCAATGGAAGGATATAGAATGACAGAATAGATAAAAAACATGAACCAAGATGTTGGAAGAGTAGGACACTCCAGGAGTCAACTCATCCTACAGTGCAATTAGTAATCAGCCAGAGCTATCTACATCACCTGTTTGGGGGGCCTACGACTCCAGAAGAGCATCCTGCAATATCCATGGAAGAATTGAAGGAAGAGAATGCCCACCTGCAGTGAAAATTCATGAGTAGAATACTCCATGCTGTGAAGTCTGCTGTGCATCCCCCACTGGCACAGCAATACATCTCTGGAACTATTCCTTCACTGGAGTTGGAAGCTGCATTTCCCAAAAATGGTAGAGGAAGAGATAATAGGCACCAACTTCATTTACTTATTAGTAAATTCAGTAGGCTAAAGTCCAATCCTAAGAACACCTGAAGTGTGAACCTGTCCAAGTCAGAAAGAGGACAATAGCCTCCATTTAAACTCTTCCCCAAGAATGAGAGGAAACAGGGCTGATTGAAAATCATGGTGATGGTAGAGACCAGCTCCTTTCCGCCCAGGTTGGGTTGCTGTCACACACTGGACTCCAGCCCTGTCTCTGGTGTGGAGGAAGCTGGATGGACCTGCATCAACCTCATTGGACAATTTTAGTCGCTTTTGGCCCATTCACACTAGATTTTTAGGCAAATCTGTGGCTACATCCTTGCTTCCACTAGGATAGGAGGGTAGGGGTTGTTTCCTCAGCCTCTTCAGGCAATTGCAGGCACTTTCGTTCCACAGGGAAAAGATTGTTGTGCACAACTGTGTCTCCATTTCAGTCCCTGACAGGGTAAAAGGAGGGACAGTGCTCCCTCAAATTCTCTGGCAACTGCAGCCCCTTTTGGCCCACACTACTAGACTGTTGGACACACCTGTGGTTCCATCATTGCTCAGGACAGGGCAGGTAGAGAGACAGTACTCCCTCAGCCTCTTTGGGCAACTGCAGTTACTTTTGGCCCATATGGGCTAGCTTTTTGGGCACACCAGTGGCTATATCCCCACTAGTGACAGGGCAGGAGGAGGGATAGTGCTCCCTCAGCCACTCTGGGCAAATGCCACAGCTTTTGGCCCACATGGATTAGACTGTTGGACATACCTGTGTCAATATCACCACACCTGACAGGCAAGGAGATGGGATAGAGTACCCTCAGTCACTCTGGGCAAATACAGTTACTTTCAGTCTACATAGACTAGATTGGTGTGCATACTTGTGGCTCCATCCCCACCCCTGGAGTGGAAGGAGGGGGACTAGTGCTATTAAGACTAATAGGGCAACAGAGATCAGTTTTGGTCTGCATGACTTAGTTTACTGCCCATACCTGCAGATCCGTCTCCACCCCAGAAAGTGGAGGAAGGGGCATGGAGATTCATTAGTCTCTCTGGGCAACTACAGGCAGTCTTGGCCTGCATGTCCTGGATTACTGAACACAGCTGTGGCTCCATTCCTAACTTTAGAAGGGGATAAAGGTGGAGAAGCTTCATTGGTTCCTGAGTAGGCAGCTTCAGCCTCCAAGGCTTACCATATCAACCACATTCTTGGCTCCTACTCTGCCACCAGCAAGGGAGAAAGAGCAAGAAACAGGTTAATAAGTGCTGAAAATTTGCAGATTGGCTAAACATGAGCCACTATAAAATTTCAAAATAAGTTGAACCAAGTATCAAAGAAGTGCTGTAGCACAAAGTCAACCAAATAAAGAGTATTAGACTAAAGAGAGAAAAAGTCCAAGAATAAATCATTTAGTAAATCAGATGCTAAGACATCAACAAAAATTACAAGCCAAACAAAGAAACAAGAAGATATGTCCCAGTCAAAGGAATAAACTAAATTTATAGATTGTATAAACGAATTGAGACAACTAATCACAGATGTTCAAACAAATCCTAATAAATTCAATGAGATGGCTAAAGAGATTAAGGATACTAAGAAGACACTGTTGAGCACAAAGAAGAATTTGAAATCATACATAGAAATATAAGTGGTCTTATGAAAATGAAAGACAGAATAAATGAAATTAAGAAATATTCTTTAGCAGGTCTTATGACAATGAAAGCTACATTAAATGAAATTAAGGAATACCTTGGAGGCATATAAGAGCCTATTTGAAGAGGCAGGAGAAAGGATCAGTGAATATGAAGACAGGGCCTCTGAAAGGAAACACAAAGGAAGAGATAAAGAAAAGAAGGCAAGCACTGGCAAAAATGAAGGGAGAATTTGATGTCTCTACAGTAATAGTTGGAGACTTCAATACACCAATCTCATCACTGGACAGAACATCAGGGAAGAGAATCAATAAAGAAAAAGAGAGAATGAATAATATGAAAAGGAACTAAAACAATAGACTTATACAGAGCACTGCACCCCAAACAGCAGGATATACATTCTTCTCAAGTGCTCATGGATATTTCTCCAGGATAGGCCATAAATTGGGTCATAATACAAAACACAATAAATTTAAAGATATCAAAAATATTCAAAGCACTTTATCTGATCATAGTGGGATGAAGCTGGAAATCAACACAGGCAGAAAAAGGGAAAATTCACAAATATATAGACTTTAAACAACATACTCTTAAATAATCAGTAGGTCAAGGAAGAAATTTCAAGAGAAATCAGTAAACATCTGACAAAAAAAATGAGAACACAACATATCAACACCTATGGGATGCAGTGAAGGCAGTGCTAAGAGAGAAATTTATAGTCCACAATGCTTACATTAAAAAAGGAGAAAGAGCCATAAAAGACCTGTATTCATAAAACAGCAATGCATGGCTAAAAGAAATTTTAAAAAGACCTAAGCAAATGAAAGAACTTTCTGTGTTCATGGATTGCAAGACTAAATACCATTAAGATGCCAATTTTACCCAAGTTGATATATAGATTCAATGCAATCCCAATAAAAATTCCAACAGCCTTTTTTCTTAGAAATTAAAAAGCCAGTTATCAAGTTTATTTGGAAGAATAAGGGGCCCCATATTGCTAGAAACCTCTTAAAAATGAAGAAGGAAGGTGGAGGACTCTCACTTCTGGACATTAAATCATATTATACTAGCTACAGTGGTAAAAGAACATGGTACTTGTATTGGTCAGCAAAAGGGGTGCTGATGCAAAGTACCAGAAATCTATTGGCATTTATAAAGGGTTTTTATTTGGGGTAGAAGCTTACAGTCACAAGGCCGTAAAGCGTATATTAATTCCCTCACCAAAGCCATGTGTTGGAGCAAGATGGCTGCCTTTCTCTGCGAGGGTTTGGCCTTCCTCTTCCTCTGAAAGCTCTGTGGTTCCATCTCTTTTTTTCTCAATTGTAGATTAGCATAAGTCTTGTCTCTGTCCCGGGGCTCATTTCTTTCTGGGCTCAGCTGCTCTGCACTCTTCACAAGGTCAGTTGTAGACTATCATGCTCATTCTCTTCAAGGGGGCCATGTCTATGGAGCACTCTCTCTTCCTGAATATCTGCTTCAGTGTTCTACTTCTCTGAGTATTTACTTCCTAGGACTCCAGCATCAAAACTCAAACTATCTCCTCTGCCTTGTCATTTTCTCTGTGAATCTCCACCCACCAAGGAAGTGAGGACTCAATGTCCTACTGTTGTGATCAAATCTAAAGCCCCAATTTTAATTTAATCAAGTAAAAGTGAAACCTCTGAATCTAATACAATCTAATATGCCCAGAGGGACAGACCAGTTTACAAACATAAACCAATATCTATTTTTGGAATTCATAAATAATACCAAATTGCTATACTCCACCCTCTGAATTCCAAAAAGACATTACAATATTCAAAAAACTTTATTTCAATAGCACTGCTAAGTACAAAATCATATCATAATCAGTTTAAAGAAATACAGTTAGTCTTGGTGCAAAGACCTGTCTGGTCATAGACATCTGAAACTTAGAAAACCATTCTTCTGCTTCCAATATACAAATGGACAGACAAATGTTAAACATTTGCATTACCATAAGGAGAAATTGGGAAGGAAACCAGAGTCACGGGTCTAGAACAGTTCTGAAAACCTGCAGGAAGTACTTCATTAGATGTCAAAGTCTGAGAATCTTTCTTAAGATGATGGTTCCTTCTCTCTGGGGCCTCATGAGGACTCACCCTTTCCACAGGCTTGCCAAATGGCCATTTTCTTGGTTCCACACTCATTAAGTATTTGGGTGGCGAATGAGCTCCAGACCTCACCCTCTAGTACCTTGGGGTAATGGCCACACATTCCCTGACCTCTGGGGTAAAGCTTAACCCCTCACCCCAGTACAGTGAAGGGAAGACAACATCTTCCCTAAACTTTGGCATAGAGGCCCAACCCTCTCAGAGCAATGAGTTTGTGACTTAACCTTCCCTAATCCATGGGGAACAGGCCCACCCTTCTCAGACTTATGGGGTGTAGACCTTACCCTTCCAAATCCTTGGGTAATGTGCGCCATCCTCTCTGTACCCTGGGGCAGCAAAACTCTCCCTGAACAGTGGGCAAGAACATACACATTTATCAGCTGCTGGGGCAAACTCACACTCTCTGTAAACACGGTTGGGGTTCCTCTCTTGGCTCAAGGAGATCTCTTAATTCCAGATCTCAGCTTCTGTGGTTTTCCTCTTAAAGCTGTTTTCCCTTCCAGATCTTCCCTACATGTCCCTTTTAGTCCAAGTTGGCATTGGTTTTGTTCATACAACTCTCTCAAAATGCTTGTTGGCTTAGCCTGCAAGAAGCAAGTTTCCAAGCCATCAGACAGTAAGCCTTTCCAACAGTCTTTCTTAGATAACTGCATTTCCAATCCTGATGTACAAGTTCCAAGTTTAGTTAAGTCCTCAAATGGGGCACTATTGTCTGAGGGTTAGATTTCCTGAGACTTGGAATTTCCAGAATCTTTTTCTGGTTTCTTTGTGCCCAACAATTCAGTTCTCAGCTTATCTCTCTCATCTAGCATTCTGCTATAAGCTGCAAGGAGAAGCCAAGCCACGTTCTCCAAGTTTACTTTGGGAAGTTCTCCAGCTAAATGTCCAGGCTCGCCATTTTCAAATTCCGACTTCCATGAAACATAAGGAGTCTATCTGGCTAAGTTCTCTGCAACTTTAAAACATGGATCACCTTGCTTCCAGTTTCCAATAATAGTTTTATCATTTACTTCTAAGACTCATAAAAAGTCTCTTTAGCATCCATATTCCTACCAACAGTCTCCTCAAAGCAGTCTAGGCATTTTCTACCAAGCATCTCACAATTATTTCCTTCTAAGTCTTTGTCAAAAACAACTTTAGGCTCCATATTACTACCATCAGTCTCTTCAAATAATCTAGGCCTTTTCCATCAAGCATCACACAGTTACTCCAAAAGATACCCTTTACTCATTCATAAGACTGTTCTGGCATTTTGGCAATTGCAAAAGCTCTTCCCCACTCCTCAGTACCACATTCTGTATTAGTCAGCTAAAGTAGTGATGATACAAAGTACAGGAAATCTGTTGGCATTTATAAAAGGTATTTATTTGGGGTAGAAGCTTATAGTCACAAGGCCATAACACATAAGTTACTTCCCTCACCAAAGTCTGTTGCCACATGTTTGAGCAAGATGGCTGCCTTTCTCTGTATGGTTCAGCCTTCCTCTTGTTCCTAAGGCTCCGTGGTCCCAGCTCCTTCCTTTTTCAGCTGTATGTTAGCATAAGGCTCTTCTCTCTCCATGGGGCTCATTTCTTTCCTGGCTCAGCTGCTCTGCTCTCTTCACAAGCTTCCTAAGGCTCTGTGGTCCCAGCTCCTTCCTTTCTCAGCTGTAGGTTAGCATAAGGCTCATCTCTTTCCCTGGGGCTCATTTCTTTCTGGGCTCAACTGCTCTGCTCTCTTCACAAGGTTAACTGTAGACTATCAGGCTCATTCTCTTACCAGTGCCATGTCTATGGAGCTCTCTCTCCTCCTGCATATCTGCTTATGTGTTCTCCTTCTCTGTGTATTTGTTTCCTGGGGCTCCAGCAACAAAACTCAAATTCTCTCCTCTGCCATGTCCTTTTCTTTGTGAGTTTCTGCCAACCAAGGGGGCAGGGACGCAACATCCTACTGACATGGCCAAGTCTAAAGCCCCAATCTTAATTTAATCAAATAAAACTGAAACTTCTGAATCTAATACAATCTAATATGCCCAGAGGGCCAGACCAGTTTACAAACATAATTCAATATCTATTTTTGGAATTCATAAGGAATACCAAACTGCTACAGCACTGGTATAAAGATAGACATACAGACCAATGGAACTGAATTGATTGTTCAGAAGCAGACCCTCACATCTATAGTCAAGTGATTTTTGACAAGGTTGTCAAGCACACACAGCTGGGTCCGAACAGTCTGTTGAACAAATGGTGCTGGGAGAACTGGATATCCATAGCTAAAAGAAAGAGGACCCCTACCTCATACCTTTTACAAAAAGTAACTCAAAATGGAAAAAAGACCTAAATATAAATGCTAGAATCATAAAACATCTAGAAGAAAATTTAGAGAAACATTTTCAAGATCTTTTAGTAGGTGGTGACTTCTTAAATCTTACACCCAAATCACTAGCAATGAAAGAAATGGATAAATGGGACCTCTTGAAACGTAAACATTTTTGTGCTTCAGAGAACTTTGTCAGGAAAGTGAAAATGTAGCATACTGAATGGGAAAAAATATTTGGAAGGTACATATCTGATAAGGGTTTGACTTCCATGCTATATAAAGTGATTAAACAACTCAAGAATAAAAGGTAAGCAATCAAATTTAAAAATAGGTAAAAGATTTAAATAGACATTTTTCCAAAGAGGAAATACAAATGGCAAAAAAAGCACATGAAAAAATGTTCAATATAACTATTAGGGAACTACAAATCAAAACTTCAATGAGATATCATCTCACACCATACAAAGTGGCCATTATTGAAAAACAACAAACTACAAGTACTGGATAGAATGCGGAGAAAAAAACACTCCACTGTTGGTGGGAATGTAGAATGGTACAGCTTCTGTGGAAGACTGTTCCTCAGGAAGCTAAATAAAGAATAACTATATCAACTGGCGATCTCTCTACTACAAAAATGTCCAGAAGAACAGAAAAAAGTAGCACAGACAGGCATTTGCCCACCGATGTTCATAGCAACATTATTCAAAATTGCCAAATGATGAAATCAACCCAAGTGTCCATCAACCAATGAGTGGAAAAAGACAATGTGGTATATACATGTGGCAGTTTGATATAGTTATGAATTCCAAAAATAGATATTGGATTATGCTTGTTAACTGGTCTGTTCCTCTGGGCATGATTAAGGTATGATTAGGAATTTGATTGGGCTACGTCACTATGACGTTGAATCCCTGCCCCTTGTTGGGCAGGGAATCAGAGATAAAACTACATGGCAGAGCAGAGGAGTGAGTTGGAGTTTTTGATTTGGAGTTCTGATGTGGAGTCTTGAGCTGGAGACCCAGGAATAAGCATACAGAAGAGCTTGGTCGTGAGAAAGGAAAGAAAGTCCTGAGAAAGAGATGAGCTGTTCCTCTGACAGTTCACAGCTGATCTTGTGGAGAGAGGCAAAGGCTAGAGAGCCTCATAGTCTACAGCTGACCTTGTGGAGGAAACAGAGGAGCTGAGCCTGGAGAGAAACAGAACCCTGGGAAGAGAGGAACCCAAGTAGCCTGAACCCTAGCAAACATCAGCAGCGTCTTGCTTCAACACATGGCAACAAACTTTGGTGAGGGAAGTAACTTATGCTTTATGACCTGGCAACTGTAAGCCTCTACCCCAAGTAAATACCCTTTTGTAAATGCCAACAGATTTCTGGTATTTTGTATCAGCACCCCTTTAGCTGACTAATACAATGCATATGATCAAATACTATGTTGCTGTAAGAAGAAATGAAATTGGGACACATATGATAACATGGGTGAACGTTGCGAACTTATGCTGAGTGAAATAAGCCAGTCACAAAGTGACAAATATTATATTTTCTCACTAATACAAACTAAATATGAAGAATAAACACATGGTGAAAAAACCTAGACTAGAGGTTACTTGGAGATGGTATGAGGACTTAGAATGTGTACTGATGCTTAATATATGCAGAATTTTCAATTAGCTTGACTGTAAAAGTGAGGAAATGGATAGAGGTGATAGTAACACATTATAGTGAGTATAACTAATATGGCTGGTTTATAAATAGGAATGTGGCTGCAAGAGTTAGTTTAAGGATATAAGTGTCAATTGACAGATAGCTAGAGAAAAATCTGCGACTGAATAGCAAACTGAACCTGGTAGTGGATGAAGATTGTGGTAAACAATATAAATACAAGAAATTTCTTCTATGAACTAGAACACATATATCTCACTATTACAAGGTGGTAAAAATAAGATGATGCATGGGAAAAATACAATTCATGTAACTTATGACTATAGTTAACAACATCATGGTAATATTCTTGCACAAATGATGAAGGTATTATATCAATGCTAAGAGTCAATGATAGGGATTCTTTCTTTTGGGCCAAGGAAAACCTTCATAAATTTAATGAGGCAATCACTGTACAACTCTGTGGTGAAAGTGAGAACCACTGAGTGTACATTTTGGATGGATTGTACAAGGTGTGGGATGGTGTAGCAGTTTGGCAGATTGATACAGTTATGAATTCCAAATATATATATTGGATTATGCTTGTAAACTGGTCTGTTCATCTGGGCATGATTAAGTTATGATTAGGGCTTTGATTGGGCCAGTCAGTAGGGTGTTGAGCCCCGCCCCTTGGTGGGTGGGGAATCAAAGATAAAAGACAGGGCAAAGGACAGAGTTGGAGTTTTGAGTTGGAGTTCTGATGTGAAGTTTTAATGCTGGAGCCTGGGGAAGTAAGCACACAGAGGAACTAGATAGTGAGGAAGGAGAGAAGGCCCCGGGAAAAGAGACAAGCTGTTCACTTGATAGTCTACAGCTGGCTTTGTGGCGTGAAACAAGCCTGAGCCTGGAGGGAGGCAAGCCCTGGGAAGAGAGGAACCCAGGAAGCCTGAACCCTGGCAGACATTGGCAGCCATCTTGCTCCAATACGTGGCCATAGACTTTGGTGAAGGAAGCAACTTATGCTTTATGGCTTGGTAACTGTAAATTCCTACCCCAAATAAATACCCTTTTGTAAATGCCAACAGATTTCTGGTATTTTGCATCAGCACCCCTTTAGCTTACTAATACAGATGGTATAATCTAGTGAACCAAGGTTAACAGTACAAATACGAGAGTGTTTTCTCATAAACTATAACAAGTTTACAATACTAATACATGGTGTTAATAATAGGGAGATTTATTGAAAAAATATACCAAGTGTAAGCTATGGCCCATAGTTAGTAGAAATATTTTGATGATATTTGTTCATAATCTGCAACAAATATTCCATAACAATGCAAGGTCTTGATGGAGTGGTGATATATGGGAATTATGCATGATTGTTTTGTAAGCTCACAACTTCTCTAATTATATATGTGTACATAATTATATATATCCATATGCTGTCTGCAAAAGACTCACTGTAGTCCCTGGGATACAAATAGGATGAAAGTGAGAGGTTGGAAAAAGATATTTCATGATAGCAGTAACTAAAAAAGAGCAAAGGTAGCTATACTAATATTGGACAAAACAGATTTCAAATGTAAAATATTATAAGATACAAATAATCATTATATATTAATAAAAGGAACAATCCACGAGGAAGGAGGAACATTCATAAATATCTATGCATCTAACTATGGTGCCCCAAAATACATGAGGCACACACTGGCAAACCTGAAAGGAGAAACAGACATCTCTATAATAATTCTTAGAGACCTCAACCCATCACTGGCATCAATAGATAGAACAACTAGACAGCAGATCAACCAGGAAACAGAGAACTTGAGCAATATGATGAGTGAGATATTCCTAATAGATGTATACAGAACATTGCACCCCAAATCAGCAGTATTCTTCTCTAGTGCTCATGGATCTTTCTCCAGGATAGACCATATTTTGGGTCACAAAGCAGGTCTCAATAAAAATAAAAATAAAATTACATAAAACACCTCCTCAGATCATAATGGATTGGATCTGGAAATCAATAATAGGTGGGAAAGAGGAAAATTTCCAAATGTGTGGAGGCTAAACAACACACTCATAAACCATCAGTGGGCCAATGAAGAAACTGTAAGAGAAACCAGTAACTATTTCAAGGCAAATGAAAATGAGAACAAAACTTATCAAAATTTAAGGGGTACAGCAAAGGCAGTGTGGAGAGGGAAATTTATAGCCCTAAATGCCTATGTTAAAAAAAAGAAAGAGCTAAAATCAGAGAGATAACTTCACACCTGGAGGCACTAGAAAAAGAACAGCAGATCAATCCCAAAGCAAGCAGAAAGAAAGGAATAACAAATATTAGAGCAGAAATAAATGAAACTGAGAACAAGAACAACAATAGAGAAAATCAACAAAACCAAAAGCGGTTCTTTGAGAGGATCAATAAAATTGACAAACCCTTAGCTACACTAACAAAGAAGAAAATTGAGAAGATGCAAGTAAATAAAATCACAAATGAAAGGGGTGACATTATGACTGATGCCACAGAAATAAAAAGGATAAGAGGATATTATGAGAAACTGTATACCAACAAACTAGAGAATCTAGATGAAATAGACTAATTCCTAGAAATGCACAGTCTAAATTGAATCTACAAGAAATACAAGAACTCAACAAAGTAATCACATTTAAAGAGATTGAACCAGTTATCAAAAATCCCCCAGCAAAGAAAAGTCCAAGACAAGATGCCTTCATAGGTGAATTCTACCAAGCATTCTGAGAAGAATTACACCAATACTGTTTGCATTCTTCCAAAACATTGAAGAGGAGGGAAAATTACTGAACACGTTTTGTGAAGCCAACATCACCTTAATACTGAAGCCAGATACTACATGAAAAGAAAATTACAGATCAATCTCTCTAAAGAACATAGATGCAAACATTCACTACAAAATACTTGCAAATAGAATTGAACAGGATATTGAAAGAATATGGTTTCTTTCTACAACATATATCTACAACAAAGCTTCCAGAGCTGATAAATGTGTTGAGTAAAGTGGTAGGATATAAGAGCAACATGCAAACATCAGTTTTTTCTGTGCACTAATAATGAACAATCTGAGGAGAAAATTAAGAAAAAATTACATTTACAGTAGCAACTAAATGAATCAAACATCTAGGAATAAAACTAAGAATGTAAAAAAACTTGTATGTAGAAAACTACAAAACATTGTTTAAAAAAAATCAAAAGACACCTAAATAAATGGAAGAATATTCCATGTTCATTAACTGGAAGAAATATATCATTAATATATCTATCCTGCCCAAATTGATTTATAGATTCAATGCAATCCCAATAAAAGTTCCAACAGCACTTTTTCTTGATCTGGAAAAGCTAATTATGAAATTTATTTGGAAGGGCAAGAGGCCTCAAATAGCCAATAACATATTGAAAATGAACAAACTAAATTGGAAGAATCATGCTACCTGACTTTAAAGCATAGTACAAAGCTACTGTGGTCTAAATTGCATGGTATAGGCACAAGGATAAACAATAATGACCAATGGAACCAAATTTAGAGTTCTGATATAGACTCACACATATACAGCCATGTGACATTCAACAAGGCCAAAAAGTCCACTCAACTGGAACAGAATAGTCTCTTCAACAAATAGTACTTGGAGAACTTGATATCCATATCAAAAAGAATGAGAGAGGATCACCATCTCACACCCTATACAAAAATTAACTCATGATGGATCAAAGATCTAAGTTTAAGTACCAAATCCATAAATCTCCAGAAGATAATGTAAGGAAGCACTGATGAGATCTTGTAGTAGGAAATGTTTTCATAAACTTTACCCGCAAAGCATGAGTAATGAAATAAAAAATAGATAAATGGGTCCTCCTCAAAATTAAAAAAAAAAAATTGTGCTTCAAAGGGACTTATCAAGAAAGTGAAAAAGTAGCCTACTCAGTGGGAGAAAATATTTGGGAACCACTTATCTGATAAGCATATAATATGCAGTATATATAAACAAATCTTACATCTCAAAAAGAAAAAGGCAACCCATTTAAAAAATGGGCAAGAGATTTGAATAGACACTTTTCCAATGAGGATATAAAAATGTCTAAAAAGCACATGAAAAAATGCTCAACATCACTACTATTAGGGAGATGCAAATTGAAATACAATGAGATATCATCTTACACCTATTAGACTGGCTGCTATTAAAAAAAAAAAAAACAGAGGAGAACAAGTGTTGGAGAAGATGTGGAGGAATAGGAACAATCCTACACTGCTGGAGGGAATGTAGAATGGTGCAGCCATTGTGGAGAAGTGTTTGCTGTTTCCTCAGAAATCTAACTATAGAATTGCCATATAAGCCAGCAATCCCACTACTACGTATATACCCAGAAGAACTGAAAGCAGGGAAACAGTTATATGCACACCAATGTTCATAGTGGCATTATTCACTATTGCCAAAATTTGGAATCAATCCAAGTGTCCATCAATGGAAGAATGAATAAACAAACTGTGGTATATACATACAATGGAATATTACTCAACTGTAAGAAGGAATGAAATAGTAACACATGTGTCAATACAGATGAATCTCTAGGACTTTATGTTGAGTGAAGTAAGCCAGGTGCTAAAGGACAAATATTCCATTATCTCAATGATATTGAGCAGACTCACAGAGATAGTCTGGAAGATAGGCTACCAGGAGATAGAAAGGGAGTAGAAAGTAGTGAGCCGATGCTCAATCTGGGCAAAACCTATGATAAGATGGAAGGGGGTGTTTTGGCTGTGGGTTGATGGTGGTTAAGTGATGTAAGCGGGGTACATGATGCTGGAGTGTGAGTGTGAGTGGGGTTGGTGGGTGAATTGCATTATCCATGTAATTGGGGGAAAGGATGGAGGAAGAAACAAGTGAACTCTGGGGAGGTTGAGGACTGTTCTTGAAAATACAATTGTGGTATTGTTCTTTTGGCAACTATGGAAGGGGATGGTCACTGTTGCATGGTGTTTCTGGTGGGGGAATTTGTGGGGAAGGTGCATCTCAGGTATGCTTTTATGTAATATGAATGTGGTCATGTGATCACAGGGTGTTATCTCAGACCCACACAATAACCAACAAAATATTAAATTCCCATCCTGGATAGTCCTGCAATATTCTCTAATAGAGTGGCAAGAATCTCTAGATTCACAAGCAGTGCCTAATAAAAGAAAACACACCAAAGTTCCAAGCCCTCGATATTAATGCTTGTACTTATGAATCTTATTCTTGTAAAGTTGATGTTTGGCCTAATAATAGCTATTCCTAAGTGTTACCTCCTGAAAACCTCCTTGTTAGTCATATGTGCCCTCTCTCTAAGCAAAACTCAGCAAATAAATGCACCACCTCCCCCCTGGCATGGGGCATGACTCCTGGAAATGAGACTCCCTGGCACTGAGGGATTAATACCAAGCACCAACCAGCAATGCATTTAGGGAAAGACCTTGACCAAAAGGGCCAAAAATTAAATAGAAAAGTTTTTATGCTTAAGAGATTTCAAAATGAGTTGGGAGGTCATTTCAGAGGTTACTCTTTTTTTTTTTTTTTTTTATTATGGGTAAAAATCAAAATTCTCACAATATATACACTCTTATGCATGTCTCAGGCAGATCTCACTAAATGCCACTGTAAACAAAGCCTCAAATATGCATGATCCTGAGGGCTCTAGAGCAATCCAGACACTATAGGTAAGACACACAACCCACTGAAAACACTACCTTGTTGGAGGGCCTTACCTTGGATTATATGACAACTTATTTCTCCAATGTAACATTTAGACTCATTTATAATTTCTCTACACATGATACTTCTACCCCTTTTATTTCAGCCTATAATTATCCCTATACTCATTAAGTATATGTCTCAGAGGCTTAAATATTCCATCTGTACATATGCCAGTTGAGCCCTGAATCTCAGAATAGTTGCGGCCAACACTCTACAGTTCATTGGACTTCCCCCGGACAATGAACAAAATAATGATGATGGACAACACCCACCACAAAAAACAGATAGTATCTATAACTGCATGCAAAGCATTTCCTTCCATCTGCACCATAGGATATAAGCCCCCTCTCAATCTGAGGCAGAACAAGCATCACCATACCCAAATCCTCAAGGCTGAGAAATGAATAATCATAAGGGGGGAATGAAACAATGGACAAAGTAAACTTATTAATATTGTAGTAATGGAAGAATATGTATCATTGATATTAAGACAGTGGTACCAGAAGTTCTGATGGGAAGGTGAGGAAATAAGTGGAATATATGGGATTTTGGGGGAATGGAATTAAATGTAAACCACAATGCAAATTATAGACCTTGGTTACTAGCAGTAATTGAATATTTATTCATCATTTTTAACATATTTACCATACTATTGTAAGATGTTATTAATATGGGAAGATGTGGGAGGAGGAGGGGTTCAATCATATGGGAATCACTTATACTTTTGAGGTAAATTTTCTGTAATCTAAAACCTATTCAAAAATAAAGTTTATTTTATATAAGAAGACAGAAAACTACAATTGTTGGAGAGGAGGTGGAGAGATATGAATGCTTATTCATTGCTTTTGGAAATGTAGAATGGTATAGACACGGTGGAACATTGTTTGGCACTTCCTAAAGAAGTCAAATACAGATTTGGCAAGGGACCCAGCCATATCAAGACTAGGAATATACCCAGAAGAACTGAGAGCAGGAACGTGAACAGACATCTGCACATTGACGTTCATAGCAGCATTATTAACAATTACCAAAAGATGGAGAGAGCCCACCTGTCCATCATCAATGACTGGATAAACAAATTGTGGTATATACATATGATGGAATATTATTCAGCTGTAAGAAGAAATGACGTCTTGAAGCATAAGATAACAGGGATGAACCTGGAGGATATTATGTTGAGTGAAGCAAATCAGATACAAAAGGGCAAATATTATATGATTCCACTATTATGAATTAAATATAATGAATAAAATCATGAAGTTAATAACTAGAATATAGGTCACCAGAAAATAGAATGAGTTGAGAGAATGGAAAGCTGAGGTTTAATCTGAGCAGTATTGGCAAAAATTTTTTGTAAGTTTTTAGAAAAGAATGGAAATGGTGAAAGCACATCATATTGTTTGTAATTAGCAGCACTAATATATGGTAATGATAGTGGTTGAAAGGGAAAGTCTAAGGTCCTGTTTATCACTAGAAAGAAAGCTAAAAAATGAAACCTGGTACTGTAGAGCATAGTGAACCCTCACGTAAAAAATCAGTATGGTTAATAGTGGATATATAAGAATGTTTTTCTCTGAAACAGAGAAATGTTACAAGATATCAATATCAGGGTGTTATTTGGTCAAAATTATGTTAAACCACCCTTGTATAACTGGGATAAATCCCAGTTGATCATGGTGTATAACTCTTTCAATGAGCTGTTGGATTCGGTTTGCTAGTATTTTGTTAAGGATTTTTGAATCTATATTAGTAAGAGATATTGGGCTGTCATTTTCTTGTGGTATATTTGTTTGGCTTTGGTATGAGGGTGATGGCCTCATAGAATAAGATAGATAGTATTCCCTTCTGTTCACTTTTTAAAAAGAGCTTGAGCAGAATTGTTGTTGGTTCTTTTAGGGATATTTGCTAAAATTCCCCTGTGATGTCATTTGGTCCTGGGATTTTTGGTTGGGAGGTTTTTGAATACTGCTTCAATACATTTATTAGTTATTGGTTTGTTGAGATATTCTATTTCTTTTTGAGTCAGAGTAGGTTGTTTATGTGTTTATAAGAATTTGTTCATTTAGGGTAGGTTTTTAAATTTTTTAGCTTACAGTTGTTCATGATATCATTTTCAATGTATTTTTATTTTTTAATTTTAAAAAGTTTATTTTTAATTTTTTTAATTTTATTTTTAAAGATACTTAGGTTATATAAATGCCACATAAAAAATTTTTGACCAAATAACACCCTGATATTGATATCTTGTAACATTTCTCTGTTTCAGAGAAAACCTTCTTATATATGCACTATTAACCATACTGATTTTTTACATGAGGGTTCACTATGCTCTACAGTACCAGGTTTCATTTTTTAGCTTTCTTTCTAGTGGTACACAGGACCTTAAACTTTCCCTTTCAACCACTATCATTACCATATATTAGTGCTGCTAATTACAAACAGCATGATGTGCTTTCATCATTTCCATTCTTTTCCAAAAATTTACAAAAAATTTTTTGCCAATTCTGCTCAGATTAAACCTCAGCTTTCCATTCTTTCAACTCATTCTATTTTCTGGTGACCTATATTCTAGTTATTAAAAAATACAGGGACTGCGTTCGCGCTCTCCCCTGAAAAAAATAAAATAAAATAATAAAAATAAAAAATATAGGGGATTCCCATATGTTTTGCTTCCCACACCTTCCAATTTTTCTCACATTAACAAAATCCTCCATTAGTGAGGTATATTCATTGCAATTCATGAACACATTTTGGAGCACTGCCACTAAGTGTGGATTAAAGTTTACATTGTAGTTTACTATCTCTACCACACAATTCTGTAGGTTATGGCAAGATTTATAATGGCCTGTATCTGTCATTGTAATGTCATTCAGGGCAATTCACAAGTCCCAAAAATGCCCCCATATTACATCTGTTTTTTCCTCTCGCTGCCCTCAGAACCTCCAGTGGTCACTGCCTCCACATCATTGATATAATTTCCTCCATTGCTTGAATCACAAGTCTATAGTAGGATACCAGTAAGTCTATTTTAGTCCAGAGTTCATTCCCCAATTATGAAGATTCTGGGATGGTAATGTCCACTCCACCTCTAATTGAGAGGGGGCTTCAATCCCATAGGGCTGACGGTTGGGAATCTCTTGCTTGCAGTTGTAGACTCTCTTGGTTCCTTGGTATGGTAGTTGTCCATCATCACCTCCATGTTAGTTGCCCTGGGTGAGACCAATGAACTGGAGAATAGGTGTTGCAATTCTAACGAGATTCAGGGCCCAGCTGAGCTGGCACATAGACAGCCCAAAGATTTAAGTCTCTTGGATGTACACCTACCAACTCTAGTACTAATTATAGGTTCAAATAGAAGGACAGAAGAGCCATGTGTAGGGAAACCACAACTGAGTCCAACTCCGTCACTCTGGGGAGCATAAATTCCAAAGTAGGGCTTGCTGGCAAGGCACCAAACTCATGAGATATCTGCCCTGACCATAGTGCCTGGGTGTCTCCAGAGCCCTCAGGAGTTCTGCTTTTTGGGGTACTGTCTAATTTAGCAGTCACTGAGATCCTGCTGAGATGTGCATAAGCGTAACCTCTGGAATGATCTCCTGACTCACTTTGAAGTCTCTTAGCCATATAAACACATTTGTTTTTACTGTTTCCCCCTTTTGGTCAAGGTCTTTGTCCAGTTGCTAGTTGGTGCTTGTTAGTAATCCCATGGTGCCAGGGAGGCTCATTCCTGGGAGTCATGTCCCACTCTGGGGGGAAGGTAATGTATTTATATACTGAGTTCAGCTTAGAGAGAGGCCACATTTGAGCAACAAGGAGTCTCCCAGCAGGCAACACTTAGGCACACTATAATACTAGGCTAAGTTTCAATTTCAAGAGTAAAGGTTCATACCCACAGTCATCAATATCAAGGGCCTGTCAGGGGACCATCCTCCTTCACTGGTCATTACCCCTGCACTCAGGGGATTCTTGCTGATATATTAGAAAATGTGGCAGAGCTCTCCTGGTTGGGAATTTAATATTCCTTCGGTTATTGTGTGAATCTCCACCCAACGTGACAATGCCCCATGAACATTTGGCCTTATATGTATGCCCAGGTTAGCTTCCTCCCATGTATCTCCCATCACTGAAACCCCACACCAGTGATCCTCCCCTGCCACAGTTGTAACCCTTCTGTGATCCAAAACTTCAAAAATGAAGCCAATAAAATAGTCAAATATGATTAATAAGAAAATGAATAAAAATTATAGGTTTAAAAAGAAATAAAATACCAAAAAAATTAAAAAACAAAAATATAAAATAAAAATTTGGGATAATAAAAATAATGATAAAATATTTAAATGTTTTTAACATTTTCCCTTTCATCACTATAAGATCTGTTGTCCTATATATGTACAGTGATATTGTCTTCCATTTATTCCCCAGAGTCTTACTTTTTGAAAATTTTGTCTTCAAAGAAGTTTTAGGTTACAGAAAAGTCATGTACCAAATAGAGAGAAATCCATTATACACAACATCCTCCCACTTTTCCCCCTTCCCCTATTAATAACATTGTTTATGTGGATGGCATGTTTGTTACAATTGATATACAAATATTGAAACATTGCTACCAACCATGATACATGGTTTACTTTATGGTTAACATTTGGGGTCATACACTTTTATAAATTTTGATGCAATTCAAAATGGCTTGTATCCATCATAGCAAGATCTTGTAGAACACTTCCATCTCCCCCAAAATGCCCCCTGTTCCATCTATTCTATTCCTCCCTCCCCTTCCCCTCGGGACCCATGGCAACCACCAGGCTTCACTCCTTGAAGGACAAGATTCATACTTCCAACAGCACTGAGGGCTTGGCACACTGGTCTGCCCTCCCCTATTAAGCCCCACCCATGCTCTTGAGAGACTCCTGCTCCTCTATTTGAAAACGTTGCAGGCTTACCCACGATGGTAGTCCGCCACCTGGCCTCTCATTATGTGGCTTTCCATACACTGATATAACCCACTATGGCAAGATGAACACTCACACACTTCCTAGAAGCCTACCCCAGGTGTGCCCTGTCCCAAATGCCCCCCAAATCCAACACCCCAAACCAGTAACCCTCACTTGCCATATTGCCAAAAGAGCATTCCAAACATTGTGATTTCAAACATGTACCCACCAATCCCCAGTGTTCACCTTCTCCCTCCCCCAACCCTCCCCCAAGTTCCATGAACCATCCAACCCACCATCCCCACCCCACCCCCTGACAAACCAGCACCACTTAACCTAAAATTATTATTACACCACTCTCATGGCCCTCCACTCTATAACTTCACACTTTCCCCTTATCACAGATTTTGCCCATATGGACTTTTGACTGATAACCTTCTTCCCCATTTCTATTCCCTGTCAACTTATCTTACAGACTCCATCTCTGAGTCTGTTCACTTTGCTTAATTCATATCAGAGAATTTGTCCTTCAGTGCTTGGTTTGCTTCACCCAACATAAGATCCTCAAGATTCATCCATGTTATCCTGTGTGTTAATGTATTCCTCTTTACAGCTGAGTTTATTCTATTGTATGTATATATCACAGTTTTGTTTATCCAATCATCTGTTGAAGGGCATTTGGATTGATTCCAAGTTTTGGTAACAGTGAATAATGCCGCTATGAACATTGGTGTGCATATATATATTCGTGTCCTTGTTTTAGATTCTTCTGGGTATATAACCAGCAATGGAATTGCTGGATCATACGGCAGTTCTATAGTTAGTTTTCTGAGGAACTGCCCAACTGGCCTCCACAGTGGCTGTACTATTCTACATTCCCGCCAGTAGTGGATGGGAGTTTCCTTTCCTCCACATTCTTTCCAGCACTTATACTCCTTTGTTTTTTAATAGCTGCCAGTCTAAATGAGATATAAAATATCTCATTGTAATATTGATTTACACTCCCCTAATCACTAGTGATGTTGGATATCTTTTCATGTGCTTTTTAGGCATTTGTATTTCTTCTTTGGAGATGTGTCTACTCAAATTACGTGCCCATTTCTTAAATGGGCTGATTGTCTTTTTGTATTCAAGGTGTAAGATTTCTTTATATATGCTGAACATTAAGCCCCTATCAGATATATGGTTAACAAATATTTTCTCCATTGTGTAGGCTGCCTTTTCACTTTCTTGATAAACTTCTTTGAGGTGCAAAATTTTTTAATTTTGAGGACGTCCCTTTTATCTATTTTTTTGTTCATTGCTTGTGCTTTGGGTTTAAAGTTTATGAAATCATTTCCTAAGAAAAGATCCTGTAGATGCTTCCCTACATTATCTTCCAAGGTCTTTATGGTCTTGGCCATTATATTTAAAGCTTTTTATCCACCTTGAGTTAATTTTTGTATAAGGTGTGAGGTGTTCCTCTCTCATTTTTTTGGATATGGATATCTAGTTCTCCAAACACCATTTGTTGAAGAGGCCATCCTCTCCTAGTTGAATGTGCTTGGTGGTCTTGTCAAATATCAGTTGACTGTATATGCAAGAATCCATATTAGAACCCTCAATTCAGTTCCATTGGTCAGGATGTCTATCCTTGTGCCAATACCATGCAGTTTTGACCACTGTAGCTTTGTAGTATGTTTCAAAGTCAGGTAGTGTGATTCTTCCAATTTCATTTTTTTTTTCACTATGTCTTTGTCTATTCTGGGCCTCTTGCCCTTCCAAACAAATTTCATACTTAGTTTTTACAATTCAGTAAAAAATGCTGTGGTGATTTTTATTGGGATTGCATTAAATCTGTAGCTCAGTTTGGGTAGGATAGACATCTTAATGGTGTTTAGTCTTCCTATCCATGAACAGGGAATATTCTTCCATTTATTTAAGTCTTCCTTGATTTCTTTTAACAGTGTTGTGTAGTTTTCTGCATATAAATCATTTCCATCTTTAGTTAAATTTATTCCTAGCTATTTGGTTTTTAGTTGCTATTGTAAAGGGGATTTTTCTTGATTTCCTCCATAGATTGCTCATTATTGATGTACAGAAGTGCTACTGATTTTTGCACGTTGATCTTATAACCTGTGACTTTACCAAACTCATTTATAAGCTCTTGAAGCTTTGTTTTAGATTTCTCAGGGCTTTCTATGTATAGGATCATGTCATCTGCAAAAAGGGAAATATTGACTTCTTCCTTTCCAATTTGGATGCCTTTTATATCTTTTACTTGCCTAAGTGCTTAAGCAATTACTTCTAACTCTATGTTACATAGAAGTAGTGAAAATGGGCATCCTTGCCTTGTTCCTGCTCTTAGAAGAAAGCTTTTAGGATTTCACCATTGAATACGATGTTACCTGTGAGTTTTTCATATATACCCTTTATCATATTGAGGATGTTTCCTTCTATTTCTATCTTTTTTAGTGTTTTTATACAGCACCCACTGTATTTTGTTGAGTGCTTTTTCTGCATCTATAGAGATGATGATGTGATTTTCTTCTTTCGATCGATTTATATGGTGTATTACATTGACTGATTTTCTTATTTTCAACCATCTTTGCATATCAGGGATGAAACACACTTGATCATTGTGTATAATTCATTTGATGTGTTGTTGAATACAGTTAGCAAGTATTTTGTTGAGGATTTTAGCATCTAGGTTCATTAGAAAGGTAGGTCTATAATTTTCCTTTTTTGTGGCATCTTTGATTGGCTTTGGTATTAGGGTGATGTTGGCATCATAGAATGAGTTAGCCAATGTTCGCTCTATTTCTAGTTTTTGGAAGAGTTTAAGCAGGATTGATGTTAGTTCTTTCTGGAATATTTGGTAGAATTCACCCGTGAAGCAGTCTGGTCTTGGGCTCTTCTTAGTTTGGAGGCTTTTGATGACAAATTCTCTCTTTACATGTGATTGGTCTGTTGAGTTCATCAGTTTCTTCTTTTGACAATGTAGGCTGCTTGTTTGTTTCTAGGAATTTGTCCAGTTCCTCTAAATTATCCATCATTTTGGCATATAATTTTTCAGAGTATCTTCTTAAGATACTCTTTATTTCTGTGGGGTCAGTGGTAATATCCCCTTCCTCATTTCTTATTTTAAGTATTTGCATCTTCTCTTTATCTTTAATAGTCTAACTAAGGCTTTGTCAATTTTATTAATCTTCTTGAAGAACCAGCTTTTGGTTTTGTTTATTTTTTCTAGTGCTTTCTTATTTTCAGTTTAATTTAGTTCTGCTCTAATCTTTGTTATTTCCTTCTTTCTACTTCCTTTGAGGTTAGTTTGTTATTCTTTTTCTGATTTGTCCAGGTGTGTAGTTAGCTTTTTGATTTTAGCTCTTTCTTCTTTTTTAATATAGGCATTTATGGATATGAATTTTGCTCTCAATACTGCTTTTGCTGCATCCCATAGGTTTTGGTACTTTGTATTGTCATTTTCACTCATTTCAAGGTAGTTACTGATTTCTTTTGAGATTTCCTCCTTGACCCACTGTTTGTCTAAAGTGTGTTGTTTAACTTCCATATCTTTGTGCCTAATCTGGTTCTCTGCCCCTTACTGATTTCCAGTTTCATTCCATTATTGTCAGAGAAATCACTTTGTATAATTTCAATCTTTCTGAATACATTGAGAGTTGTTCTGTGGCCTAGCATGTGGTCTATCCTGGAGAATGGTCAAAGTCCACTCGAGAAGAATGTATATCCTGCCGTATTTGACTGTAATTTTCTGTATATGTCTATTAGGTCCAGGTCTTCTAATGCATTATTTAAACTCTTTGTTTCTTTATTGATTCTCTGTTGAGATGTTCTGTCTAATGGTGATAATGGTGTATTAAATTCCCCCACCTTAATTGTAGAGACACCTGTTTCTCCATTTAATCTTTCCAGTGTTTGCCTCATATGTGTTGAGGAGCCCTGGTTAGGTACATAAATGTTTATCATTGTTCTTTCTTCTTGGTAGATTACTCATTCTATTAATATATAGTGTCCTTTTTCTCTTACAATAGTTTTGCATTTAAAGTCTATTTTGTCTGATAGTAGTGTAACTACTTCCACCTATTTTTGTTTATTGTTTGCTTTTAGAATTGTTTTCCAACCATTTACTTTCAGCCTCCTTTCATCCCTGGGTTTAAGGTAGGTTTCTTCTATACAGCATATAGATGGGTCATATTTCCTTATACATTCTGCCAACCTTGTCTCTTGACTGGTGAGTTTAATGCACTAACATTCAATGTTATTCCTGTCAAGGAATTATTTACATTAGCCATATTTTCTTTAGGTTTATGTATACTGTATATTGTTTTTATTTCTCTTTTTCTTTTTAGTTTTTCTCACACTCTCTTCCAACTCTCTTTCACCTGTTTTTTTCCTTTCCACCTGCAGAACTCCCTTTAGTACTTCTTGTAGTGAATTTTTCTTATTGGAATATTCTCTAAATTTCTGTTTCTCTGTGTATATTTTGGGTTCTCCCTCAGTTTTGAATGTGAACTTTGCTGGATAGAGGATTATTGACTGGAAGTTTTTTCTTTTAGCATCTTAATTATATCATTCCACTGTCTTTTTGCCTCCATGATTTCAGATGAGAAATCAGCACTTAATCTTATGGAGCTTCCCTTGTATGTGATGGATCTCTTTTCTCTTGCTGCTTACAGTATTCTCTCTTTGTCTTGAGCTTTGGACCATTTGACAAGTATGTGTCTTGGAGTAGGCCTGTTAGGATTGGTACTGTTTGGGGTTTGCTGCACTTCCTGGACATGTACATCCATCTCCCTCAATAGGGTTGGGAAATTTTCAGCCATTACTTCCTCCAGTACTTCTTCTGTCCACTTTCCTTTCTCTTCTCCATCTGGGATGCCTATAATGTGTATGTTTGTGTGTTTTGTGTTGTCGTTCAAATCCCTAAGTCCCTACTGAATTTTTTCTATCTTTTAATCTATCGTTTCTACTATCTATTTCATTTCAGCTGTACTTTCTTCCAAATAGCTGATTCTTTCCTCTGCCTGTTCAATTCTGCTGTTGTGTGCTTTCAGTGTATTTTTGTTTCTTGGATTGTGCCATTCATCACTATCTTATTGGTTATCTTTTTATGTATGTTTACAATTTCTTCAGTATAATTTTCCATTGTCTTCTTAATACCCTTAATCTCTTCTTTTGCTTAATTAAATTGATTCATGATATTTGAACATCTCTGATTAGTTTTCCATTTCTGCATCTCCTCCCAGTTTTTAGTTTTTTCTTTGGACTGGGCCATTAATACCTGTTTCTTAGTATGGCTTGTAATTTTTTGTTAGTTTCTAGTCATCTGTTTATCTTGATGGATTTATTCAATTGATTAGCTTCCTTCTATAGTATATGGTTTTATTTTATTGTTGTTTTGGTGTGTGTGGTATGGTTTCACTTTGACACTTCATTCCTCCTATTCCATTTCCATTTTGTTGTCTATGTTCCTTTGAAAGAGAAAAAGTTAGGACCAGAGAAAAGGAAAGAGATAGGAAGAGAAAAATAATCGCAGTATAATAATAGTAAAATATAGGAGAGCAACCATACAAGGCCTAGGAAATTGAAAAATTAACATGAGTAAGAAGCACAGAGGAATAAGACTAGAAAAGTAAGATAAAAACAGTGAAACAGGAAACAGAATGGATAAAAATGTATAGAATGAATTAAAAGTCTAAAATGGCGAGAAGAGGGGAAAAGAAAAAAACAAGAGAGAAAGAAAAAAAAATTTTTAAAAAGTAGAGAATTAAAGATAGAGAGTGAAGTAAAAGCAAGAAAATTTGGAGACTAAATCAAAGAAGTTGAATAAAAGAATAACAATAGAAAACAAAAGATGTAAAGATGAAGGAAAGAAAAGATAAAGCATAGGTAGAGGAAATCTGTAAGCATAAGAAAAAGAGAAAAAAGAAAAACAAACAAGCAGAGAAACAAAGGAAGGGGATACACAACAAGCAAGAAACAAAACAGCAGCAACTCGTTTAAAAAAAGTAGAAGAAAAAATAAAATAAAAAATAAACAGGGAAAACAGCCTTCTCTCTTAGACACCTAATGATCTTCACAGACTACTGGTGCTCTTCACTCACTCACCCTGCAGCCTGCCCGCTCCAGGTTTTGAACTTGGTTTTAGTGAGTAAAATAAAGGAAAAATTTTTAAAAAGGTATCTTTTTTTTTGAAAAAATAAGAGATCCAAGAAAAGCTAATACAAAGACAATGTCTACATGTTCCCTGTCATAAAGTTTCAGCTGGATGCCTGATAGCCTGGTGGATCACTTCTCAAGGAAGAGCCAGGAATTGACCCAGGGACCTCGTATATGGTAGGCAAGAATTCTTGCAATGAGCTTATCTGCCTCCTTAGGTTAATAAGCTTTTCAGAAGGTTATCCGCCCCTTTTCCCTGGGGCAGTTTAGATTCCCTGCAGTCCATTGGAGTAGTGCTGATCAGACACCTGTCTCTGCCTCATCTCTGATGTAATTCCTCTCTTTACCTAGGTGGCTGGGCATGACCAGCTGACTGAGGAGATCCCTTTCCCCTCTCCCTGTCAAGTCGGGGTCCCTTCTGATATTCAAGGGTGGCCCAGCTGGCTAAACTCACTGTGAAGAAATCACTCTCCACCCTCCCAAGACCCCTCTTCCTCACAGGGAATCTGCTGTCATACTCGCATTTAGAGTAGGGGTCCAGGGGTTCCACCTAAGCTGTCCACCCTGAGGGCTGGGCATGTGTGCCACTTCCAGCCACCGATTTAAGCAACCCAAGATTTCCCCCGGCTTCCCTTTCTGTCCAGTACCCTCTTAGATGACTCAGAGCACCTTCTGGTGGAGGTAGATGTCTGCTCTACCCTCAGTTAGATACATTTCACCAAGAGTTTTACCTTCACTTAATATCTCAAGGGGTGGGGAACCCTTCCCGGCAGCTGGGAGGTTTAATAACTCATGATTACTTGTTTTGGCTTCTTTGTCTCTCTGACCCTCACTCTTCAGGGAGTTGTGAAACTGTGTCTTGGTTTGCTGTACCCCAAAGCAGGTCCCCAAGGCAGTCTCTGGCTTTTCCTCTGTGTTGTAGTGAAAGCTAAGCCTTTTCTACCTAACTGGTCGGCCATGTTCCCACAATCCCATTAAAGACACTTTAGAGTACCTAAATGTTACATGAAAATTATAGGGGATTCCCATATACCCCACCCACTTCCTCTCCCACACTTTCCCCCATTAACAATATATTTCATTAGTGTTGTACATTTGTTATAATTGATGAACACATATTGAAGCATTGGTACTAACCATGTTCTATAGTTTGCATTATAGTTCATACTTTACACTGCACAATTTTATAGATTTTGACAAAATGTATAATGGCTTGTATCCATCACTGCAATGTCATGCAGGAAAATTCCAATGTCCCCAAAATGCCCCATGTTACACCTACTTCCCTCTCCCTCCCCACAGAACCTCTGGTGGCCATTGCCTTAGAGCAGATATAATGAAATACAGTAGAAAGGAAAACAATAGAGTTAATCAACAAAACCAAAGTTGGTTCTTTGAATATATCAATAAAATTCACAAATGTTTAGCTAAACTAATGAAGTAGCAAAGACAGAGAACATACGTAACATACATAAAATTAGAAATGAATTTATGGTCTAATCTTTGTTAATTCCTTCCTTCTGCTTGCGTTGTGTTTAGTTCACTCTTCTATTCCCAGTTCTTCAAATTTTGAGGTTATGTCTCTGATTTGAAATCTCTTTTTCTTTCTTTTTTTTCAGGTGGTACTGGGAATTGAACCCATGACCTCATATATGGGAAGAAGGTGCTCAACCACTGAGCTACAACCACTCACCTCTTCTTTTTAATGTATATCTTTAGAGCTGTAAATTTTCCTCTCATTACTGCTTTCACTGCATCCCATAAGTTTTGGTATGCTGTAACTTCATTTTCATTTGCATCAAGATATTTCCTAATTTGTGAATTTAAATATTTCCCCTTTTATTGAATTCTAACTTCATTCCATTGTGGCCAGAGAAGATACATTTTATGCTTTTTATATTTTTTATTTTATACAACTTTGTTTTGTGACCTAAATATGGTATATCTTTGAGCATAATCAATGTTCACTCAAGAAGAATTTGCATTCTGTTCCTGTTGGATGAACTGTTCTATATATGTCTGTTTGGTCTATTTGGTTTAGCAAATCATTCAAGTCCTCTATTTCCTTAATGATTTTAGGTCTAGATGTTCTGTTATTGTTTGTGACATATTAAAGTCCCCTTCTATTTATCTAGAATCGTTAATTTGCCCCTTCAAGTCTGTCTGTATTGGCTTAATATATTTTGGTGATCTGTCCTTAGGTGCATATATATTTATACTTGTTACATATTCTTGTTGAATTGTTCTCATTTTCATTATATAATGACTATTTTTGTCCCTCATAACTGTTTTTAACTTAAAGTTTATTTTATGTGTTATTAGCATAAGTATGCCAGCTCTCTTTTGGTTACTATTTTCATGGTATATTTTTCTATCCTTTCACTTTCAATCTACTTTTGTCTCTGTATTTAAGGTGCATGTCTTCTTAGCAGCGTATAGTTGGGTCGTTACATTTTATTCCTTCTGGCTATCTCTGCATTTTGATTGAAGAGATAATCTGTTTATATTTAAACACACTACTGATAATTCAGGGCTTTCTTCTGCCATTTTGCTATTTAGTCTTGGTAAGCCTTATACCTTTTTGGTCCCTTAATTCTTTTGTTAATTCCTATTTTAATATTTATTTATTTATTTTTTATATTGTACCATATTGAGTCCCACTTCATTTCTTTCCGGATATACTTTTAATATAGTTTCCTTGTGGTTACCATGGGGTTGAAATTTAAGATACTAAAAATATAACAATAATATGTTATTTGATGCAAACTTGAGTTCAATAGAATAGAATAAACTCTTCTTATACCCCTCCATTCCCCCACCATTTTTTGTACTTGTTACAAATTATATCATTGTACCTTTTATGTCCAAAACCATAGATTTATCATTACTTTTTATGCATTTGCATTTTAGCACCTGTAGGAAGTAAGAACTGGACTTGCATAGCAAAAAAATACAATACAATAGTAAGGCATTTATAATTACCCATATGATTACCTTTACTGGAAGTCTTTATTTCTCTTTGAACTACCGTCCAGTATACTTTTCTTCCCATCTAAAGAACTCCCTTAAGCATTGCTTGTAGGGCAGGTCTAGTTGAAAAATATTCACTAAGCTTTTGCTGATCTGGGAATGTCTTAATATCCCCCTGATTTTTGAAAGAAAGTCTCACCAGATATAATATTCTTGATTGGCAGTTGTTTTCTCTCAGGACTTTAAGTATTTCAACCCACTGCCTTCTTGCCTCCCTAGTTTCTGATAAGAAATTGACACTTGATGTTATTGGGACTCTTTTGTAGATAACATATTGCTTTTCTATTGCAGCTTTCAGACCTCTCCTTGTCCTGTGCATTCAACAGTAGGTCAGTATGTGTTGGGGCATATTTCTCTTCAAATTTATCTTGCTTGCTCTTTTCTGGGCTTCTCAGATGTTCATATTCTCATCTTTTGCTAAGTTTGGAATTTTTCTGTCATCATATCTTTTATTTTTTTTGAGGCAAGCGATTATTTAATTTATTTTTAATGAATTTCCCCTGATACACATATTTCTGCTCCCCCAAGTTTATCTAGTATAGTTAATTTTATTACATGAAAAATCATTGTTTACAATAGAATTGTTATAATTTTAAGTTTTAACATAGCAATTTTCATATGCCAAGAAGAATAGATGGATTTTCATGTGCCAACAAGAATAGAGAGAATGGTACAAGAAACACCCATATATTCTTCACCCAGAGTCAACAGCCATCAATTTTCTGTTGTTTTGATTATTACTACGTACCTACCCCCTCCCAATTATTTTAAACAAATCCTATCATTTCACCAGCATTGTGTACATTCTTATTACTATGAAAATATTTCTCAACAGAGAGTCATTTCCTTTTCGTATAGGTTATTGTCTTTTAAATATTGCTTAGTTTTTATTAATTACTCAGTAATATTATTTTAAGAGTTCCATAAGATGTATCAAACACAACAAATAAATCTTTAAAAATTTATTTATTTTAAAGAAACTTCAGATTATATAAATGTTACATTAAAATTATAGGAAATTCCCATATGCCCCACTCCCTCACCCTCCCACACATTCCCACATTAACAACATCCTTCATTAGTGTGGTACAATTGTCACAATTGAGGAAAACATGTTGAAACATTGTCAATAACCATGGATTATAATTTACAATATGGTTTACACTTTGTCCCATGCAATTTTTAAAGTAATAACAAAATATATAATGACCTGTATAAGTCATTGAGACATCATACAAGGCAATTCCAATGTTCTAAAATGTCCACATATTACATCAATTTTTCCCTCTCCCTCCCCTCAAAACCTCCAGTGGCCACTGCCTCCACATCAATGATAAAAGTTCTTCCATTGCTAGAATAACAATAAGTCTACAGTAGAATAATAAGTCTACTTTAGTCCATTGTTCATTCCCCAATAGTGAGGATTTTGGGATGGTGATGACCACTCTGACTCTAATTGAGAGGGGCTTAGATCCCATGGGGCAGATGGATGGAACTCTTTTCCTTACAGTTGCAGACTCTGTCTGTTCCTTGGGATGGATGTTGTCCATCATCATCACCTTGTCAGTTGATCTGGATGAGTCCAATGACCTGGAGATTAGGTTTTGCAACTCTGCTGAGATTCAAGGCCCAATTGGCACATGAACAGAAAGAAAGGGAGTAAAAGGTTGTGAGTCATAATATCTTTTGATGTGACTCTCTCCCTTCTATTCTTCTGGGACACCCATAATGAATATATTGGAATGTTTGATGGTATCCCAAAGGTCAATTCGGTTATTTTTGCCTGTTATCATTCTTTTTTCATTCTGCTCATCAATCTGTCTCATTTTAACTTTCTTGCACACTAGTTTGCTGATTCTTTCTTCTGCTAGCTCCCATCTACTTTTGAATCCCTGCTGGGAGTTTCTTTTTTTTTAAATTTTAAATTTTAAAAAATTTAGATTACATAAATGTTTCATAAAAAACATAAGGGATTCCCGTATGCTCTGCTCCCCACACCACCTATATTTACCCTCATTAACAACATCCTTCATTAGTATATTACATTCATTGCAATTGATGAACACATTTTGGAGCATTGCCACTAAGCATGGATTGTAGTTTACATTGTAGGTTACACTTTCTCCCACACAATTCTATAGGTTATGGTAAGATATATAGTGACCTGTATCTGTCATTGCAATGTCATTCAGAACAATACCCAAGTTCTGAAAGTGCCCTTGTATTACACCTGTTTTTCCCTCTCTTTGAACTCAGAACCTCCAGTGGCCACTGCTTCCACATCAATGATATAAGTTCTTCAATTTCTAGAATCACAATAAGTCTATACTAAAATACCAGTAAGTCCACTCTAGTCCATAATTCATTTCCTAATCCTGAGGATTCTGGGATGGTGATGCCCACTCCACCTCTAATTGAGAGGGAGCTTTGATCCCATATGGCTGATAGATGGGACTCTCCTGCTTGCAGTTGTAAGCTCTCTCGGTTCCTTTGTTTGGTGGTTGCCCATCATTACCTCCTTGTTAGTTGTCCTGGGTGAGTCCAATGAACTGGATAGTAGGTACTACAATTCCGTTGAGGCTCAGGGCCCAGGTGGCACATGGACAGTCCAAAGATTAAAGTCTCTTGGATGTACACCTATGAACTCCAGCACCAACTATAAGTTCAAATAGAAGGGACCAAAGAGACATATGTAGGGAAACCACAACCGAGTCCAATTCTGTCACACTGGGGAGCACAAACACCAAAGTAAGGCCAACTGGCAAGGCACCAAACTCATGAGATATCTGCCCTGACCATAGTGCCTGAGTGTCTCCAGAGTGCTCAGCAGCCCTGCTTTTTGGGATATAGCATCTAATTTGGCAGTCAATGAGATCCTGCTGAGATGTGCATAAGCGTAACCTCTGGAATGACCTCCCAGCTCACTTTGAAGTTTCTTCGCCATAAAACTTTGTGTTGGATGTGGTGGGAGGTGTGGGAGGTGGGCAACATGGGAATCCGAGTGGGTTCCGTATAATATTTTAGGTAATCTAAGCACCTCTTAAAATATATGTGTATATATATATAAAAAATAACATTTTTGTAAGCAAATACACATATATGCATATATATTTATATATCATTTTACAAATGTTTGTATGTATTGTGAGAATTTTTATTTTTACCCATAATTAAAAAAAAAAAAAAAAAAAAACCTCATTGTCTTTACATTTTCCAACTTTTGGCTAAGGTCTTTTTCAGTTGAATTGATAGTTGGTGCTTGGCAGTAATCCCTTGGTGCCATGGAGACTCATCCCTGGGAGTCATGTCCCACCCTGGGGAAAGTTATTGCATTTATATGCTGAGTTCAGCTTAGAGAGAGGCCACATTTGAGCAACAAGGTGGCTCTCCTTTCCTTGGAGTTTTTAATTTCAGTTTTGTGGTCTTCAAATTCAGTAGTTCTTTGCAGCATATTGGCATTGTTTATGAATTCCAAATATATATATTGGATTATGTTTATAAACTGGTATGCAATTCTGGACATATTAGATTGTACTAACATCAAAGGTTTCACTTTTATTTGATTAAATTATGATTAGGGCTTTGATTGAGCCACTTTAATAAGACATGGCAGAGGAGAAAGTTTGAGTTTTGATGCTGGAGCCCTGGGTAGTAAATACTCAGGAGAAGAACACAGAGGAATAGAGATGGCTCCATAGACACAGCAGAGGCCCTGGGAAGTGAGAGAGCCTGATAGTATACAGCTGACCTTGTGCAGAGAACAGAGCACTGATCCCGGTAAGAAACGTGCCCTGGGGAGATAGATGTCCTTTATACCAGACCAGAAGAAGCTGGGACCATGGAGCCTTAGGAGAAAAAGGAAGGCTGAACTTTTGCAGAGACTAGTACCGTTCTTGCTCCAACACATGGCAACAGATTTTGGTGAGGGAAGTACCTTATGCTTTATGTCCTGGTGACTGTAAACTTCTACCCCAAATAAATACCCTTTATAAATGCCAACAGATTTCTGGTACTTTGCATCAGCACCCTTTTGGCTGACTAATACATTCTTCTTCTTTTTTTTTTAGTGGAACACTTCTATATTTATTATACTAATATTAGTTCCAGGGAGATTAAATATAAACACGAATATTTAAGGAACATTATAGGTAAATACTATTTATCATCTTCAGGTGGAACTCCTTTATAATCCTGAAAAAAATTTTCAATTTACATAGCTCATATTTTGATACCCACAATATAACTATATAAAATATTTAGCATTTATACAAAACCTGCTTTCCAATATTTTATTATATATTAAATAATATATATGCTGCAAAATACTATACACAAAATTAAGAGTCATATTTTAGCTTTGGTGGTAGGGGATGAGGGTGGAGTTTAGATAAATATGTGTATTTTCAGTTTTTTATTAGTGCTATTGTAGGTGTACAGAAAAATCATACAGAAAATACAGAGTTCTCATATACTGTAGTATATATTTTTTACCATATATACTGCGGTAATTTGAGGTTAGTACCCCCAGAAAAACATGTTGTTGTACTTAATCTTTCCTGTGGGTGTGAATTCTTGTAAATATGACCATTTGATGAGGTTACTTCAGTTAAAGGTGTGGCCCAGCTGAATCAGAATGAGCTTTAATCCTTTTACTGCAGGCCTTTTAGGAAAGGTCACACAGAGAAAGAAAGTCACACAGGAAGCAGCCAGAAGCTGGAAGTCAATGGAACAGAGAAGCCAAGAGACACCACTGTGTGCATTGCCATATGACAGAAAAGCTAAGGACCAGGATTGCCAGCAGCCAGCCCCAGAATGGTACAATTTTCTAGGAGAAAGCATCCCTTTAATGACTCCTTGATTTTGGAAGGAACAATAATAAATACACTTATAAAGTGCTTATTACTTGCTTGGCATTACTTTAAGTGCTTCCTCAGTGTATAATCCATTCAGTCCTTTTGAAATTAATACCCTTTGATTAACCATATTATACAAAAGAGAAAACTAACTTGGAGAGGTTATTCCATGAGGTACCTAGCTAGTGGTTAGTAGAATTTTCAAATTTTCACCCTTAGCATTTTTCCTTAGCCATGAGGTGGTATTACATCTCAATTCTTTTGCTACACTTATATATGGAAGTAATACTTAGTCACCAAATCTCTGATTTCCACTGGCTGGAACAAAGCATACCTATCCCCAACTCTCCTGTCAGTAAGGCAGAATTAGACATTAATTTACAAAATAAAGATTTTGTATTTTCTGATGCCAAATAATGTGCCATTTCACAAATTAGTTTCAGGGCTAATACTTACTCCTATGAGGACAAATTTCTGTATATAATGCTTATTGGCTATTGTTTTTTTTTTTTTTTCCCAGAGAGAGGTAGTGTATGATGTACCAGTAAGTAGTAGAATCTGAAGTTGACTATGTGGATTCCCATTAGATTCTAATACATTCTTTATTTCTCTTTCTCTTTCATAAAATTCTCATATTTTTCATTCATTTTTTTGCCTGAGAGCATTTGCTTCTTTCTCTTAATTTTCTTCTCCTCAGCATATTGAAGAGCATTGTTTTAAAGTCTTTTTTCTTGCATGTCCACAGTCTGGTCTTCTTCATTGGTGTTTTCTGTTTTTTTTTTTGTTTGTTTGTTTTTATCCTTTACTTTGTGTGGAAGTACTGGGGATTAAAACCAGGACCTCATACACAGGTAGTAGAGCTCAATCACTGAGCTATATCCACATCTCAATGAAAAAAGTTTTTCATTTGTTAGTTTTTTTTTGTTTTGTTTTCAGGCGCTTCCAGGAATTGAACCCAGGACCCAAGCAAACTTAAGCAAAACCACTTTTTACTGTCTTTGCTAATTGGCTTTGCATTGGCAGGTGCCCTCTTTGAGAGTTCAGCCCTTCTATCAGGAAGAACAGTCCAGAGCAAATGTGAAAATTCATGATCCTCCTTGTATTTTCTGGGCCTATGTTTCTTCCTGGACTTGAGCTTCCTAGTGGCCTTAGGAATTCCTCTGTTTACTGCAGTTAGAAAGACCCACTCACTTTAAAGGAAAGAGGCATTCTTCCTCTTCAAGGTGTTTCACTACCAGACTTAAAGCAGGCAAGTTTTTGCCCAAGGTCACCCACCTCAATTGTTTCTTACACTGCTTTCATTGTTTCAAGTTGCTTTTGCCTGGATGGCAAATTCTGGGAGAAGGGGCCATGTGAGATAGGAGTTTCCCAAGTCAGTATTTCCCAGCCAGAATAAGACCAGGGACTCTCAAAGGGAGTACTGGCTGGTTCCAAGCTTCCCTGTGAAAGGATTGAGGCAGGAGCCATGAAGGGCACTAAGAGTTTCTTCCAGGCTCTACAAAGCTATGCTTTCTTGAGATGGCATCTGCCCAGCAAATGCAGCCCTTTAATTGTCCT
Source organism: Tolypeutes matacus (assembly GCA_026826555.1). Classification (NCBI taxonomy): domain Eukaryota; kingdom Metazoa; phylum Chordata; class Mammalia; order Cingulata; family Chlamyphoridae; genus Tolypeutes; species Tolypeutes matacus. The sequence continues at coordinate 986,355 of JAKSZT010053809.1, forward strand.
CTGTAGTTCTGAGGAACTGTACTGTCTCTCAGTCTCCTAAGTCAACTTTGTCCAGAGCAGGTTGGTATAATGGCCATCCTCAGAGCATGAACCCCAGAGATCTGTAGCAGCTAGTTAAAAGCAGTGATCAGTGATCAAATAGTTCTTCTACCAAGGATCTTGGGGAGCTAGGTTTTTATGTCCCTCTCTGGAATGAGCAAGCTGTGCCAGGGTCTGGACTGCACTGCTGCCTGCCTCAGGATTAGGGGATATGTGGCAGTAACCTATTTGTTGGGAGAGTTTTTCTCTTGTATTTACTGCAATTTACTAGCTTCTTTCTTATGCTCTTCCCTGGATGCTACACAGTGATCTACTGGACTCTGGAATTTTGAAATAGTTGATTCAGACATTTCCTGTTTGTTTAATAGTTTTTCTTGTTAAGGGACTGATTCTTGTCACCTTCTACTCTGCCATTTTCTTATAATTCTCCAGGGGATTGAGTTTTCACACCTATGCAATGTAGGGGAGTTGGGACTGAGAACTCCATGTAAAACTGTATCTCTGAAAGTATTTGACATGAAAGAATGTAATAGGAAAACTCTTATCTATAGCACAGGAAAGTGGCAAAAAAGATTGTCTTTCACAATCCAGATGCTTGGCAGAGAAAAATGTTTCCCCTGGGAATCTGTACTCATGTGCCTGCCTTAATGTGTGGTTTGAAGTTAAACTCCCTGCATACTCTGTAAATGTCCAGGTAAAGCAATAACATAAAAGTAATATTAATTGCTTTAAGATGTTCTATGTGAGAAATTCTAATGCTGGAGTAATCATTTTGAATCATGAAAGAGACCTAAAGTTGAAAATTTGCAAGTTGTGATACAACGGCATAGATCTGGAACCTGTGTTATTGATGTTCATAGAGCCTCCATACTAGCCTTTGATTTCCTATGTTAATATAAGAGAAAAATATACTTTTATGTTGTGTATACCATACTTTTTGTCACAAGATCTGAATCTAAGTGTAATAGAAATAGAATGCAACAAAGGCATCTTCAAATAAACAGACATTTAGAGTTTACTTCATTTTTATTTTTTTCATTTTTTATTTCTCTAAATAAATCTTTGATTACATAAATGTTACATAAAATTATAGGGGATGCCCATATGCCCCACCTCCTCCTCCTTCCATACTTTCCCATTAACAAAATCATTCATTAGTGTGTTATGTTTGTTACAATTGATGAACCCATATTGAAGCATTGCTATTAACCATGGTCTACAGTTTACATTATAGTTTACACTTAGTCCCACAAAATTTTGTAAGTTATGACAAAATATACAATGTATTGCAGGACAAATCCAATGTCTTGAAAATGCCCCCATATTACATCTATTCCTCCCTCTCCCATCCCTCAGAACATCAGGTAGCCACTGCCTTTACATCAATGATAAGAGGTCTTCCATTACTAGAATAATAATAAGTCTAGAGTAGAATAATAATAAGTCTACTTTAGTCCATTGTTCATTCCCCAATCTTGAAGTTTTGGGGATGGTAATGCCCACTCTGCTTCTAATTGAGAGAGGGCTTAAATCCCATGGAGCTGATGGATGGCGCTATCTTGCTTGCAGTTGCAGACATTCTCTGTTCCTTGGGATGGGTGTTACCCACCATCATCTCCTTGTTAGTTGTCCTGGGTAAGTCAAATGACCTGGAGAGTAGGTTTTACAACTCTGCTGAAGTTCAGGGCTCAACTTGCACACAGACAGAACAAAGATTTAAGTCTTTAGGACATATATTTATCAAGTATAGTGCTAATTATTAGTTCAAATAAAATGGACAGATCCATGTGTAGAGAACCTATAAATGAGTCTAACTCTGTTACACTGGGGAGCATAAATTCCAAAGTAAGTCCCATTGACAGGGTGTCTAATTCCTGAGCTGTCTGCCATGCTTATAGTTTCTGGATATCTCTAGACCCCTCAGAAGCCCCGCTATTTGAGGCACTGTTTATTTTGACAGTCAATGAGATCCTGCTGAGACTTTCATAAGTGTAACCTCTAGAATGACCACCTGACTCACTTTGAAGTCTTTTAGCCATAAATACTCATTTGTATTTACCATTTCCCCCTTTTGGTCAAGATCTTTTTCCAGATGCATTGCTAATTGGTTCTTGGTACTAATCCCTCAGTGCCAAGGAGGCTCATCCCCGGGAGTCATGTCCCATGTCAGGAGGAAGGCAGTGTGTTTATATGCTGAGGTTGGCTTAGAGAGAGGCCACATTTGAGCAATAAGGAGGCTTTCAGTAGGTAACTCTTAGGCAGTGTATCATACTCAGCTAAGTTTCAATTTCACAAGTAAAGGTTCATAAGAACAATCATCATTGTCATTGCCAGGCATAATGGTCTGTCTTCCTTCACTAGACATTGCCTTTGCACTCAGGGAATTCTTGCTGTCCTTTTAGAGAATGTAGGAGTACTCCTCAGGATGGGAATTCAATATTCCTTTGGTTATTGTATAGATCTCCACCCACTGAGACAATGTCTTATGAACACTTGAACATATTCATATGTCTTAGAGACATACCCCAGGTGAACCCCTTCCCATGCATCCCTACATCACTGACACCCCATACCAGTGATCTTCCCCCACCACTGCTGTTACCCTTCTGAATATACTGCTAAAGGATGTACTTCAGGAAGAAGGAAATTGAACTGAAACAGAAAGAATGAGATGCAAGACAGAACTTTGAGTGAAGCAATTGGTATATATGTGAGGAAATCTAAATTAGCATTGATAATTTAAATAATTATAAGAGTTTTGAAAGAGTATGAATTTTAGAGTAAAGGAATAAGGATCAAATCCAGGCTCTTTCATTTACCTTCTATAGGAATGGAGAAAAATTACTTAACCTTTCTGAGCCTCAGTTTCCTCATTTGAAAATTGAGATAATTACAGTGATATCTACATAACATAGTTATTTAATTATTAGAAATAATGTATATAAAATCCCGACATTGTACTCTATGCATGCACTTAAATATGGAAAAATGATATGATAAATTGTATAGACGCAACAAAATATTTGTTTGTATTTACAAATAACATTGGAGATTGCTGGTACAATGGTGATTTGACATTATCCCAATATATATCAGGGTAATGTGTAGTATACTGGGTCTTGTACTTTGGTTTGAAACCTAGCTTTCAACCTATTGGTTTAGATATCTGATATTGCCAGCTCATTGAGGGTGGATCCATCATTTACAGGCAGATGAATAGTAATGATTCTCACAAAATGAATGTATAAAACTAGAGTGACAGTGTATGAATGAATTATGAGCAACATAATTTTCACAGAGACCAAACAACTTGTTTTGGCATGACCAGAAATTATCACCTATCAGCCGACTAGACTTTCACGAAAGGATCAATCATCATCAGAATGCCGGTATATTAAATTGCAGTGAGAAATAAATTTTACAGGAATTAGAATTTGTAAAGTCTCTATGACCAACACATCCTTTCCAGGCAGACATATGGAAAGCCAAGTCAAAATTGCATGATGTTAAGCAATTCACTTAACCATGAAGTTTAATGAGCTTTGTATCAGGCCAAAATTTATTACATAAACTGAACATGGCATCAAACTAATATAGACTAGCATCTCAAATAAGGGATGGGCTTGTAAATGGGAATAACACACTTGATGTCATTTGTTTCAACCCTCCTATATTCATTATTACAGTAGAGATGAATAGTCTTATTAATGGAATAGGAATGAAATTTCTTTTGACTAAGGTGTCCTCTTCCCTGAACAGTGCTTGGATGGGTACCACCAAAGGTCAATGTTTTTTCATTGGCTATCATTTTTCTTCTGCCTGTCTGCCCAATTCTTCTTTCTCAGAGACAGAGTATTCCTTTACATATATTATTATAGTCAGTTTGCAGTCTAAATCTTCTCGTTAATGAAAAAATGTAGTTTGTGGAAAGTGACTTTACCTATTATTCTTATCTATTATGACTTGATTTCTTAATTTTGAAAGCAATCTTAGAAAACTATTTCAAAATTCCGTGTATGTGTGGAGGTGTGAAATATCTCATTATATGTGCCTATACAAAGTTAGCATTACTGATCCACTATTGAACATGAAATTAAAAAGCATCCCATCCTCTAATCTTTACTGGACACTGACCTCAACACCTATGGAAAATACAGGTGACCTAAGTTTTAGGTTATCATTCCAGTAGTGGGAAATAGATTTGCTCTTAGCCAACCACATACTTGTCAAATTTGTAGTGGTTCAACTATTATTTGTGCCTGGAAGTTCAACATTCCAGACCAGTAAAGAAAGAGAATAAGCTTGTGATATGCAGTGCCAAGGCCTGTGATGACTGACTCATCTGTAGTACTGCATTGTGTGTATATGTGGGGGATCCAAGCCCAAAGTGATCTTCTTTGGAGAGGCTTGGCAGTAATACAGTGGTTGATAATACCTAAAATCATGCAGAAGACAGGGCCATAGTTTGAAAAATCCTTCAGGTTTGAAGCAGGTATCTAGGCTATTGCTACTAATACAGAGACAAAATTCAAACCATAAGTAAAAGAAGTTGACAATTGCTCAACAGGGAATCAGGACTTCAGTTAAATGGAGCTCAGTTTCACACAGTATCTGCAAAATATTATTTAGCACCCACCTTTAGAAGCAGAAAAATCGTCTAGATGACTTAAAGGTAATACTTTAATACATTGATCTCCCTAAATTTTAGAGCATAAGGTGAGTGGTGGGCATCTGAAAGGGCCAACTTTAGCTACTTCTGATTAGATTAACTCCCTAATATAAGTAGATCTTTGAGGAAAACAATCATGCATAGTGTGCAGAATTACCATACATCATCCCTCCATTAAGACCTTGCATTGTTATGGAACATTTGTTACAGATTATGAAAGATCATCAAAATATTACTACAATGTTCTATACTTTACATTTGGCATATTTTCCATACAACCCCTATTATTAACACCATATATTGATATTGTACATTTGTTATAGTTCATGAGAGAACATTCTCATATTTGTACTGGTAACCACAGTCCATCATCCACCACATGGCTTACTGTGTTATACAGACCCATGCCTTGCACAATCCATGCACAGTGTACAGTCGGTGGCTCTCCCTTTCATCACAGAGTTGTTCAGTCATTGCCTCAGTAAATTTTTTAACATTTTCCTTCGTCCAAAAGGAAAAATCCCATACCCTTCTATGATTTACCCTTAGCACTGATATCATACCTTCTTTGACATTGATGCAAGCATATTACAATATTGATGCTAACTATAGTCCATAAGTTACATTAATTGTATTTTCCCATGCATCACCATATTCTTCCCACCGTGTAATAGTGACACACATTTTTTTCTAATTCTTAGAAAAGCATTCTTGTATTTGTATTATTAACTATAATTCTTATCTGCCACCAGGTTCACTATGTTATATAGTCCTTAGATTACTCATTAGCTTTCTTTCAATTGACATTTACATCCCTAGACTACCCCTTTCAGCCACAATCTCATTTAGAAACCATCCATGTTAGTTAAACACACTATAATGTTTTACCATCAACTCTATCCATTTCCACACTTTTATAGTCAAGCTAATTAAAAATTCTACATTCATTAAGCATCAGTACCCCTTCTAAGTCCTCATCCAATCTCCTAGTAACTTATAGTCTAGGTTTAACTTGTTTACTTTGGGAGGGTCAATTTCTACTAGAATATCACATCCATGAGAGTAGGGATTTTTGTTTATTTTGCTCATTGTTTTATTTCTAGCACCACATTAAATTTATACTGAATTAAGAAGTAGTTGATTGTTGTCTATCTTCTCAAGAAGACTGCAATCTTCTAAGGGCAGGGACCATGCCTATTTTTCTTCACCATTTTATCCTCAGTGCCTTGAAAGGTGCTTAGGATATAGTAGGTGCTCAACAAGCATGTATTGAATTGAACATAAACATACCGATAGATAAAAGGATTATGTGGACTCTTAACATTTATGAGCCTTTTCTTAAATATTAATTTCCCCAAGGAACCCCAGAAATGAAAACAGTTTTCAAATCTGGAATCTCTAACTTATGTCCAAAATATGATTAATTCTTTCTTCTATCTCACCGTTGGTTCCCTCTTTGAGTTCTTCAACATAAAATTAGTCATTTGCTAATTGAAGCAGATTTTATTTTTGGATCCACTCACTCCTTTCCATGCACACTGACATTGTCCTAATATAGACCTTATTATGTATTGCCTGGACAATTATAGAAATCTTATTTGTCTGTCTCCCTACCTCCTGTCATTTTTGCCTCCTGCCTTTCTTACCTACATGATGACAAGTTATTCTTTTGAGAGTTCTTACTTTGTTACATAATTTCTTTGCACAAAAACCTCTAGTTCTACCAGGTATGCCTGGCTCTATCTAATAGAGTCATCTACTGAACTAAGTATAGAATTCTCACCTTAGCATTTAAGACTTTCATTGGTATTTTACCAATTTACATCTCCAACTTTATTTTTTCTGATCCACCTCATGAACTCTCCTTTCAAGCTTCATTACTTGCAGATCTCTTGCTTATCCATGATTCTGGTCATGCTGTTTTGTCTGAGTCAAATGCCCTGTTTTTCATGTTTGCTGAAATCCTTCTGTGTCAGTTTTCCAGGGCTGTTGTAACAAAGTATTACAGACTGGTTGGCTTAAAAAACAGGAATTTATTGTCTCACAGTTTTGGGAGCTAGAAATCCAAAATCAAGGTGTCAGCAGGATCTTGCTTTTTCTGAAGTCTGTAGCATTCTGGTGGTGGCTTGTCAGCAATCCATAATTCAATTTCTGCCTCAGTCATATGGCTGTGCTCATCTCTCTCCCCGCATCTGTCTCCTATTACTGTGTTAACATTTCCTCTGCTTATAAAGACTCCATTTATATTGAAATAAGATACATCCTGATTCAGTTTGGTCTTATCTTAACCAATAGAATCTTTGAGGATCCTCTTTACGAAGGAGTTAATTCACAGGACTGGGATTTAGGACTTGAGCATGTCTTTGTGGGAGACATGATTCAATCCATAACATCTTCCAACCCTATCTTAAATGCCATCTCCTCCATTGATGCCTTTCCTAAGGGAAATATAAGACAAGTGTTCAAATAAATGGGTTTTATGCTAGGTAAACTTAGTGTCATAACCTTAAACTAAAGTAAACCACAAAGTCTGTGGAATGCAAAGCTCTCTGAGGGTAGGGAATGTGCCTGTTTTGTTCACCATAACCTACTCAATTCTTAGCACACTGTCTGGCATAGTAAATACTAAGTAAGAATATGATAAATAAATATAGAATGGCCTAGAATAGGGAGATCATATTATATGTCATATCATGTTTCTTGAATCAGAATAATCAAGAATCAAAAATAATCTTATATTATGCTTATATCCCCTGTAGCCCTGCATAGTAGATACTCAAGGACTTTTTGTTAAATTTAATGGAAAACAGAGTGTATTATAAACAATGTCAATACTTGAATACTGATTATCTTTGAACTCAGCTTATAATGGGCCAGTGTCATTAAGAAGATGTAAGTCTGGAGCAAAACGAAGAATTGCTATTTTACTGACATATTCAGAGATATGGAGTCAAAGAGGGCCAACTAAGGTCTTCATGGAGTCGATTAAAATCTCAACATAAAGAAGATTGACTGGAAAATATGCAAAGGCCAGATAAAGTCCTCAGGAATATGGTCATTCCAATGAAGCATAAGTGTTTATTGTTACATCACCAATGAATTACTTCAATCAGTTTGTGAAAGGAGTTATAGAACAGCTTCTTGTGGCTTCAGAACCCTATATCTGGGACCAGCCATTGTGAGAAAATGAAGCAACAAAAAAAGTCCAATTTTGGAGAAGGTAAAACTTAGTTTGTTGAAATTGGTGTTGTTTGATACCTACCTTCATGTTTTCTCTTCTTGTTTCCTCTACAAATGCACAAGGCTGTTGTACCAACTCCTCTGAAGTATCCCACGCTGGGCAGCAGGCCCTCCATGGTCTTTCTTCATATCTTCTTTCCAAATCTAAACTGACAGGTCCTCAGAAGATTCTGATATTTCCATTATTGCAGAAGGTTCTATTGTATATCTCTAGAATAGAGCATTCCCCTTCCCTTCTCATCCAAAGGCCTAGACCTTAATAACATTAACAACAGAAATTTTTTGCAATGCATACTATACTAGACACTTCACTCAGCTCTTTACATATGTAATCTCATTTAATCCCTCTTACATTCTTATGAGCTAGGTACCATTCTCATATTAATTTTATAGATGAGGAAACCAAGCCTTAGAGAAATTAAATAACCTGTATGAGCCATACAGCTTGTAAGTGGCACCAAAGACTATTTAACTGCTCAACTATACTGTTTCCCATCAATCCCCACTCTTCTTCATAAATTAATCTTGTCATCATTTTTCTGATATCCCACAAAGAGGAGATGCCTTTGCTTGTGGAAAGACCATAGAATCTGTCATATTGGGAGTCCCTTAAGATTTAACTTTCTCACACCATATACTCAACTATCCTTTCTTACTCACTTCCTCATCTCGTCTTCCCCTTTCTGAAAGATGCATTTACAAGAAGTAATAGCAAAATACTGATTCATTTCTTAAAGTGAACCACACAAATATAGGTCCAGGCCCGCAAATTCTTCTTCCAGAACCCCCTATAAGCAAAGTTTGGGGAGAAGACTAGGTAAAATAGAAGTCTTCCTGACAATAACCAGTGGTATTTCAGAAGGGAAAGCACAATTAATTTTTAGGAATATAAGAACTCTAACCACCCTTTCCCCAAATGTAGCTCAACCCTATGATCTACTATGATCTACTCAGTACTCTGTCCAAAATTAGGACAAGAAATGTCTGTATTTGTTTACTTCATCTATTTGCTTGTATTCATCTGTATTTTCAGTATATTCTCAACATCTCATAATACTTCAAAATGGATCTTTCACTCACAAACTTATCTAAACAAGTATTTCCCAAACTGGTGTGCTGTGGGATACTATAATGCAAGATGTTAAAATGTGTTCTATAGGGATAAAAATCATTAGTGATCAAATATGCTTGTGAATTGCAGATTAAAATACTAAGATGATTTTTTTCCCTTAATGTGGGACTTCAAATTCTTCATGTAAATTAAGTTAAGTACCCCCCTGCTCAAAACCTTTCACTCCCTGCCATGACTTACAAGGTACTATATGAGCTGGGCCCTGCTTTTCTATCTGCACCATCTGGTACCTTTCTTCCCCTTAGCACCCTGCTTCAGCCATGCTGGCTTTTATGCTGTTACATGAACACATTAAACTCTTTTCTGCCTCAGGGCTTTTCCAATACTTACTATATTATCCATTTTTAACTTTTTCTCTTGCTATTCTAATGGCTAGCTCCTTCTCATACTATAGGTTTCAGAACAAATGTTTCTTCCTTGGGGAGGCTTTCTGTGATAATTCTCTCTAAAGTGGTTCCACCTCATCTCCTGCCATGCTATATATCACCCTCTTGTTTTATTAAATTTATAGAGTTTATAACTACTTAAGATTATCTCATTTATTTATTCATTGACTTGTATATTTTATGTGTCCCCAAATAGGATGTTAGCTCCATGAGGGCAGGTACCACATCTACCTTATTCACCAATCTATCTCCAAATCCTAATCTTAGGACAGTAACTGAAACACAGTGGGTACTCAATTAATTTTTAAATGAATGATTACATGAATGATTTATTGAAATTATAAATAATATTTATTTTGAAACTTACATAAGAAAATATGATGTAAAGTTTCCCCAAAACTTCTTTGAGCATAGAGCCTCTTTTTCCCCAACACAAACTTTTAAAAAATAAATATTTCTGAACTCATGTTCTGAAGTACTCAAGTTAGAAAATGATTTAAATTTTTTTATTACATAGTCTTTTAATTTTGGAGGTTACTAATTCCCATAAAATTGGTAGCCTTGGACAAGTTTGACTAAAAATCTGCCACAGTACATATTCAAGAATTGAAGCCAGCGGTTTCTTTCTTTCCTTCCTGCACGCAGCCTCCCCCCACTCCCCGCCTGCTAAGTGCTCACATGAAGCTCTGTCATGGAAAGTCAGGAGAGAAATTTAAAAAAAAAAACAATAAAAGGGGATAGCAATAAATAGCTTTTTCAGGGGACGATTTTGTAACAAACCCTATTAGAGATGAGAAAATAAAGCAGAAGGGTCACTCTACTTTCTGAAAGTGTAAGTGAAATGATGTAACAATGCAGAACATCCCTACCTAAAGGCACATGAGAAGAGACTGTAGATAACAGGAATAGCAAGCCAACACACTAACAGTTTTAATTTCATCTTGTGAACAGAAGGTGGCTAGACAAATGCGTGGTCCAATGTGGTAATTACCAGTGTCTGCTTGGAATATAAACTTTCTTGTCTTCTGCTTCATTTTCTTTTCCAGTGAATGGGTTTAAAGAGCCATTTTTGAGAGTTTTGCCTTTCTGCCAAAGACATTCATTAAATATTTATTGGAATTCTGGAGATTGGCTTTTAATCATGATATGCAAGCAGCAGGCTGCTTAATCTTAGGCGAGAAACACCATATTAATACAATAAGAGGGGTCTTTGGCTGAATGCAGTTACAAAAGCAATGCTAATCTAATTTTTCAAAAAGGAGAGGGTCAGATTCTAGAAACAGTAGGCCAATAATCTTGGCATTAACTCTCAGTGGAATTCTCTATTGGATTCATAGAGAAACGGTAGGCAAGCACTGAGAAAATGCAGTGATATCCAGCAGGACCCAGTATTGCTACTTCAAGGATTGTTATAAGTTAATTTCATTTCATTATTCAATAATAAGCAAAGTCAGTATATCATAGCAATTGCATGTGGACTTTACCACTAAACTTCCAGGTTTCAAATTTTAGCTCTACTTATTATCTGTGTGATCTAGGGCAATTTAGCTCATCTCTCAGCAAGGTTTCTGATCTCTGAAATCAAGAAAGAAGTAGTACCTATGTATTAGTCATCCAAAGGGGTGCTGATGCAAAGTACCAGAAATCTGTTGGCCTTTATAAAGGGTATTTATTTGGGGTAGAAGCTTACAGTCACAAGGCCCTAAAGGTCCAACTCAAGGTACCATAGGAGGTACTTAATCACCAAAGTCATTTGCCATATGTTGAAGCAAGATGATGAATGATGTCTGTGAGCATTCAGTCTTCCTTCTTCTTCTTAAGACTCTGTTGTCCCAGCTTCTTCCGATCTCAGCTTTAGCCTGGCATAAGGCTCTTCTCTTTCCCCAGGGCTCATTTCTTTATAGGCTCAGCTGCTCTGCTTTCTTCACAAGGTCAGCTGTAGACTATCAGGCTCATCTCTCTTCATGAGGCCTCTGTCATGTCTAATGGAGCTGTCTCTATTCCTCTGTGTTCTTCTCCTGTGTGTTTATCTAAATTCCTTGTGAGAGTCTGTTTTATCAGTCCACCAAGGGGGCTGGGACTCAATGCTGAGTTGCACTCTAATGACGTGATTGAATCAAAGCCTTAATCTTAATTTAATCAGACATCTCTGCTGAAACTTAAACAATCAAATGGTTAACATACCCAGAGAAACAGACCAGTTTGAAAACATAATCTCTCTTTTTGGAATTCATTAATAATATCAAACTGCCACAACCTATTTCATAGGATTGTTGTGAGGATAAGGTGTGTTTATAAATGTAAAATACTTAGAACAGTATTTAAGAGCTTTAGAAAAGTGTGTGCTAATTGCTCAATAAACATTATCTTTTATTATTTTAGTGCTTGGAATGTGAGGTGCATGGCAATAGTTTTAGGTGAATCCATAACTAACTGCATAACTCCAAACAGAATGTACTAATTAATTAATTTATGCCAATCAGAAGGGTGATTTCTAATGGTGTTCTATCATTTTTATCAATGAATTAGCTGAATATACAGATATCATACCTATCAACTCTTTAGATATTAAAAATTTGCAGTTTGGAAATATAGGACAATAATGATAATAACAAGGTATTTAATAGGTATAAATTTAAAATCTTGAACTTTGGGCTTAAAATACCAAATATACAAATGCAACATGTAGAAGACCTGGTCTAACAAGAATTCTTATGTTTAAGTCCTAGAGAGTTATTTGACTGCATGCTCAGTATTGATCAACACTGATCTGCAATTAATTGGAATCTTAGGATAATTGATAAAATGCACTATGCAGAACAGGAGAGATGCATTGGCCTGTCTACTCCTTTGGTAGTGTTTGGTTCTGATGTTATATTTTAAGAAGGACTTGACAACTGGGAATTTTCTAAGGATGAGAATTGTGTTTTACTCCCTTTTGTATCGCTAAGACCTAGCAAATGCCTAGAACAAAGTAAGTATTCATGAAATATTTGATGAATTATTGAATAAAATAAATGAATAAGCAAATGTAGTACAACTGTAAAAAGATGGCCAAGATGATGAATATGCCATAAGCTATGTGGTATGTAGAACTGTTGGAAACACTAAAGCTGTTAAGCATAGGGGTACATCATAAGCTATCTTCAGATATTGTTATATAAAAGAGGTATTAGACTTATTTTGAATAATTCTGAGGTTAGGTTTATGCTAACAGATTTAAGTTAATCTGCTAACAACACACATTTATATCACATATTATAGTTTATTGGACAATTTATCAGATTTTATTTGGTATGATTTTTATTTTTATATCAATCTTATGAAAAAGTTATGAATATTTTACCTCAATATAACAGAAAATAATAATACCTACCATTCGTATTGTGCTCACTATGTGAGAAGCATTTTGCATATGTAAACTCATTTACATTTCACTACAACCCTATGAGTTAGGCACTCTTATTAACAAGTACACTTTATAGATGATTAACCTGAGGCATGGAGGGTTTATGTAAAATGTCCAAGATCACACATCTAACAAAGATTTGACTCCCTTCAGTCTGGGTTCCAGTCCATACTCTTAACTGTTATGCTATACTACATCTCACACTAGCACCTTTCTACAGTGGAGGAAAATAAGTCTCAGATCAAGTGACTAGCTCAAGATCACTCAGCTAAAAAGTGGCAATCAGTATCTAAATTCAGACTAAAGGCACAGTGCTCTTTCCACTATCCCTGGATATTTCTTTCATTGGATGAATTTGGACATTTTAGAGCCATCCAACAGTGTGACCACGTGTAGAGGTTAGACACCTACTTGAGTGGCAAACAATAGAGGGGATACCTACATAAAGTGTGAAAGGCACTTACATGATATTTAAAGTTTATTCAAATGTTTAAGATTTTATGGATCTATGAACACAATATTTCAGGAAAAGTAGAGAAAACCTATGGTGAAGAAAGTTAAACCTGTTTGCACCACCACAAGTAAGTGCTTATGAAATTGTGATCCTCCGAATATCTGTGTTAGTTCATCTGAAGCATTTGTACAATTGCACATTTCCTGATTTCTCCTCAGAACTGCTGAATCTATTTCTGGGACGGGTCAATAATAGACAATATAAGATTCTTGAGTAAAACTGAGTGAGGTGATGAAGATTAAGTTGGAAGCTTAATGGAGCCTTTTACTCACCATACTTCCTAATCTCGTTCTTAGTACTTTTGTATTCAAATGTGCCTTTCAAGGCAGTAAGCAAGTGGAGAGTGAGTAGGGGAAAGAGAGGGGGAGAGAGAGAGAGAATGAATTCAGACATCAATTAAGGCCATTAACCCAACTAGCTACATGGAGTGGCACAGAGAGTAAATGAAAATAGAATAGTAGGCTTAAAAAAAAAAAGAAAGAAATAAAAAACAAAAACAAAACAAAAAAATATTAGGCTTGCCCTTGATTAGAAAGAAAAAAGTAAGGGCAAATAGAATAACTGAGTCCACCAAGGATTTAGATCCTTTTAGGAAGTGCAAATGAAATAGTGTTATGAAGTGTTCTGGAATAATAACTGTTTTAATCTGCTAGACTGCTAAAAGCAATATACCAGAAATGGGTTGTCTTTGGGAGATTTATTAGCTTACAAGCTTACAGTTCTGAGACTGTGAAAAATGTTGTAATCAAGGCATCATCAGACAATGCTTTCTCCCCTAAGATAGACTGCCTGTGATCCTGGCCTCTTCTGCCACATGGCAAGGCACATGAAGGTGTCTGCTGGACTCTCCCTTCTCCTCTGGGCTTCTTAGCCTTCAGCTTCCTCCTTCCATGGTTCTCTCTCACCTTCTGTGTCTTTCTCTTTTAATTACATTATCTTATAAAAGACTCCAGTAATAAGATAAGACCCACTCTGGGCCAATCCTTACTGAAGTAACAAATCAAAAGGCCCTTAACTGAAGTAACCTAATCAAAAGTGCTACCGACAATAAATTTATACCCACAGGAATGAATTAACTTTAAGAACATAATTTTCTGACATCCATGTAGCTTCAATCCATCACAATAATCATGCTAACTGATCAAATGTAACACAATTCATGTTTCAGGCTTTGACTGATAAGTTTACGAACTCTTCTTTCCTTGTGAAAATGCTGTTAAAGGGACAGCTAGAGGCACAAATTTGGAGAGAAAGGCAAAATTCTCTATGTAACACTCAAAACAAGGATGCTTTTATTATATAATGACAGTATGTTCTCTAGCTCCTAACCCTGGTTTTAGCAGAGGGCATCAAGAAGAAAGCAGATGGGTAATTTGGAAGATGTAAACAGATAGTTTTAAGCCAATAGCTCACTGGAAAAAAAGAAGTCTGTCTATTGAGACTTTCAAGAAGAATTTCAACTCCTTATGCTATGGAACAAGAATAAACCAGTAGCAATCTTACAAGACCTATTCACCCAGAATTGTAGAACCATTTTCACCAAATTCAACCACTTTCCACAAATCAGAATAAAGCCTTAAGTCATTACAGTGACAATACAGGAAGTAACATTACAGAATGTTTCCCTTTCTGTTCCCTTTACCCATTGCCATTTGATTAAAATGAATCACTTTTTACCAGAGAGGATATTTCAGGCTTTACTTGTGAACTTGGCTATTGTGGTTAAAGATTTCAAGCATCCCAGCTCCCAACCCCAGCCCACATTCCTCCACATTTTCTTTTTGAGGCAGCAGCCTTCTCAGCACTAGCCTGACATTGCTTGCCATTCTTTAGTGATACATATTCTTGACTTTGGAAGGCATTCATTCTGAAGGGAATCATGTGAAGCTCATAATGCCATCTTCATTGAACTCATGCCTATATAAGAAGAAAATAAGGGGCTATAAAAACTTATTTTTAAATTGAATTTAAGTAGTTTTGCCACATTTTAAATGTCAGACAGAACTGTTCCATAGTACAAATCTGCCAAGTCTATGCAGGTGGTTGTTTTCAATAGGACTGTTTGTGCCCTATTGTACTAAATCTTTTTTAAAATGCACACCTTGCTAGAAAAGGCCAAGAACACCCACACAGGCAGTGGGCATGGTGACTTTTTTCTTGCTACAAGTGGGTGAATAAGTTCTTATTCCATTTGGTGTGTTGTACTATTATGTGTTTCCCAATTGTTCTCTGCCCTGATGGGCATTAAGTCTTCCTGGGACACAGCAGGCAGCAGTCTCTGTACTCTCCCACATGGCTGTATACTCCTACAGCCATCTGTCCATCTAGCTGCTTCCCTTGATCATGCTCCCTCTTTCCTCCATGTGGATCAGATCCTTAATTCAGGATCTACGTTCAGTGGATGAGTGTGGGAATGGCCTGGTGAACTAGAACTCCCCTTTTTCTTTCCATCATGAAAGCTGAAAATCTTCCTAATATGTATACTTTCTCACCTTAGTAAAGTGTAGTCTGGTTACCAACAGTGAAGTGTCCTTTGATAATTTTTAAAGTCCTTAGGACAGTATTTGTCATTTAGTAAGGTAGTATCCCTGTTGGTTTAGACTCCATACTCTTGAACCAAATGACCTAGGTTTGAATCCTGGCTCCTCCACTTAATAACCCTGGAAAAGTTACATAATCTCTTTGAGATTGTTTCCTTATCTATAAAATGGAATTAATGATATTTACGTCACAAGATTGTTGTGAAGATGAAATGACATGATATAGGTCAAAATGCCTGTCATAGTGTCTGCCATATAATAAAATGCTTGTTCTATAATAGTTTTAGTAACAGTAAGTGTTCAATGAATGATAGTTGGAAGGAATATTATTTATTATTTAATTTTATTATTTTTAAGCCCTATGCCATCATCCTAGTAATCAGTGATTATTGATTCTCTATATATTCTGTACAATAAACAGATGTTTTGAAGGTTCTCCTTCAATTAGATTATCTGGGAGAATACAGGTAATATTTTCACCCTAAATGAGCTTTCAGTCTCATTTGGAAAATAAAAACATTTCCACCTACAAATAAAACTAACAATATTAAAGCAACAGACAGGTGATTATAGATGTTTTAAGATTTAAGAGTTTAGAGAAAGTGAATATCCCTGTGGGCTAGGCTGAATGTTTAGCTTGCCTTAAATAAGAAGGAATAATAATAACAATAATATCACCTATTTGTTGGATAACTAATGTGGGCATGATGCCTTACATGCATTATCTCATTTAACCCACATAATATTGCTATAAGGTAAGCAACATCATTATCTTCACTTTTCAGGTGAGGAAACTGAAGTTAAGAAATTAAGCAAGTTTGCCTAAAGGCACATGACTGGTACATGTCACAGCCTGGGACCTGAACTCTGGACTTTCTGACTCCAGAACCCATTCTCTTTTCACCATACTAGGTGAGGAGAAATGACAATCAGGCAGGGGGAATGACACAAGTAAAAGCTCACAGGAGCTGATGATTAGGAAACAATGAAAGGGACATTTGACTAGCATGAAGGATTTATGTGTAGGAATAAAGAGAGAAAAGTCTGGAAAAGCAAGCTGGGTCTGACTGCAGGAACCAAGAACAGGAGATGGGAATCAGTTTGTGTGGTGTTAAGATATCCCCTAGGAGTGGTTGCTGACTAAATCTTTGATTTGACCTTTGTCTTTGTTTCTTACTCCCTTTCTTAAGAAAGGGAATGCTATTAATAATGCCTTTTATCTGAGTATGTTTTGTTTATTTATCTGAGTATGTTTTTGTTTATTCACTGGGAGTGATTGTATGTGTGGGAGACAATAGATTGAGACAATTCAAAACGCCCTGACCCAGCAAGGATATTTTTTGTACTGTCTTTATACTCTGACTGGGAGATGGTGGTCTGTGTTTCACTACATGTTGGTGAAAGGAGACAAATACCATGGAAAATATTTGAATCACTTCTGATTAGCAAATAACCACAAGATATTTTCAAGCATAGTGTTCATTTTTGCTTTTATTAGTTTTTCTTTTAAATTTTATTTTTATTTTTTTAGCATAATGTTTACAGAGTTTGGAAACTGCTACTTACATAACATAGACCTTTCCTAACTTGCAAATGGGTTGGCTTCCAAAAGTTCATTTATCAGGCAACTTTTGTAACATGGAGTACACTGTGCCTTGGAAACAATGCCATGAAAAAATGGTACTTGATTTTTCACTATAATGGAGATGATGGAATACTTAAGATTCTTTCAGGTAATCTTAAGTTTCAAAGGGACTTGATAGCTGCATAATTATGCATTCAAATGTCTAAAAGGAAAACCATCAGAAGATGTTAGTCTGGACGATAGGAAAAGCTGTACACTTTTTTGTGAAATTTGTTATTGTCCACTTACGGTCTTTTAAAGTTAAAGCTTTTTAAAGAAATTCCTGGATTTATAAGGATATTTCCAAATATTTAGAGCTGTATAGGTCAAAATAGTTTCAGCAGCTCAATGTGATATGATGCTTTTTTTGAGCAATTGCTTTGTAGTTTGTATATTTTCCATGAAGAACTGGCCCTTTGCATAAATAAAGCCAGAGGGCACCTGCAGTATGATTTGAATGGCAACTCTATTATGTCCTTCTATCCCCAAGTAAAATCCCCACCATTCTGCAAGAATGCCAGAAATTCTACCATAGCTATTCATTTTGTTCCTAGGCATTTTTATCTTCAGTAACTAAAGTGGGAATCCTTTATTGGGATAACTGATCAAGGCATTCCAAGCCATCAACAGCTCAGCATGAATTAGTTTATCAGGTAGAGCTATGAAGGCACTGGCTGGGTATCAGGCAAATTTGATGGAAAGTTTGATATAGAGACTAAGCAGGACAGGCTTGGGCTAGTTTGTGGCAGGGAATGTGTGTCCAAAGGCACTGGCTTCCTGGAAAATGCAGTGAATTTGTTCAAAGTGAAAGCAGGAAATTTTAACAAGAGGGAATAAGTGGCAGCAGGAAGGGAGATGAATTGGTGAGACTGGGACTTGTAGTTTAGTTCGACAAAGTTGGATCAGCAAAACTTTTTGTAGCAAAATTGACTTTGCAGATAGTAAAGCTTAGTTAACCAAAGGCATCAGTTTCAGGCAACTGCTATTAGTCTAAACAGGTCAGAGATCAATACTTTTTAGGCCAGCAAAGGCAGCAAGGAAGAGTTAAGGAGATCCAGAGTCCAGGAAAATGGAAATACTGTAAAAAATGAGCAGGGAATACTGAAATAAGCCCTTATGTTAGGAGGTAACTCACCCTACTTTATTATTTTTGCTGGTGTGTACAGTTCTATTTTCCCAAGTGTTAATTATATAGAGAATGTGCTTAGAGGTCTATAGGTATACCTAAATGAGGCAGGGGGAAAGTGCTTGGGTCATTGACCTTGTCTATTTATATTCTAAACCCCACACTAATCTGCTGTTATTTGCCTATGTGTGTGTCTAAAAGGAATTGACATGCATTTCAGGAAAGAAAATTCCCTTGTGCTGGTTGAGTTTGATAGGGAAGTAGTCCTTGAGCTGAAGGATGGGACAGGCATAGTGATAGGCTATGTAAGGAACAATCTAGCTTTGTAGTAATTTTTAAAAGCCTGCAGTGTAAACTACAATGTAAACTATAATCATTGCTTAGTGCCAATGCTCCAAGATATGTTTACCAATTGTGGCAAATGTACCACACTAATGAAGGATGTTGTTGATATGGGAAACTGTGGGAGGGCTAGGGAGTGGGGCATATGGGAATCCCCTATATTTTGTGTGTAAAAGTTATGTAATCTAAGTTTCTTTAAAAAAATAACAATAAAAAGCATATTTAAAAAAAAAAAAATCCTGCCAGGCAAAAAGTAGAAATAACGGTAAAAATGAAACTAATGAAAACCATAAAAGTGCAAGTAAAACCTTAATGTAGCTTGTACTATTAAACCTAATGTTTCATTTGCAACATGAAGAATTTCTTCTGAATTCAATGGTGCAGGTGCTCTAGTACCTGATATCAATAAGCCAGATTAATAGCCTGCTGGAAGAGTCAATGCAGAGCTTCCTGCCTTTGGAAAATGTAAAGGATTGTGGTAAACAGCCTCTAAGATGACATCCAAAGATCTCCAACTCCTGGTATTCACATCTGTGTAATCCCTACCTTTTCAGTTATGAGATGAACTTATTGACTCACTTTTAAACAAATAGAATATAGCAAAAGTAAAGGGATGTTACTTCCTACATTAGGTTTTATAAAAATATAGTAGCTTCCATCTTGGGTGCTTGCTTTCTCTAACTCTCTTGCTTACTCATTCTGAGGAAAGTCAGCTGCCATGTTTTGAGTTGCCATATGGAGAGGCCCATGTGGCAAGGAACTGGAGTAGATAGCCTGCAAGGAACTGAATCTTGCTAGCAACCACATGAGTGAGCCCAGAAATAGATCCTCTCCCACTCAAGCCTTCAGATGAAACCACAGCCCTGACTGATGGTTTGACAGCAACCTCATGAAATACTTTGAACCAGAGGCACTTAGCTAAGCTGTGCTTGGATTCTTGACTCACACAAACTGTAAGATAATACATATTTGTTGTTTTAAGCCACTGAATGCTGTAGTTTTTCATGAAGTCATTGATAACTAATACAAAAAGATGAATTTCCATATTTCTGCTTATTATGGGTAGGCGTACCCAAATTCATAATTTGTCATTCTGGCTATCCCCTGCTTTGTGACCACAGAATTTTCCCACTCCTTAGAGGATAATAGCATTCAACAAACCTCTAGCGTTTCCTGGTCTTCTTAGGACTCATCCCAAGTAAGTGTCCTTACCAGTGAAGAGATAACAAGAAAGTCCTGTTGGATCACAGCAGTGTGGTGGGATTGTGTTCAAATCCTGGCTCTACCATTAACTAGTAGTGTGACCTTGGACAAGTTATTTCATTTCTCTATGCATCAGTTTCCTCATTTGTAAAATCAGGATTATAAAAAAATTACAATGTGAATATTCTTGCTGTCCTGATTTTGTGATAATCAAAGTAGGTTAAACATTTGCTATATTAAAAACCAGGCCTCTGTTCCCAGACGTAGTTTTTCTCTCTAGTTCTGGTTTTTAGAATGCTGGTGATAAACTAAGCCTGATTTATTATATGACCATCCTGTATGGGAAAAGACTGTAACTTTGGGTATCTTTGGTCCACCTTAAGAGATATAGCAGGGGGGATGGATGTGGCTCGGGTTGTTGGGCGTCCGTCTCCTATATGGAGGGACCTGGGTTTGATCCCTGGGACCTCCCGGTAAAAATAAAAGAAAGAAAAATATAGAATGTGCGTGGGCCCCTAGGCCCTGTGCGCGGGTGAGCCATCAGGTCCTGCGAGCCATGCAGCAAGATGATGACGTAAAGGAGAGTATCAAGGGATAGCCGAAATGAGATACACCGAAAAACCAGGAACTAAGGTGGCGCAGGTGGTAGGATGCTTCTCTCCCACATTGGAGATTCCGAGGATTGAATCCCAATGAAGACAGGAGGAGAAGAATGAGAAGAGAGGGCAGGAAATGGGCACAAAGAGTTGCCCAGCGAATGGACACAGAAACAGCAAAAATGGGGGAGGGGGGTAAAAATGGATAAAAATAAATAAATCCTTAAAAAATGTATAGGGGAGGAAATACAAACTATATTTAGTGTTAATACTTTGAAGATGCTCTTTCATGATTTGTTAACAAATATTTCACAACAATGCAGGGTGTTTGTCGGGGGTGGGGGGTGATAAGTGGGAGCCCTGCACGATGTTATGCATTTTTATTTTGTATGATCACGGTGTTTACTGAACACTTATAGTTTATGTATGTTCATGTATGAATGATATACTTCAATAAATTGATTTTTTTAAATGCCCTATGTTCCATCTATTCTATTCAGCATATAAATGCACTACCTACCCCCGGCATGGGATATGACTCCCAAGGATGAGCTTTGCCTGGCAAAGAGGGATTATTACCAAGCTCCAACTAGAAAAGCATCTGGAAAAAGACCTTGGCCAAAAGGGAGAAATAGTAAATACAAATGAGTTTTTATGGCTAAGAGATTTCAAAGTGAGTCAGGAGGTCATTCCAGAGGTTACGTTTATGTACATCTCAGCAGGATCTCATTGACTGCCACAGTAAATAATGTCTCAAATATTAGGGGCTCCTGAGGACTCTAGATACATCCAGACACTATAATCAGGGCAGACAAACACAGGAATTGGACACCCTATCAGTGGGCCTTACTTTGGAATTTATGCTCCCCAGTGTAATACAATTACACTTATTTATAGTTTCCCTACACATGGCTCTTTTGCCCCTTTTCTTTGAAAGTATAATAAGCACTATACTTGCTAAAAGTATGTCCCAGAGATTTATATCTTTGGTCTGTCCATATGCCAGTTGAGCCCTGAATCTCAACAGATTTGCGACACCTATTTTCCAGGTGATTGGACTCACCCAGGACAACTAGCAAGGAGATGGTGATGGATAGCACCCATCCCAAGGAACAGGAAGTGTCTGCAACTGTAAGCAAGATAGTTCCATCCATCTGCCCCATGGGATCTATGCTCCTTCTCACTTAGAAGCAGAGTAGGCATCACCATCCCCAAAACCTCAAGATTGGGTAATGAACAATGGGCTAAATTAGACTTATTATTATTCTGCTATATACTTATTATTATTCTAGCAATGGAACAACTTTTATCACTGATATAAAGGCAATGGCCACTGGAGGTTCTGAGGGATGGGAGAAGGAAGAATAGGTGTAATATGGGAGCATTTTTGGGACACTGGATTTGTCCTGAATGACATCACTGATGGATACACGGCATTGTATCTTTTGTCATATCTTACAAAATTTTGCAGGACAGAGTGTAAACTATAATATAAATGGTAGTCCACGCTTAGTAGCAATGTTTCAATATGTGTTCATCAGTTGTAACAAATGTACCACACTAACGAGCAATGTTGTTAATGTGGGAAAATGTGGGAGGGAGAGGGAGTGGGTCATGTGGGAATCCCCTATATTTTTGACGTAATATTTATTTAATCTAAAGCTTATTTAAAAATAAAAGGAAAGTTAATTTTAAAAAAAGAGTGAGTAGGATTAGCTATGCGTCATAAGTACCCCTATTTGAGATCCTAGTCACTCTTGAGAGTTTCTGAACCATGAATACTGGGTTTGGAGTAGTGGTGAAATAAGCCAGAACAAAGAGGACAAAGACCTGGAACCCAAAGACCTACTGGGAAACAGTAAATGATCTTGGAGATTCTCAGTAGTAGGCCATAAGACATGGGGCCAATGTAGTGATAGGTAACAGGCAGATGCTCTTTGAAATCTCAGCTACTAGGCACAAAAAAAAAAACATATAAAAAGGGCGCAGTTATTTTAACAAGAAAATGAGACAGAACTTGATCATAAAGTACAAGCCAACACCTTAGTTTTATGTCAGAGAAGGATCTTCAGCAGGGGTTACTGTTTTTGAGTTTCTTATATTCTCCCTAACTAAGATCCTGACTAGGGTCTTTATTAGGTCCCAGAGGTTGGCACAGTGTTGAGATTGAAGCATGGGGCTAAATGAATCCAACTAAGAGAAATGGAAATCTTTGTGGACACAGATTTGGGAAAGTGGTTATGTTGACTAATGCAAATCTTATTCAATTGGTCTTGAGGATTGAAGCATCTTACATGGGAAATCCATTCCCTATTTCCCATTGTGCCTTATAATCTGTGTCCTTGCAAGGCAGAGAACGTCTAGAGTGTGAGGAGATCTGTACCTGGGGAAATATTATTTTCAGAGACATCCCATTCCCCAGTGTTTCCCAACCTTTTAGATAAACATTGGAGTTGGAATAACCATAAATACAAGGGTTTTCACTGACTTTTATAATTATGACAATTGTGACCCAAGTAGTAAAAATAATAGTCCACCCATTTTAGTAATACAAGCATAGAAAATTAGTGCCAAGACTATGGTTGGTCAGAGAATTTATGGCCTCCCAGAAAGGTCACCTCATTTGGTGAAGGTGAATGCCTTTTTTCAAGTAAAGGACAGTGTTACGATGGCAATTTTTATCAGCACTCATCAAACCATGTCTCCCCCAATTTAACCTTTAATGGGTGTGAGTCCTGACCTCTCATAGTAGTATTATAAAAGGGTCCTCATGAGTTTCTTTTAGGAAATGGGTTCCTATGGCCTAATTTGTTGTTTATGGGCTCTCAGTAAAAGAAGTGAAGATGTTGTCATGATGTTTAATGAAGCTGGTTAGCTTTAGACTGTGAGAAACTCAAGCTATGCTGAGGCAGGCAGTTTTTGAGACCAAAATAATACCCTCACTTCCTCCTGCAGAAACTCACAAGAAAAAAAAAGAAAGAAAGAAAAGGGGGAAAAAGCCACTATTTCAAACCCAAACAGGAGTCTGTGCCTGTGGTTTGACCAGAAAAAAGAAGTTTGTTTCAGCAGAAATGGTATCCCCAGGATAGCTGGGGAATAGGCAGCAATAATGTTTTACAAGGTATCCAGGAGGTCTTCCCTTGCAAAATAATAATAATAATAATAACAATCATCTTTCCTTTCCTAAAAAAAACATTTAATAACTTTAAGTTTTACAATAGGTTTAGATATACAAAAAAATTGCAAGAAAATTACAGAAAGTTCCAATATAACTTGCACCCAGTTTCCCCTGTTTTTAACATAGCTATGGTATATTTGTCACAACTAATGAACCAAAATTGATGCATCATTATTAACTAAAGTCCATATTTTATTCACATTTCCTTAGTTTTTCCCTAATTTTCTTTTTCTATTCTAAGATCGCATCTAGGATACCACACTACATTTAGTCATCATGTCCCTTTAGGTTCTTCTTGGTTGTAACACTTTCTCAGACTTTCCATGTTTTTGATGACCTTAACAGTTTTGAGGGTTACTGGTCAGATATTTTGTAGGCTGTCCCTCTATTTGGATTTGTCTGAAGTTTTTCTCATGGATAGAGTGGGCCTATGGGTTTTAGGGAAGAAGACCACAGAGTAAAATGCCATTTTCATCACATCGTATCAAAGGTACATATATACTATCAGTAGGATTTGTGACTGTTGATGTTGACCTTGGTCACCTAGCTGAAGTAGTGTCTGTTAGCTTTCTCCATTGTAAAGTTATTCTGCCCTCCTCCTTTTCCATAATATACTCTTTGGAAGCTAGTTACTATGAACAGTCCATAGTTAAGAAATGGGAGTTGATGTTCTACTTCCTTGAAGGTGGAATATCTACATAATTTATTTGGAATTATGCATGGGAGATTTATCTATTTCTCCCATTTTTTATTTATTCAATCATGTGTTGAATATATTAGTATGGGCATTTATTTTATATATTGACTTATAATCCAATAAAACTACCTTTTTTTGTTCAATTTGTTCCAGTTTTGGTCATTGGGAGCTCTTTCAGCTGACTCCTGTCTCTTTGATATACTCTTTTCATTGTGTGTGTGTGTGGGGACTTTCAGCACTTCTTTATTTTTTTTAATATTTAAAACTTTTATTGTAGTAACCTATATACAACTCAGAATTTCCCATTTTAACAACTTTCAAGTGCACAATTCATTGGTATTAATTACATTCACAGTATTCTACCACCATCACTAATATCCATTACCCCAAATACATTATCTCCTCAAACAGGAACCCTGTAACAAGATAGCAATAATCCCCTAATACCTTTATGCCCCAGTCCCTGGTTACCTGCAATCTACTATATTTGTCTATGAATTTGTCTGTTGTAGGTATTTCATGTAAGTGAGACCACATAATATTCATCTACTTGTCAGCACTTCTTTAATTTTTGGCATCACAGTATGCTCCAGGCTTATCATTTAACATTTTTTTCTCATTTTTAAAAGATATTTAGATTATATAAACGCACCTCTTAAAATATATGTATATATATATATATAAATAACATTTTTGTAAGCAAATACACATATATGCATATATATTTATATATCATTTTGCAAATGTTTGTATGTATTGTGAGAATTTTGATTTTTACCCATAATTAAAAAAAAAATATATATATATATATATATAGGGGATTCCCATATGCCC
Organism: Tolypeutes matacus; assembly: GCA_026826555.1. Lineage (NCBI taxonomy): Eukaryota > Metazoa > Chordata > Mammalia > Cingulata > Chlamyphoridae > Tolypeutes > Tolypeutes matacus. The sequence continues at coordinate 1,011,884 of JAKSZT010053809.1, forward strand.
TGCTCCCTGCACCACCCCCATTTGCCCCCATTAACAACATCCTTCATTAGTGTGGTACATTCATTGCAATTGATAAACACATTTTGGAGCATTGCCACTAAGCATGGATTATAGTTTACATTGTAGTTTACACTCTCTTCCACACAATTCTGTTGGTTATGGCAAAGATATATGATGGCCTGTATCTATCTTTGCAATGTCATTCAAGACAATTCCCAAGTCCCGAAAATGCTCTTGTATTACACCTGTTTTTCCTCTCTCTGAACTCAGAACTTCTAGTGGCCACTGCCTCCACATCAATGATATAAGTTTTTCCATTACTAGAATCACAACAAGTCTATAGTAGAATTCCAGTAAGTCCACTCTAGTCCATAGTTCATTCCCCAATTTGAGGATTCTGGGATGGTGATGCCCACTCTACCTCTCATTGAGAGGGGGCTTCAGTCCCATATGGCCAATGAATGAGACTTTCTTGCTTGCAGTTGTAGGCTCTCTTAGTTCCTTGGTATGGTGATGGAGTTTCAATTAAAGGCCATGACTACTGACAGAAAGAAGGTCACCTTGGAATGTAATAAACAAGCTCTCCAGTCTCATGCTGGGAGCTGGGTGGGGAAACACCCTGAGCTTGTAAGATTTACAATGCCTGTGAATTGCAGAAATGTAAAAGAGCTGAGTCATTGACCTTTAAGACTTGTTGATTTCAGTAAAATGTAACTGTCAAGTATCTATTGACCTTGCACATGCTCACACGTATTTTCTTTGTTCTAAAGCCAGATAAAAGCCACACTTTATGAGGTGGCTGGGATCTTCTCTCCATATCGGATGGAAGAGTCCCCTGATCCCAGTTTTTCTTCTCTTTGTCTTATTCTTTCTTTCTCATCCGTGGCATCATTTTCATGAACCCAGTTCTTGAACGCCAACAGTATGGTGGTTTTCCATCATCACCTCCTTGTTAGTTGTCCTGGTGAGTCCAATGAACTGCAGGTATTGCAACTCTGTTGAGGCTCAGGGCTCAGCTGATGCATGGGCAGCCCAAAGAGTCAAGTCTCTTGGATGTACACCTACCAACTCCAGCACCAACTATAGGTTCGAATAGAAGGGACCAAAGAGTTATGTATAGAGAAACCACAAATGAGTCCAATTCTGTCACACCGGGGAGCACAAAGACCAAAGGAGGGCAAACTAGCAAGTCACCAAACTCTTGAGCTATCTACCCTGACCATAGTGCCTGGGTGTCTTCAGAGTCCTCAGGGCACTTCTATTTGGGGTAGTGTCTAATTTGGCAGTCAATGAGATCCTGCTGAAAGGTGCATAAGCGTAACCTCTAGAATGACCTCCCGACTCACTTTGAAGTCTCTTAACCATATAAACTCAATTGTCTTTATCTTTTTATCCTTTGTTCAAGGGCTTTTTCCACTTGCATTGCTAGTTGGTATTTGGTAGTAATCATTCAGTGCCAGGGAGACTCATCCCTGGGAGTCATGTCCCATGCTGTGGGGGAAGTTATTGCATTTATATGCTGAGTTCAGCTTAAAGAGAGGCCACATTTGAGCAACAAATAGGCTCTCAGAAGGTAATGCTTAGGTACCCTATAGTACTGTGCTAAGTTTTTATTTCAAGAATAAAGGTTCATAAGCACAGTTATCACTATCAAGGGCCCGTCAAAGGGCCATCCTCCTTCACTAACCAGGCTTATCTTGTATATTCTTTTCCTTAGCCCTAGTGACTCCAAGGAGCCCTTGTTCCTTTTATTGGAGACTAGTAATGGAAACCAAGGTTTGGACTCTGGGTGTGCTTGTTGCTACTGGGTTTAGATTGCTTTCAGGCCCTCTTAACTGACAAAATTAGAAAATATTTACTAACTCTTGTATATACATTTATCTATAATTATTTGCACACTTATCTATAATTATATGTATATATCCATGTGTATCTATATTAAGATAAACATGAGTTCATACTGATGTTTCTTACTCTCATCTTTTACCACATAGATCAATCTAGTCTTATCTTATCTTGCTTATCTTTAACCTCCCATTCTTCATACTGTATTTTTTCTTGCCTTTTGACATGCCTTGTTATTTTTAGAAGAAACTTAGACATGTTATATTGGGTAATACGAACTGAGGTGAATAGGTCTTTAGTGTGAAGATTTGTTTTAATCTGGCTAGCAAATGGACTATGTTTAATGTTTGGTATAGAGGCTTCAAAACCCTCTAGCGTACTTGTTTTTGTCTCTCTTCTTGGCTTTAGGACTTTATTTTATACTGCTTCTCTGAATGACTTTGTATCTTACAGATATTAAAGCTGTAATCCACTGTTAGTATAATTGAGCCTCTTTGGTGTGATGATATATTGTGGTGGACCATAAACTTCTATAATCTTCTCATTAGGTCTCAATCTCTTAGTAGGCCTATGTCACAGGGATATGGCCTTCACAAATGTATCTGTCACTCCTTTCCTTCTTTCCCATACTCTCTTCCCTGGTTTCAGTGTTACCACTCTATTTCTTGAAGCCCTAGCCTCTGTTGACTTTAATATTATTTTCTTTAGGTTAGACAGGAAGGCTAAAGCTAGGCAGAATTACCTTCCAAAAAGTAGAATAAAGTTTCAGAATTGCCCTCTGATGTATTTATTTCCCCTGGAAAATAGGCCTTTATTAGGAAGAAGAGTCTGGTTGGTTTTAAGATGGCTACTCTTCCCCCAACCAAGGCCATGAGGGGATCTTTCTCAGATCTTCATTGTAAGAACCTGCTGGATTCCTGGAGTGAAAGTCCACATAAATGTGAGGGCCCCCATTACTGTAGCCCCTAGAAGTTTTTTAAACTCAAAGTAGTCATTACTTAGCCTTCAGAAACTTGTCAAAATAGTCATTTAAGTGACCCTACCAGATTATATATTTTAGTGGCTTCTGCTCCAGGTAAGTAAATTTCAAAAGCTATGTTTCTGGATATGACTGTCTCTTTAGATTTTGGGGTAGCGATTTTCTCTGTAATCTGAGATCTCTGAAGGGTCCAAGAAAAGTAATTGATTTTCAGTTTGTCTAGCTTTTTTTCTTATTGTAATCATGGGAGTAACAACTTCCAAGCTCTTTACATGTAAATCTGAAACTGGAATCTGAAGTTTAGCTTTTATTCCCCAAATCATAGCCTCCACCTCCTTATCCCACTGCTTCTGTCATCTTTATGGTTGATTCTGATGATCATATCTCTGTATTTTTAGAATCAATTATGTCCATAATAAAAGGAATGGAGTTAGGCTCAGTGTCTGGTAGAATTTTAATTGGTTCATTAACTGTAAGTATAACATTTTATTTTCATTACCCAAGATCAGGTTAACAGTGGATAGAAGAATCCTGAGCTCAACAATATTTTACCATGTGGAATATATGGTTTTTTAAAAAGCAATTACTATAAATAAATAGCTATCAAAAAGAGTTTAAAGGGAATAAAATAGGAAATAGATATGTTTTCTCTAAGAAGATTGCAGAAAGTTATGTGAATTGACATAACAGTGGTTAATGAGCTTCACTGCAAGACTAGGTTGAGAAGGTAAATTATGAAGACAAGATTATCCCCTCTATGCTATCTGGGTCATAAATCCTACTGAAAATCTGATGAACGATAAGGACTTTTTTTTCCAGAAAAATGTTTATTCTTGCAACATTTTATAGACAAATATATGTTCTTTAGATAGAATATTTTTGGACTTTGGTTATCTGGAGAAACCATAATGGCTGGTGACATCCTTAGCTCACATAGCCACAGTAGGACAGCTCTTTCCTCTACTCCTTCCTCCACTTTCCAGAGACCTTAGGCTTCTTGCTCAGAAAACCTTTCTTTTTTTTTTTTTTTTTTATTATGGGTAAAAATCAAAATTCTCACAATACATACAAACATTTGTAAAATGATATATAAATATATATGCATATATGTGTATTTGCTTACAAAAATGTTATTTATATATATATATATATACATATATTTTAAGAGGTGCTTAGATTACCTAAAATATTACTCGGAACCCACTGGAATTCCCATGTTGCCCACCTCCCACACCTCCCACCACATCCCACACAAACTAGATCAGGTATCAGTAAAATTTGACTTGTCACCTTATTTGGACTTGTCTTATTTGGAATACTGCCACATCCATTCATTGACACATTGTCTATAAGTGCTTCTGCACTACAACAGCAGAATTGAGTGGTTGTAGCAAAACCAAAAATATTTGCTATCTGGCCTTTTACAGGAAAAGTTTACTGACTCCTGTTTTAGATTAAAGAGTCTGGAATAGAACAACTGATTAAAAAATAACTGATAAAATATTTACACTGCTCAAGGATGTTTACATTTGGACAGGGATCAGATGCTGTTTAATCTAAAGGATGGGATTTTATGTTTCGATTAGAAAATGCCTGAAATCAATTGACAAACCTCTGCTTCAGATCACTTATATGTGTGGTTAATCTTGCTAGTAATCATAAAAAGCTTTATCTGGCCAGTTTATGTAATTTAAGAATTTCCAGCCATCACCAAATTGACTCACAGCAAACTTCTTGGTGAATTCTATTTCTTGGTCTTAAACTGGACTTCATTCCCCTCCCCACCCCCATAACCAGTGCTCTCAAATGGCATCCCAGCTTTTCAGAGGGGCTCTTTCTGATGCTCTTCCCATTAAAGTCCCAGTGTGGTGCCTTGCTTACACAAATACACAGATTTTCAAGTTCTCTTTGTTTAGGGGACCGAAGTAAGCAGATATAAAATGCTTTTCCTGCAAACATTAATGTTCAGTGGATCAGCAAAGGAACAAACAGAGTTCACACAATGGCATTCCTCTCCAGTTTAATATTTACACAAACTAGTCACTAGTTTGAAAGGGCACAAAAGCCAGGTGCACTAATATGTATCAGGGAAGACCCTCTGACAGAGAATGCTTTGAATGCAGGGTCTGGCTGGCCAACCAATGACATTGAGCATACAGGCATATATCTCTATTTGTCTTCTTCGACTCCAAGCCAGTCTCACTCAGGAACGGTTTTTACATGGGGGAGAGGGATGTAAACACAATCGAAGGTTCTATATTTTTTCTTTGTGACAGTTTTTTTAAATGCGCTCCTATTTTTCTGGTTTGTTGTTGTTGTTTTAGGAGGTATCAGATTGAACCCAGGACCTCGTATATGGAAAGTAGGCACTCAACCATTGAGCTACATCCGCTCCCCAATGAGAGTTGTTTTTTCGTTTGTTTGTTTGTTTTGTTTTTCGGAGCTAATGAGGATTGAACCTGGGACCTTGTACATAGGAAGCAGGTGCTCAACCACTTGAACTACATCCTCTCCCTCTCCTATTTGCTGTTTCATACACCATTTCACTTTTCCACATCAGTGGTTTATTTCCTGTGAACCTAATGTTTACTGTTTGTCTGGACATATCCTCATATATCTTCATCCTATTTGCATGGAGATGACATGTGTTGGAAAGAGATCGACTTTGGTGTCAGAACTGAGCTGTTTTGCAGCATTCTAACTAATGTGATTTTAAGCAAGTCATTTTCACTTGATGAATCTCAGTTTCTTAATCTGTTAAGTTGGAATAAAAATAGTATTTATTTCAAAATGTTATTAAGAGGATTAATTGAGATAATGTGTATAAAACACTTAGCATGGTACCTGACACATTGTAGACTTTCAATAACACCAGTACACCAGTACTCTTTCCTTTGGTTTCAATCTTCTCATTTGGGCCTCTTGATTTCTGTGGCTTACCTGGTCTCTGATTCAACTTGTCCAGACCCTTGAGTTTCAGAGATGCCCTTCCTCTCTGAGATCACAGTCTTGCCACCCTTAGTTCCTTGATCTGATGGAGCCCACTGACTGACCATTAGTTTGTGTTGTTCACCATAATTCTTAGGGACTTAGCAAGCCTTCAACACAGAACACCTCCTTCAGTCATTTACAAGAATCATTATATGGCTATTTGCACATAAGTAATGCTGTGTTTTATTTAACCATGACAGGAAAGAAAGTGTAAACAACAGGAATATGCATATTGCTTAATGACACCGTTATTTAATTTTATCCTTTGCCAAGATTCACCTCACACAGAGCTCTAGGAAGTCCCCAGGAAATAAAGCAAAATTACTTAATACTCAAACTTCTCTTGTCAACTCACTTGGTCTTTAAGGTTTGTTAGGGCAAATATAACCAACACAGCTATCACATATTGATTCAATTCTCCTTTTATGTAAAAAATTGAAGAGAAACTATTCTAGACATCATGTCCTGGAAATCAGAAACAACCACAATATAGCCCTGCATTACATGTCTTATGTTAACTCCTCCCCCTTCCAATTCTTGTCCATCTCTCTGCCCCTGACTCTGCCACATACACTATCAATGTAGGCTCCAGTTTTCACTGCCCTTTCTCATATTATTCAAATGTTTTAGACTGAATTATTGATCATAGTTGTTTACTCCCTTTTAGTGGCATTATATATTTACACCCTTGTAATGGCCCAATTGTTGGACAGAATCTACATTTCCATTTCTTGATGTTGGGACTGGGCATGCAACTTGTTTTGGCCAATGTGATGCTAGCAGGCACATGTAGCAAGTAGTGGATTGAAATGCATTTATCTGGTGAGATTGACCTCTTTTGTGCTTCTACCATAACCATGGGGAGAACTTGACTCAGATAGCCTGCTAGTTCAAGGAGAATGAGAGACACACAGAGAAAGCCTGTAACCAACCCATAGCTTAGAACTAAATCTAGAAAACCTAGATCAGACAAACCTAGGTGATTTTTTGTCACTGATGTTTTGGCTGGTTAGTTGTACAGCAATAGCTAACTAATACACATAATAAACATATTAAGTCTTCCACTCATGCAACTCTCACTCTTGAATCCTATGATCCACAAGGCATTCTCTCCAGTATTACATGACTTAGCCTTTGGTCATTTTCTTTAAAGTTTGGTATCTACTTTGCATGGAGTTTTGGGACAGAGACATAATCTTCCAAAGATATGACAATATTTCACCTTTATCTTATGTTTCATTCTTTTAAAAGGTGAGCTTGTGTCATCTCCTAGAAGCTTGTGTAAGTTAGGGAAGCTTGTCACTTTGCTGACAGTTATGATTGATTTCCAAGTTACGGAGGTGTAAATAATGAACTGCTGGTAAAAGCAAGTCCTTGTAAATGGATGCAGTTTGGAGAATAAGGATACCCCCAAAATAGACCTCCTACATTGCCACATAACATCAGGTTTTTCTTTTATTTTCTCTCCCTGGCTTTGGATTTTAAAAGAACTTCCATCTTCTTTTCTTTATTGCTTAGCCCAGGGTAGAGAAAATTTAGATGGTGGACAGAATTACTATGGCATTTGCTGAATAAGGTGACCATTTTAATATCCTGATTTGTATGACCTCTTCTTTTCTCACACTTCCATTCCATATTTCTGTTCCTCTCTAAAGAATGAGACAACTCTTGAACAGGATGCCTTTTTGAACCATAGAACCCTAGAATCAACAGTTCCTTTTACTACTTTTCCAGGAATTTGAGGTAATATTTTGTGTGATGGTTAAACTTATGTGTCAATTCGGCCAGATAATGATGCCTACATGTTTGCTCAAGCAAGCACTAAGCTAATTGTAATAGAAGGGTATTTCTAGACTTTAATCATCAGTGAGTTGATTGCATAGCTGGCTGGTTGCATCTAAAATCAGCTGAGGGGCTAACTCTCAGCAATGAGTGATGTCTCATCCAATCAGTTGAAGGCCTTAAAAGGAAAAGAGATTTCAGCATTCAGAGAGAATTTCCATCTCTACTTCAGACAGCCAGTGTCTCCTATGGAACTTACCAAGGACATTTATCAGAGCCCTTGTTTTGCAGCCTGCCCTATAGAATTTGGAGTTGTGCATCCACACAGTCACACAAGACAATTTTATAAAATCTCATAGTAATTTCAGATACCTTCTGTTGGTTCTGTTTCCTTAGAGAAACCTATTACAGCTTGGTAAAAACAGTGGTGTGGTTTTTGAGAAACAGAATCTTAAAAATGGGATTTCTGAAGTGGTTCTGGCATTTTTGAAAGTGGCTCTCTGATTAGAATCAAGGGCACTAATGTTTCTGTTTCCAATAATCAAGATGTCAGTGACAGTCCATGGCATGAGTTGGCAGTAGAGATATAAAAAATATCACCACTGGATCTTATAAGAGGCAAGTGTCTGGGTGAGAGTGTTTTTTAATACCTTAACAGTTTTTGTAGAGTTGAAAGGTACAATGATGTTGGCTGGTTGTTCCTAAATATACCGGATACAGTTACAAAAGAAAGGGATGATTTGAAAGCTTCAAATTTACAACTTAAGTGGCACGTGAATGATGTGAAAATTTCTTTGTGTGCTCTGAAAGAAAATCTTGTTTTGTGCAGCTGCAGACTTGAGATTTCTGAAAACCAGACTCAGATTCTCATTTTTCGAGTAGCAGAGTTACAACAGAAACTAAAATCTCAACCTTGCAAGGTGTCTGCTGTTAAAGTGAGGGCATTAATTGGAAGAGTAGAATCCTGAGGTTTGGGATGGAGACATATGGGTTGATGATTATATTGGTGGGGAAACTGAAACCCTAAATTCAGCTGAGACTTTGTCAGATAAACCTGTAATGGGCTGCCCTGTGGAGATCACCCAGCAAGGGAATGCTCTGATGTAATTAACTTGCAAAGCACTTCTAATTCTTCCCATTACCCACCTCACTACCCCTCTTCTCTTCCAGACCTATAACTAGACTAAAATCACAAATACCAAAAGATGAAGTACAAAGTGTGAGCCATGAGGAATTATGCTATACTCTAAAAGAACTGCATTAGTTTTCCATTTTATATAGACAGAAACCAGGGGAATATGTGTGGGAATGGATATTAAGGGTATGGAATAATGGTGGAAGGAATATAAAATTGGATCAGGCTGGATTTATTGACATGGGCCTACTAAGCAGACAGTCTGGACTCAATGCTATAGCTTGGGGTTAGAAAGGACTCTAACAGTTTGTTCTGGTGGCTGACTGAAACATTCAACAAAAGGTGGCCTCCAATGCCTGAGGTCAAGATGCCCAATTTACCCTGGTATATTGTAGACAAATGGATCCAAAGGCTTAGAGATATTGGAATTCTAGAATGGATTTATATTTTAATACCTGCCCACCTACCCCAGTAATGTCCAGAGGACACACCTTTTACCAGGACTGTGAGGCATAAATTTGTAAGACTAACTTGGCCTTCCCTGAAGAGCTCTGTTGTTGCTCTTCTCTGTAGGTCAGATATTATTGTGGGGACTACTGTCATGTAACTGGAATCCTTAAACACTATGGGGGTGATCAGATCTTGGGCTGGCAGAAGCCAAGTAGCAACACTTGATCGCCAAAGAAAAGGTGGGTGCAGCTACCATAATGAAAGGCAGATTCAAACCAGAAATCAAGAGAGTCTAAGTCACATAGACCTAGGGCATTGTCTAATAGATCATGAGATACCTAGAAGTAAAATAGATGAGCGGTCTAGTAAATTCCTACTTGATCTGTATAAGCAAAAGAGATCTGGGTCAAGTGAGCAAACCCCTAATCTTAATCACAGAAACAGAAAGTCATGGTCCATTAATCAATTCCAAGACTTAAGACAGTTTACAGACTCAGAGTTCCTGGGGAAGAAGGCCAGGGCCACTTGGGGAAGGATCCTGTTACAATGTCAAAAATTTATACTATTAATATCCTCCCAGCTTTCCCCAAAGATACATATGGCCTTTCACCAGGGTAACTGTGCATTGGGGTAAAGGAAATATCAGATATTTTGGGAATTATTAGACATTGGCTCAAAAGTGACATTAATTCCAGGAAACCCAAAACATCTCTGTGGTCCACCAGTCAGAATAGGGGCTTAAGGAGGTCAGGTGATCAATAGAGTTTTAGCTCAGGTCCTTCTCACAGTGGGTCCAGTGGGACCTTGTACCCATTCTGTGGTTATTTCCCCAGTTCCAGAATGTATAATTGGAAAAGACATACTCATTAACTGGCAGAATCACCACATTGGATCCCTTACTTGTGGAGTGAAGGCAATTATGGTACAAAAGGCCAAATGGAAGCCACTAGAACTGCCCCTCCTAGCAAAATAGTAAATCAGAAGCAATAGTGGATTCCTGGAGGAATTGCAAGAGATCAGTGCTACCATCAAGGATTTGAAGGATGCAGAAGTGGTAATTCCCTCCACATCCCCATTCAACTCTCCTATTTGGCTTATACAGAAAACAGATCGATCTTGGAGGACGACAGTAGATTAATGTAAAATTAACCAGGTGGTGACTCTGATCACAGCTGCTGTTCCAGATTTGGTAACATTACTTGAGCAAATCAACATATCCTTTGCTACCTGGTATGCAGCTACTGATCTGGCAAATGATTTTTTTCTCAATTGCCATTAGGAATGACCACCAGAAGCTCTTTGATTTCACCTGGCAAGGCCAGCAATATACCTTCACTGTCCTGCGATGGGTGTATCAACTCACCAGCCCTATGTCATAATATTGTCCACAGTGTCCTCAATCATCTCTTCCTCCCACAAGACATCACACTGGTCTATTATATTGATGATTTTATGCTGATTGAACCTAGTGAGCAAGAAGTAGCAATTACTCTAGACTCATTGGTAAGGAATTTGTGTGAGAGAGGATGGGAGACAAATCCAACAAAAATACAGTGACCTTACATCTCAGTGAAATTTCTGGGTGTTCAGGGATGTGAGGCATGTTGTGATATCCCTTCTAAAGTGAAGGACAAGCTGTTACATCTGGCCTTTCCTATGACCAAAAAAGAGGCACAACACTTAGTTGGTCTCTTCGGATTTTGGAGACCACATATTCCTCATTAGGGTGTGTTACTGTGGCCCATTTACCAAGTGACCAGAAAAGCTGCTAGCTTTGAGTTGGGACCAGAAAAAGATGAGGTTCTGTGGCAGGTCCATGCTGCTGTGCAAGATTCAATGCCACTTGCGCATATGATCCATCAGATACAATTGTACTGGAAGTGTCAGTGGCAAATAGAGATGCCTTCTGGAGGCTTGGCAGGTCCCTATAAGAGAATCACAATGCAAAGCCTTGAGATTTTGGAGCAAAGCCCTTCCATCCTCTGCAGGTAACTACTCTCCTTTTGAGAAACAGCTTTTGGTCTGTTACTTGGCCTTAGTAGAGACTGAATGCTTAACCTTGGGTCACCAAGTTCCCATGAGACCCAAGTTGCCTATCTTGAGCTGGGTATCATCTGGCCCACCAAACCATAAAGTTGGGAGTGCACAGCAACATTCCATCATAAAGTGGATGTAGTATATATAGGATATGGCTTGAGCAGGAAGTGGCCCAAATGCCCATGGTCACCATTCTTGCCACATTACCTTCTCTTTCTTTGGCCACAGCTATGGCTCCTTGAGGAGTTCCTTACAATCAGTTGAATATTGTTATGTGGAAATATATATGTATGTGTGTGTAGCAGTTTGGTATTATTTATGAATTCTAAAAAAGAGGGATTATGTTAGAAAACTGGTCTGTTCCTCTGGGTATGATCCCCTTTGGTTGTATTAGGTTCAGCTGAGATATTTTTGGTTAAAGTATGTTAAGATTAGGGCTTTGATTTGACCACATCAGTTAGGTATAACTCAGGTTGAGTCTCTGCCCCCTTGGCAGGTTATATAAGTGGACACCCACTCAAGAAGACACACAGAAGAAGGCACAAGAAGAAAGAGAGCTTCATAGACATGCCAGAGGAGAAAACTTTGATCCTGCAGCCCTGGGAAGAGAGATGAGATATTTGCCTGATAGTTTGCAGCTGAAAAGAAGAGAGCTGCTGAGCTGAGGAAGCCTGGAGAGAAACAAGCCCTATGCTAATGTACAGCTGAGATCAGAAGAAGCTGGGCCCATGGAGCCTGAATAGGAAGAAGGAAGGAGAGACCAGGCTTACCATCTTCAACATGTGGCAACTGACTTGGGTGAGAAAGTACCTCTTATGGTACCCTGAGTTGGATTCTATAGGGCCTTGTAACAGTAAGCTTTTACCTCCAATAAATACTCTATAAAAACCAAGAGATTTCTAGTTCTTTGAATCAGCACCTCTTTGATTAATACAGTGTGTTATTGTTTTTTTTTAGAGACTAAGTATGGTTTAAGGTGATGTGTATGGTTGCCACATCGACAAGGGGTGGACTGTGATGGTTAGGCTAATTTGTCAACTCAGCCAGGTAATGGTGCCCAGTTGTTTGGTCAAGTAAGCACTGGCTAATTGGGCTAATTGTAATAAGAGGGCATTTCATAGACTTGAATCATCAGTGAGTTGATTGCATAGATGACTTGTTTAATCTGCAAACAACTCCTCCTCCTCCTCATCATCATCATTATCACAACCACCATTTAACAGAAGTACAAAGGGAACTAACCTTTATTGAAAATCTAAGATATGCTAAGAGTTGCATTAGACACTTTATATACATTATATCTCATTCTATATAAATACTCCCTAATTCTCAAGATACACCTCTGAAGTGAAAGCCATTATTCTTATTTAATGGATGAGGAAACTGAAGTTCAGAGAGATTAAATATTTTCCACAAGATTACCTAGTTAATAAGTGACAGAGCTGGGGATTTTTTATCTGTTTTATTTTGTTTTTAAAGAAGTTTTAGATTACAGAAATGTTACATGAAAATATAGGTGATTCCCATATATCCCCCTCCCCCTTTCATGTTTCCCCCTATTAATAATGTCTTACATTAGTGTGTACATCTGTTACAATTGATGAACAAATATTGAAGCATCGCTACTAACCATGGTCTATAGTTTACGTTAAGGTTTACAGTTTCCACCTTAAAATTTTATAAGTTTTGACAAAATCTATACTGTCCTGTATCCATCATTATGATATCATGCAGAACAATTCCAATGTCCTAAAAAAAACTTTATGTTCCATCTATTCTTCCCTGTAGAGCTTGGGATTTTTAGAAACAGCTTTATTGAGGGATACTTTATATACCATAATATTTACCCATTTCAAGTGTACAATTTATTAACTTTTAATAAATTTACATAGCAGTGCATGCATCACTGCAATCCAATCTTAGAACATTTTCGTTGCCACAAAATAGCTCCCTTTTGCCCATTTGCACTCATTTTCCACTCCCACCCTCACAACCATGCAACCAGTAATCTACATTCTGTCACTATAGATTTGTCTGATCTATATGTTTCATATAAATGGAATTATGCAATTTGTGTTCTTTTGCATCTGGCTCCTTCCACTTATCATAAGGTTCATTCGTGTTGTAGTATGTATCAGTACTTTCTTCCTTTTAATTGTCAAATAATATTCTATTTCATGGCTATACCAATTTCTGTTCAGAGCTGATATTTGAACTTAGGTCTGAATGGCTCTGAAACTCATGCTCATTTTTCTATGATTCCATATAAGGGCAGAATGCTACAGATATATATTGACTAGAATGGAAATTATGTCCATTTATGAGAGCCTGTGTTGGCCTAGTGTACTGGAAAATTCAGACAACCATGTACCATCTACCATGTATCTATCACATACCATTTGTGTGAACCGCTTGTACTATTGTTCACTTACATTTTTCTTTAATATAATATTTTAAAATGTTGCCTTGTCCTAAGAGCAATGTTCATGAAATCACTGATTTTGATGGGTTAATTAAGGTTTTTCTAACATTCATTCAATTTTTTGAGAAAACATAAAACTCCCTGTACAACTGGTGGCTTACATATCCAACAGTGGGAAATACTCATAATTAAGAGAGTAAATCTTTAGAGTTAGAAAGATTTGGATTTGATTCTTGGACATGACACTAGTTGTGGGACATTGAAAAGATTGTTTAAACTACTTGGGGTCAATTTCCTCATTTGTAAGATGGAATACTATTAAATGTCTTATATACAAGATTGCAGTGAGAATTAAATGAGATAATGAAGGTAAAGTAAATATCACAGTGCATGACATATAGCAGGCACTTAATGAAAAAAGTGGCTATTAATAATAAAATTATTATGATGATGTTGATACTATTACAACTTCCTGCCTAACATGATAATGGGATGGCTTTACCCTTGAGTTTGACTGGTAAATTGGCATGGCCATTTGGATATTCCAGTTACAATACATTTCAGTTCTTAGAGTCAGCAAAAATAGTGAAGTAGGAAACTCCAAATGTCCATCCTTACACAAAGCAGTGACTATCTGGCAAAAACTGTCAAAATCAACATTTTAATATCTCTGGAAACTAAACTAAAGCTTATAGCAACCAGGGGAATTCTTAATAAGGAAAAAAAAAAACAGCTGAACTTCAATAGGAACAGAGAACTGTGTGGTATTTTACCTTACATTGGTCCCATCCCAGGTCCCCAATCCACATTCACAGTACAGGTACTAGCAGAATGGACCTTATACTCAGAGACTCGTGGTTGTTTATTTTGACCTGTCTTGTTTCTCCCTGGAAGACTGGCTCAAAGGGTTTGCCTTTATATTGCCTAATTGGGAACTCTCCCAGTGCTGAGATTGCTCTCTAGGGGTTTTTACTGAAAACATTTAAAGGAAATACATGTGTCATTTGTTCCTGGGATAATGGATAAGGGTTGGGAAAACAATATAATAAACAAAATGTTTGAATGGAAAGTCTGGAGAATGAGAAGGTTTGAGGAATAAGGTCTTTAAAAAGTTCTGGCATTCCAGGGAATCTAGATGGCAACTTGCATGTCCAGGGTTATATGGATATGCAGGAAAGACCTTGGAAGATCCTAAGCTCTCAAGTCTTTCTGGCCTTCAGGCTCTATGCAAGAAGGAAGTGAAGCATAAGGGAGAGTTGTAAACTGCCTGGCTGTGTCAAAGGAGTGCTCCAACATACAGAAAGAGCCCATCTGCAAAGATGTGGAAATTTTTTTTTGGTTCTGGACATTTAAGGAAATCTCTGTCCAGTTACTAGCTCTCCATTAAGCTAACAGAATGAACACTTCATGTCATATATGAAAAAAAAATAGACTTTACAAAATTAGCTCAGAAGTTAGTAAATAAACAACAACTACCACAATAAGCAACAACAACAAAATCTAATGAAGGGGCAAAATTTCATTTCCAGAGTTGCCATATTAAAATATTCAACATGTCCAGTTCTCAAGAAAAAAATATGAGGCATGCATAAAAAAGAAAATATGGACTATACATAGGAAAAAAAGTGATTAATAGGAACTGTCATTGAGCAATCCAAATTTTGGGCTTACTAGACAAAGATTTTAAATCAACAATTTTAATTATGTTCACAGAGTTAAAAGAAACCACTCACATAGAACTAAGAGAAACCGTGAGAATATCTCACTAAATAGAGAATATCATTAAAGAGCAATTGTAAAAAGGAATAAAATAAAAATTTTGTATTTGATAATAAGATAATTAAATTGAAAAATTCACTAAAAAGACACAAAATATGGGGAGGCGGCTGTGGCTCAATCAGTGGGGCTCCCGTTTGCCATGTGGGAGGCCCCGGGTTCGGTTCCCAGGGCCTCCTGGTGGGAGCAGGCCCGTCCGCACGGAGTGGTTGGCTGACCCGGCGAGCACAGGCAGCGGGGGGGGGGGGGGGGGGAAAAAAAAAAAAAAATCTTAAAAAAAAAAAAAAGACACAAAATATGATTGGAGCAGGCAGAAAAAAGAACCAACACACTTGAAGATGTCTATTGAGATTATCCAGTCTGAGGAGCAGAAAGACAAATGGAATAAATAAAAACTGAACATAGCCTAATAAACCTATGGGATAACACCAAGCATACCAGGATATACATAATTGGAGTCCTATAAGGAGAGGAAAAATGGAAAGGTGCAGAAAGAATATTTGAAGAAATAATGATCTTAAGGTTTCCAAATTTGGTAACGTTAATCTACACACCCATGAATTTCAATGAAATCCAAGTAGGATGAACTAAAAGAAATTTGCACTGAGACATATAACAACACTGTCAAAAAACAAAGACAAGGAGAATCCTGAAAGCATTGTAAGATGCAACTTGTCATGTACAAAGGGTATTCAACACTTATGTCAATGGATGGATGCACAATGAATAAAGATGCAATTTTTTACCATAACAACAAAAAGAAGATATATATGTATATATACACATATAACTAAAGTTTTATACACTATTGAAACTAGGTTGTTATTAATTTGAAATAGATTGTTATAAATTAAGATGTTAATTTTAAACTTCAGGTCAAAAACTGAGAAAATAAAAAAAAAAAGAAAGAGCTAAACTCAAAGATTTAACTGAAAAACTAGAGAAACTAGAAAAAGAACAACAAACCAATCACAAAGCAAGCAGAAGGAAAGAAATAATAAAGATTAGAGGAGAAATAAATGAAATTGAGAACAATAAAACAATAGAGAAAATCAACAAAACCAAAAGCTGGATCTTTGAGAAGATCAATAAAATTGACAATCCCCTAGCTAGATTAACAAAGAAAAAAAGAGAGAAGATGCAAATAAATACAATCAGAAATGAAGGGAGGAAGTTATGACTGACTCCACAGAAATAAAAAGGATCATAAGAGGATATTATGAGAAACTGTATGCCAACAAACTAGACAACTGAGATGAAATGGACAAATTCCTAGAAATGCGCAAACAAACTACACTGATGATACAAGAAATACAAGAATTTAGCAAAGCAATCACATTTAAAGAGATTGAATCTGTCATCAAAAATCTCCCACCAGACAACGAGCAAGATGGTAGCAGAGTAAAGAGCTCCTAGCATCAGCTCCGGCTACAAGGCAGTTGGTGATCCCCCAGAGCTATCTGGAGCACTTGTTTGGGGACTCCGGGAGACCAGAGGTACATCCTGAAACATTCTTGAAAGAATGGAAGGAGGAGACTGCCCATCTGCAGAGAAGATTCATAAGTAGAACACTCCACACTATGGAGGCCAGTGCCCATCCTCCACTGGAGGCACAAGCCACCTTGGGAGCTGTTCCATGGCTAGAATTGAAAGCTCCACTTTCCAAAACGGGGGAGGAAGAGATGTTTGGGCACCAACTTCAGCTACTGATTAGTAAATTTGGTGGGCTAAAGTATAATCCTAAGAACAGGTAAAGTTTGAACCTGTCCAAGTCAGAAAGAGGCTGGTGGCCACCATCGTAACTCCGCGCCTAACATGAGGGGAAGTGGGGCTGACTGAAAATCACAGTGCTGGTAGGGACTGGCTTTTTTTACATCTAGATAAGATTGCTGCTCTAGCTTAAGCCCCAGGCCCACCTCAGGCATGATGGGAAGCTGGGGGGATCTGCGCCAGCCTCTCTGGGAAATTAAAGGCCAAGCTGCAGAGGCCAGTGATCATCCTGCTTTGGTAGCACAAGCCACACCAGGAGATATTCTGTAGCAGGAATTGGAAGCTCCATTTCCCAAAAAGAGGGGAGGAAGAGACGGTTGGCCACTGATTTCAGCTACCGATTAGTAAATTCGCCTGGCTAAAGTATAACACTAAATTTGAGCCTTTCCAAGTCAGAAGGAGGCCGGTAGATGCTATTTTGACTCCACCCCCAGCATGAGGGTAAGCTCCGCTGATGAAAATCAGTGACGGTAGAGACTGGTTTTTTTGACCCAGATTTGCCTGCAGCGCTAGCCTAGGCTTCTACCTCACCTCTAGCAGGGAAGAAGCTGACAGGCCCTGCACCAGCCTATCCAGGTAACTGCAGGTAAATTTAGCTTGCACAAACTGAATAATCGGAAATCTATTGGGACTACTGAGGTCATCTTGGAACTGCGCTGTATAGATTGCTACCCACACCTGCAACTCCATCCCTGCCCCAGGCAGGGGAGAAAGGGGTGTGATGCTTCATCAGTCTCTCTGGGCAACTACAGTCTAGGCTGCATGAGTTGGATTACTCCACACAGCTATGGCTCTGTCCTTACCCCTGACAAAGGTGAAAGTTAGGAGAAGCTTCATTGGCCCTTGGGGCAATGAGGGTAATTTGAACTCCACAGCTTATAGCACCAACTACATCCTTGGCTTCTGCTACACAACCAGCAAGGGAGAAAGGACAGGAAGCCCTAAAGTAAAGAAAAAACCTGCATCCAGAATAAATACTCTAGTAAGCCAGATGTCAAGACACCAACAAAAAATTACAGTCCACACCAAGAAACAGGAAAATATGGCCCAGTGAAAGGAAGAAGATAAGCCTCCAGATGACATAAAGGAGTTGAGACAACTAATCATATATGCTCAAACAAATCTCCTTAATAAATTCAATGAGATGGCTAAAGAAATTAAGGATATTAAGAAGACATTGGATAACCACAAAGAAGAATTTGAAAGCACTCATAGAAAAATAGCAGATCTTATGGGAATGGAAGGTGCAGTAAACGAAATAAAAAATACACTGGAATCAAATAATAGCAGATTTGAAGAGGCAGAAGAAATGATTGGTGAGCTTGAAGAAATGGCCTCTGAAAGTGAACATATAAAAGAACAGATGAAGAAAAGATTGGAAAAACTTGAAAAAGTTCTCAGGGAACTAAAGGACAGCAAGAGATGTGCAAACACGTGTCATGGGTGTGCCAGAAGGAGAAGAGAAGGGAAAAGGGACAGAAGGAATATTTGAAAAAATAATCGTATGAAATTTCCCAACTCTATTGAAGGACATAGATATCCACGTCCAAGAAGCATGATGTACACCCACCTGAAAAAATAGGAATAGACCAACTCTGACACACATACTAATCAGAATGTCAAATGCCAAAGACAAAGAGAGAATTCTGAGAGCAGCAAGAGAAAAGCAACGCATAACAAATAAGGTATACCCAATAAGATTAAGTGTAGATTTCTCACCAGAAACTGTGGAAGCAAAAAGACAGTGGTATGATATATTTAAGATACTGCAAAAGAAAAATTTCCAGCCAAGAATTTTATATCCGGCAAGATTGTCTTTCATAAATGAGGACGAGTTTAGAATATTCACAGATAAACAGAAACTGAGAGAGTTTGTAACCAAGAGACTTGCTTTGCTGAAAATACTAAAGGGTGTGCTACAGCCTGAAAAGAAAAGGCAGGAAAGTGAGGCCTGGAAGAGAATCTAGAAATGAAGATTATATCAATAAAAGTAACTGAAAGTGTCAAAAGAGTGGTGAAAATAAAATATGACAGATAAAACCCAAATATTCAGGAATAACTTAACCAATGATGTAAAGCACTCTTATTCAGAAAACTACAACTCATTGTTAAATGAAATAAAAAAAAAAAAAAGACTTAACAATTGGAAGAACTTTCCATGCTCATGGATTGAAAGACTAAAGATCATTAAGATGTCAATTCTACTCAAATTGATATACCAATTCAATGCAATCCTGATAAAAATTTCCACCAGCATTTTAAAAATAAATGGAAAACACGATTATCAAATTTATTTGGAAGGATAAGGGGTCCTGAATAGCCAGAAACATCCTAAAAAGGAAAAGTGAAGTTGGAAGACTCTTATTTCTGGACTTTAAGTCATATTACCTAGGTACAATGGTAAAAATAGCATGGTACTGGCATAAAGACAGACATGTATACCAACAGAACTGAATTGATGGTTCAGAAACAGACCCTCACATCTAAGGTTGAGTGATTTTTGACTAGCCTGTCAAACTCACCCAACTCAGGCAGAACAGTCCATTCACCAAAAGGTGCTGAGAAAACTGGATATCCATAGCAAAAGAAGGAAAGAGGACCCCTATCTCACACCTTATACAAAAATTAACTCAAAATGAATAAACAACCTAAATATAAAAGCAAGAACCATAAAACTTCTAGAAGAAAATGTAGGAAAATATCTGTAAGACCTGGTAGTAGGTGGTGGATTCTTAAGGAGATAAAAGGAGGACCGAGATGGACTACTGATATTTAATGTATGTAGAAGTTTTAATTAGCTTTACTGTAAAAGTGTGGAAATGTACAGAGTTGATGGTAACACATTATAGTGAGTAACAGCTGGTTTGTAAATGGGGATGTGACTAAAAATGGTAGTCTAAGGATGTAAATGCCAATTGACAGAAAGCTAGAGAATAATAGGGACTGAATAGCACAGTAAACTCAGAGGTGGATGAGAATAGTGGTTGATGGTACAGATGCAAGAGTGTCCTTTGAGAGCTAGAGAAGATGTACATCACTATTGCAGGGTGGTGGGAATGTGGAGAAGCATGGGAAAAGTACAATTGGAGTGACCTATGGAGTGTGGTTAACAGTAATAATGTAATATTCTTGCATCTATGCCAATTATGTACTGTGTTGATAAGGGGGAGTATGGAAAATGTGTGCCAAATGTATGCTGTGGAGCTGGTACTAATCAGATGATATTATCTCATAATCTGTAACAAATGTTCCACCCCATTGTGGTGTGTTGATAGCGGGGTGTTGTTTGGCAATTCTGCACATGTGCATGATAGTTTTGTAATTTTACAACTTCTGTCATAAAAATACATTTAAAAAGTAATAATAGGGTGGGATGGGGGGAAAGACACTAAATGTAAGATAAGGACTATAATTAGTAGTAAGATTTTGACAATATTCTTCCCTAATTTTTAACAAATGTCTCACGACAATACAAGGTGTTGGTGGAGGGTTGATGTATGGGACCCCTGTATGATGTTATGAATGTTTGCTTTATAAGTTCAAAACTTTTACTATACATTTATTGTTTATGGATGTTCATGTACAAATGATATAAAAATAATAATGATAAGGTGGGTTGGGGAAAATACTTTGGTTAATAGTAATATGTTGAGGATACTCTTTAATCATTAGGTAAAAATGTTTCACAACAATGCAAGGTATTGGTGGTGGGATGAGGTATGAGAGCCCTGTATGATGTTATGTATGTTTGTTTTGTAAGTTCACAACTATTACTATGCACTTATTGTTTATGTATGTTCTTGTGTGAGTGATATAGTTCAATAAATTAAAAAAAAAATCTCCCACCAAATAAAAGTCCAGGACCAGATGGCTTCACAGGTGAATTCTACCAAGCATTTTGAAAAGAATCAATACCAATTCTGTTTAAACTCTTTCAAAAATTTGAGGAAGGGGGAAAATTACCCAACACATTTTATGAAGCCAACATCACCCTAATACCAAAGCCAGATAAAAATACTGCAAGAAAAGAAAATTACAGACCAATCTCTCTAATGAACCTAGATGCAAAAATTCTCAACGAAATACTTGCAAATCAAATCCAACAGCATATCAAAAGACTTATACATCAGGACCAAGTGAAATTTATTTTTCGTATGCAAGGTTGTTTCAACATAAGAAAATCAATCAGTGTAATATACCACATTAACAAATTGAAAGAAAAAAAAACCCATATGATTACCTCAATCAATGCAGAAAAGGCATACGACAAAATCCAGCATCGTTTTTTGATAAAAAACACTTCAAAAGATTGGAATAAAAGGAAAATTCCTCAATATGATAAAAGGCATATATGAAGAACCCAACACCAACATCGTACTCAATGGGGAAAGATTGAAAACTTTCCCTCTAAGAATGGGAACAAGATAAGAATGCCCTTTGTCACCACTGTTATTCAGTATTTTCCTACAAGTTTTACCTAGGGCAATTAGACAAGAAAAAAGAATTAATGGCATCCAAATAGGAAAGAGGAAGTAAAACTTATTTGTGGATGACATGATCCTGTATATAGAAAATTCTGAAGTATCCACGACAAAGCTACTTGAGTAAATAAAAGAGTTCTGTAAAGTGGCAGGATTCAAGATCAACAAGCAAAAAATAGTATTATTTTTGTACCCTAGAACTGAACAATCTCAGGAGGAAATCACGGGGAAATTCCATTTACAATAGCAACAAAAAGTCTCAAATACCTAAGAATTAATTGAAACAAAGAAGTATAGGACCTAAATGCAGAGAAATATAAAACAGTGTTAAAAGAAATCAATGAAGACCTAAACAAATAGAAAAACATTCCATATTCATGGATTGGAAGGTTAAATATCATGAAGATGTCAATCCTACCCAAACTGATTTATAGATTCAATGCAATACTAATAAAAATTCTAACAGCCTACTTTACAGAATTAGAAAAGTCAATTACCAAAGTCATTTGGAAGGGAAATCGTACCTGAATAGCCAAAAGCATTCTAAAAAGAAGAGTGATATGAGAGGAATTTCACTGCCTGACCTTGACATATATTCTAAAGCTACGGTGGACAAAAAATCATGGTACTGTCATAAAGTTAGACATTGATCAGTGGAATAAAATTGAGAATCCAGAAATAAACTCTCATCTATATGGTCAACTGGTTTTTGACAAACCTACCAAGTCCATGCTAATGGAACAAAACAGTCTCTTCAACAAATGGTGGTGGGAGAACTGGATATCTATAACCAAAAACATGAAAGAGGACTGCTATTTCACCCCCATACAAGAATCAACTCAAAATGGATCAAAGACCTAAAATTAAAAGCCACTATCATAAAACTAATAGAAGAAAATGTAGGGAAACATCTTCAAGACATTGTAGTAGGCGGTGGTTTCTTGGACCTTACACCCAAAGCACGTGCAACAAAAGAAAAAATGGATAAATGGATCGTCCACAAAATTACACTTTTGCACCTCAAAGAACTTTGTCAAAAGGGTGAAAAGGTAGCTGACTCAATGGGAGAATATATTTGGAAATCACATGTCCAATAAGGGTATAATAGCGAGGATATATAAAGATATGTTATAAATCAAAAATAAAAAGACAAACGACCCAATTTAAAAATGGACAAAAGACTTGAATAGACATTTGTCCAAAGAAGAAATACAAATGAAAAAAAAAAAAAAAAACATAAAAAAAATGCTCAGCATCACTAAGGATTAGGGAAATGCAAATCAACACTACAATGAGATATCATTTCACTCCTGTTAGAATGGCCATTATTAAAAAGATAGAGAACTACAAGTGTTGAAGAGGATGTGGAGAGATAAGAACACTTATTCACTGTTGGTGGGGATGCAGAATGGTACAGCCACTTTAGAGGACTGTTTGGCAGTTCCTAAAGAAGTTGAATATAGACTTGCCATGTGACCCTGCAATACCATTACTGAGTATATACCCAGAAGAACTGAGAGCAGTGACACGAACAGACATCTGCACATCAATGTTCATAGCAGTGTTATTCACGATTGCCAAAAGTTGGAAATAACCTAGATATCCATCAACCGATGAATGGATGAACAGATCACTAAGATACATGAACAAACTGACAGAATTAAGTACCCCATTTTAAATAATGGCTAAAACAACTATACAGAAAATTAGCAAGATTAGAAGATAAGACTTGAGCATTATTATAAACCAACTATACCTAACAGAAATATATGGAACCCTGCACCCAACATAAGCAGAATGCACTCTCTTCTTAAATGCACATGGAACATTCTCTAGGATAGACCATATGCTAGTGCACAAAGTCTGTTCTTCTTCAATAGAACAATAAAATTAGAAATCAGTAACAGATGGAAACCTGGAAAATTTATTTATAAAATATGTGGAAATTTATTTATAAAAACTCAAATAACCAATAGGTTGAAGAAGAAATCATGAGAGAAACTTTAAAATACAATAAGATGAATGAAAATAAAAACACTACCTACCAAAATGTATGGCATACAGCGAAAGCAGTGCTCCCAGGGAAATTTATAGCTGTAAACGTCTACATTGAAAAATTAAAAAAATCTCAAATCCATATCCTAATGTTTCACTTAAAGAAACTAGAAAGAGCAACTAGTTTCTAGAAAGAAACTGGAAGAGCAAACTAAAACTATAGCAAAAGAAGGGAAGAAATAATAAAGATTAGAGTAGTGATAAATGAAAAAGAGAATATAAAAACAAAAGAACCAAGGAAACCAAAAGTTGGTTTTTTGAAAAGATCAATAAAATTGGAAAACTTTTAACTAAACTGACCAAAGAAAGAAAGAAAGAAAGAAAGAAAGAAAGAAAGAAAGAAAGAAAGAAAGAAAGAAATGACTCAAATTACTAAAATCAGGAAACAAGTGGTGTCATTACTACTGACCTTCAGAAATAAAAAGGATTATAAAATAATACAATGAACAATTGTATGTCAACAAATTATATAATCTAAAAGAAACGGGCAATTTATTATTGAGATGAAAAATACGTAAACTGACTCAAGGAGACAGAAAATCTGAATGGACCTATAACAAATAATGAGATTGAATTAGTAATAAAAACGTTCTCACCAACGAAAAGCCCAGGATCAGAGAATATCACTGGTGAATTGTAACAAATTTTAAAGAAGTAACAGCATTCTTCTCAAACTCTTCCTAAAAGACAGAAGTTAGGAAGTATTCCTAACTCATCCAATTAGGCCACTACTCCTCTGATACCAAAGCCAGACATAGATATCACAAGAACAGGCAGCTACAGACCAATATCCCTTATCCATACAGTCGCAAAAATCCTCAACAAAATACTAATAAACTGAATGCAGCAGCATATTAAAAAGGGATTATTCACTATGACCATGTGGGATTTATCTCAAGAGTGCAAATTTGGTTCAATATATGAAAGTCAATCAACGTAAAAGACCATGTTAATAAAATGAAGAAAAATAAATAATCACCTCAATAGATGCAGAAAATAAATTTGACAAAATCCAAAAACTTTCCATGTTAAAAAACACTCAAAATACTAGGAATAGAAGGTGTATTAATTTCTTAGACCTGCCAAAGCAAAGCACCATACACTGGGTGACTTAAAACAACAAAGATTTATTCTCAAAATTCTGGAGACTAGAATTCTGAAATCAAGGTGTGGCATAGCCATGTTCCCATTGAAGCCTCTATGAAAGGATTCTTACTTGCCTTTTCCAGCCTCTGGAAACTCAAGATAGTCCTTACATGAGGCAGGATAACTCCAGTTTCTGCCTCTGTGCTTCCATGGCCATCCTCCTTCTGTGTTAATGTTTCTGTGTCCAAGTCTCTGTCTTCTTATGAGGACACCAGGAATATTAGCTTTAGGGCTTACCCTGATAGAGGATGACTGAATTAACTAATTATATCTGCAAAGAACCTACTTCTAATAAGGTCATATTTTGAGATTTTTGGGTGCACACTAAGTTTTGGGATAAACTCTTTAACCCAGTATTTCTTAAACATGATAAGGGCATTTATGAAATCTTACCACCAACATAAAGTCAATGGTATAAGACTGAAAGGTTTCTGTCTAAGATAAGGAATAAGGAAAGGATGTTCACTTTGCCCTTTCTAGTCAACATTGTACTTGAAGTCCTACCAGCACAATTAGGCATGAAAAATAAATAAAAGGATTCAAACTGGAAAGGAAGAAATAAAAGTGTATCTGTTTACATTTGATATGATCTTATATTGAGCCAATCTTAATATGTTCGCACAAAAAAATTTAGAGCTGATTAATGAGTTCAACACAGTTGCAGAATTACAAGATCAATATACAAAATTTTATTGAAAGAAATTAAAGGCCTAAATAATGGAAATGGATCTATTGTACATGGATTTGAAGACTTAATACTGTTAAGATAGAAGCCTGGGTCAGAAGGCCCAGGATACTGCGGGGAGGGTTGGGAGAGGGTCCAGGTGAACACTGGAGATTTGTGGGAATGAAGTTGAAAGTACAGAGTTGGGAATGCCCTTATGGCAAAATGACAAGGAAGGGTCATTGGTTTAGGGTGTTGGTTGGGGCTGCATTCGGGACAGGGCACACCTAGAGCAGGCTTCTAGGGAGTGTGTGAGTGTTCATTCTGTCATAATGTGTTGTATCAGTGGGTGGAGATCCACATAATGAGCAGAAAGGAGTTGGACTCCCATCTTTGGGAGGACCGATTTGTTCAGAAATAGGCAGGTGTGGGTCTTTCAAGAGCAAGGGTGGTTCCTAATAGAGGAAGACAAACCAGTGTGTCAAGACCTCTTGTTGCATGTAACCATGAATCATGTCATCCAACGAGTCAAGTCAGGGAGTCGTTGTGGACCCCGGGAGGATGGGGTGGGAAGAATAGAATCGATCAAACAGGGGGTATTTAGTGGTCAGTAGAAATGTTGTTCATTACCGTACAGTGATGGACACAAGACATGGTAAATATCAAGATTTATAAAAGTGTAGGGTCTAAAATGTAAACCATGGTGTAAATCATTGACAATGATTAGTAGCTGTGTTTCACTATTTGTATATCAGTTATAACAATGCTACCATCCACATATAAAAAGGTATTAATATGGGGTGGAGGATAGGGGGAGGATGTTGGGTATATGAGAGTCTCCTGTATTCTGTGTGTGACTTTGCTGTGGCCTAAAACTTCTTTGAAAACAAAATGAAAAATAGTGAGACTCTGGGGAATGAGAGGGGGAAGGTGCCACGGTACAGACTGGACACCAGATATTGCAGTCACAAAGGGCAAAAGGTCAAAAAAAATTTTTTTTTATTTTTCATTTTTTTACTATCCCAATCTTCTAATTTTATTTTATTTTTAGTTTTTTTAAAAAAAAGTTTTATGTATTTTATCTCTTACATTCAAACTTATCATTATTATTTCATTTTCCTATTAATTGTATTCAGCTATTGTAATGGCTTCATCTTTGAAGAAGCTTTGTATCACAGAAGGATTACAAATGGGTCAGCAGAGGATCATTGGTGTGGGGTGTCAGGGATGGGGGATGCATGGGAGGATGTTCACCTAAGCATAAATATAAGGTATACAAAAATGTTCAAATGTTCACAGGGCATTGTCACAGTGGGTGGAGAATCACTCAATAAATGAGAGAATACTGAATTCCCATTCTGGAGAGCTCTGCCACATTCTCTAAGGGAGCAGCAACAGTCTCCCGAGTGCAGGACCAGTGACTGGTGAAGGAAGATAATCCACTGATGGGCCCTTGATATTGATGACTAGCCTTATGACTCTTTGCTCTGGAAATTGAAACTTAACCTATTGTTAGGGGGTACCTAAGGGTTGCCTCCTGAGAGCCTCCTTGTTGCTCAAATGTGGCCTCTCTTTAAGCCATACTCAGCATATGAATGCATTACCTTCCTCCCAGTGTGGGACATGACTCCCGGGGATGAGCCTCCCTGGCACCTAGGGATTGTTATCAAGCTCCAACTGGCAATGCAACTGGAAAAAGACCTTGAATAAAAGGGGGGAAAGGTAAAGACAAATGAGTTTATATGACTAATAGACTTCAAAATGAGTAGGGAGGTCATCCCAGAGGTAACACTTATGCACATCATAGAGTTCCAAAGTGGATATCACCCCAAATAGTGGGGCTTCTGAGGGCTCTGGAGACACCCAGGTCCTATGTCAGGGCAGTTAGCTCTGGAGTTTGGTGCTTTGCCAGTGGGCCCTACTTTGGAGTTTGTGCTCCTGAGAGTGACAGAATTGGACTCAGCTATGTGTTCCCTGCACATGGCCCATCTGTCCCTTCTATTCTAATCTATACTTGGTGCTGGGGTTTGTAGGTGTTCATCCAGAACCTTGAGACTTTGGGCTGTCCATGTGCCAGCTGAGCCTGGAACTTTGGTGAAGTAGCAACTCTTATTCTACAGCTCATTGGACTCACCCAGGACAACTGGTGGGGACATGATGATGGACAATGGCCATCCCAGGGAATGGAGAGAGTCTGCAGCTGCAGGTAGGATAATCCCATCCATCTTCCCCTGGGATATAAGCCTCCTCTCAATTGGAGGTGGAGTGCACATCACCATCCCCACCTCCTCAAGAGGAGGGGAAGAGCTATGGACTAGAATGGACTTATGGGTATTCCACTATAGACATATTGTGATTCAAGCAATGGAAGAAATTACAGCACTGATATGGAGGCAGTGGCCCCTGGAAGCTCTGGGGGCAGGGAGAGGGAAAAGCAGTTGTAATACAGGGGATTTTTTGGGACTTGGGAATTGTCCTGAGTGACATTGCAATGATAGATATAGGCCATTTTATATCATCATATAACATGTAGAACTGTGTGGGAGAGAGTGTGGTCTACAATGTGAACTATGGTCCATGCTTAATGGCAAAGGCCCAGGATGTGTTTATCAATTGCAATTAATGTGCCACAGTAATGAAGGATGTTTATGTGGGAGTTTGTGGGAGGTTTCAGAGGTGGGGCGTATGGGAATCCCTACATTTTTTGTGTAACATTTATGTAATCTAAGTATAGTTAAAAAATAAATAAATAAAATGATTTGAAGGAAAAAAGAGGAAGAAATACTCCCAAAATTTATCTACAGACTCAATGCACTCTATATCAAATTTACTATTGCTTTTATTATGTAGAAATGAATGAGCTGAACCTAAAATTCTTAAGGAATTGTAAGGGAACCTGAATAGCTAAAACAATCTTGGAAAATAAGAACAAAATTGGAGAATTCATTTCCAATTTTCAAAATTTATTACAAAACTTCAGTGATAAAAACAGCATGGTATTAGCATAAGGATATACATATATACCAGATATAAATTTGAAAGCCCAGAAATAAACATATATATGGTCAAATGACTTTTGACAAGGTTGCTAAACACATTGAATGGGGAGGTAATTTTTTCTTCAAGAAATGGTGCTGGATCATTTCTCAGCAATTTGCTTAAATCAAGTGTAATAAATAGTGCTGGGACAACTGGATATCTGCATGCAAAAGAATGAAATTGGAGTCCTACCTTACACCATATACAAAAGCAACTCTAAATGTAAGAGCTGAAACAATAAAAATACTAGAAGAAAACTAGTATTAATTAAATATTTGTGACCTTAGATTTGTCAATGGATTCTTAGATATAACAAAAAAGAAAAGGGATAAATTGGTCTTCATCAAAATTAATATTTTTTGCAATTAAGGGCATTATTAAAAAAGTGAAAAGATAACCCACAGAATGGGAGAAAGTATTTACAAATCATATATCTTAAAAGGGGAGGATGTTCAGAATATATAAAGAACACTTACAATTCAGTAGCTAAAAGGCATACATCCCAATTTAAAAATGAGCAAAGAAGGCAAGATGGCGTTAGTGTAGGAGGGCGCACACTGCAAGCTCCCAGAGCAAGGCGGATTGTGGACGGGGTCCTGCCCGGGGGTCTGTGCTGTGCACGCGTGGAGTGAGAAGCTTGGGACATCTATCTGCGCGGATTGGCGGCGTGGACCGAATGGTGGAGATTCGTGAGTTTTGAGGCTGCCAGTGGAGGTTGGCACAGGCGGCTGAGCCCCGCGGTTATGGGGGAAAAAAAGAATAATATGGCCATTTGGAGCTGCGGGCGGGGCGAAAAAGTTTTACTTTCTGGGGATCTGGCTGCCTGGCGCCCCTTGGAACTTGTGTGAACAGAGCAAACGAGCTAATCAGCACCGGGTGAACCGGAGGGGGGATTTTGGTCGGGGAACGCAGCTGATTTCCCTAGCCACTCAGGGATAAGACCCAGGCCGCTGCGGAGCCAGGAGGAAGGGACACTTCCCCAAAAAGGGAGGGTTCGGTTGGAAGACAAGAAAGGGTATTTTATATTTTTAGACATTGATCTGGCTGCCTGCACCTCCCCATAGCTTTGGGGAGCAGATAAGCTGACCTGAAGCAGCATCAGGCTGAGAGCAGACGCGAATCTGCACTCAAACTGATTTTCTGAGCGCCCGGTGACGCTGGAGCTCTGCGCCAGAAGGGGCGGAATCCGCCATCTTTAGCACTCCTCACTGACTAACATCAGAGCTTCAGCTAACCTGGGGAGTCCGGAAAGTGGGACGTGCTTGATTAATTTCCATGGGCCCAGCTAGGGTCCCTTCCATAAGGGGGTTGGTCTAGAGGAGGAATTATTTTGGGTCCTGCATTTGGCTAAAAAAAAAAAAAAAAGTGAGGTCACCTCAACAAATGAAAAATAAATTCTTTTTAATTTAGTTTACTAGCTAAAAGCTGCTTCAGGACCTGCATATAGAACCCTGTGGGGAAATTCATTGATAAATACAAGTAGGCAGGAAGGATCCACGTGGACCCTAGGGGAATCATTGACACCATTAGCTCTGTTTGACTGCTTGCCTGTGTGGATCTTTGGTTTCTCTCTGTTACTTTCTGGTTTATTGCTATTATTCCCGTTTTCCTCCTCCCTTCCTTTTTCCTTCTATTTTTTTTTTAAATAGGTGCTGCCAGCTGGTTGCGTCTTTGCTGGGCTTCTTATTCAGTAATTTGCCACTCACTGTATATATTGATTCTGTATTACAAACTATCGCTTATCCTTCCTGCATCTTTCTGCCTTCTGTTTTCTGTTGTGTTTCTTAGAGACAACATTTTTTCATAGGCCCACAACTTAAGGGTGTCAATTTCTATCCCATCTATTTTGTTTTCTTCTTCTTCTTTTTTCTTTTTTTTTTTTTATTAGTATTAACTTTTTCCTTTCAGACCTTTCTCTACTATTTCACTCCCTCCTCATAATTCTAGCCTTCTAAATCACTATATATATATATTCCTCCATTTTTTTTCCCAGTCCATTGTAGGAACTCCATATTTTTTCCTAGTACTCTACACTGCCTACACAAGTTAAATATTCATCTCATTAAGTCTCATTTTGCCCCTCTTCTAATTTTTATCAATATTTCTATTATCCTTCTGCCTTCCTTACACCTTTTGATTCCTCTGGCCCTAACCTTTTG
Organism: Tolypeutes matacus; assembly: GCA_026826555.1. NCBI lineage: Eukaryota > Metazoa > Chordata > Mammalia > Cingulata > Chlamyphoridae > Tolypeutes > Tolypeutes matacus. Next base: position 1,042,615 of record JAKSZT010053809.1, read on the forward strand.
CCTTCAAGAGAACATAGAAAGAAGCAAGGAAATAAAATAAGAAGAAAAACTGCCAAAGAGAAAACTTAACTCACACGCAGAACTACCAGCTAAATAATATTCTAGAGCATAGAGAAAATCTAATCAACTGAACAAACCCATCAAGATAATATGATGACCAGAGGGCAACAGAAAAATACAAATGACTCTGAGAAACTGGAAAGCATGGACCAGTCCAGTGCACAAAATAAAAACCAGGTAGCAATGCATTACATCAAACAACTAATCAAAGCTATCCAAACAAATATCATGTACCAACTTAAAGAACTGAAGGAAGAGATTAAGGATATAAAGAAGACACTGGGAGAGCATACTGAAGAAATAGCTAACACACCTAAAAAGGTAATGGATATGATCGCGAACAAAGACACAAGTCAAGAAATGAAAAAGGCGCTGGACTCACATGGCAGCAGAATTGAAGAGGCAGAGGAAAGAATTAGTGATATGGAAGACAATACAGATGAAATCAAAGAGATTGTTGAAAACATAGTCAAAAAGATAGAAAAAATCCAGTATGGTCTCAGGGAATTAACCGATAATGCAAGACGCACAAACATACGCATTATGGGCATCCCAGAATGAGAAGAGAAGGGAAAGGGAACAGAAGGAGTGTTGAAGGAAGTTATGGCTGAAAAATTCCCAACTCTATTGAGAGAGATGGATGTGCAGATCCAAGAAGCAAAGTGCACCCCAAATATTAAAAACCCCAACAGGCCAACTCCAAGACATATACTTGTCAAATTGTCCAATGCTCAAGACAAAGAGAAAATACTCAAGGCAGCAAGAGAAAAGAGAACCATCACATACAAGGGAAGCACAATACGATTAAGTGCTGATTTCTCAGCTGAAACCATGGAGGCAAGAAGACAGTGGTATGACATAGTCAAAACACTAAAAGAAAAAAAACTTCCAGCCACGAATTCTCTATCCAGCAAAATTGGCATTCAAAAATGATGGAGAGTTCAAAATATTCACAGATAAACAGCAATAAAGAGAGTATGTCAAGAAGAAACCAGCACTTCAAGAAATACTAATGGAATCTCTACAAGTTGAAAGGAAAAAACAAAGGAGAGAGAGTTGGAGGAAAGTTAAAAACAACTGAAAACTCAAAATGAGAAACAAAACAACATATGACATACATTAACCCAAAGAAAAAATGACTGAAGTAAGAAATTCATTACGAGTAATAACACTGAATGTTAATGGATTAAATTCACCAATCAAAAGACACAGATTGGCAGAATGGATAAGAAAATATGATCCATCTATATGCTGTCTACAAGAAACCCACCTTCGGCCCAGGGATTCAAGGAGGCTGAAAGTGAATGGCTGGAAAACCATTTTACAAGCTAACAATAGCCAAAATAGGGCAGGAGTAGCTATTCTAATATCAGACAAAATAGACTTTAAATGCAAAACTATTGTAAGAGACAAAGATGGACACTACATATTAGTAAAAAGGAGTAATCTCTCAAGAAGAGAGAACAATCATCAACATTTACGCACCTAATCAAGGTGCCTCAAAATACGTGCGGCAAACTCTGGAAAAAGTAAGAGGAGAAATAAATTCCTCTACAATTATGGCAGGGGACTTCAACACACCACTATCATCATTAGACAGAACATCTAGGCAGAGAATCATTAAAGAAATGAAGGCACTCAACAATACATTTGAAGATTTGGACTTAATAGACATATACAGAACACTACACCCAAATACAGCGGGATTTACATTCTTCTCCAGTGCACATGGAACATACTCCAAAATAGACCACATGCTAGGCCACACAACAACACGCAATGAATTCAGAAAGATTGAGATTATACAAAGTAATTTCTCTGACCACAACGGAATGAAGTTGGAAATCAATAAGGGCCAGAGAAACAGGTTAGGCACAAGGATATGGAAGTTAAACAACACACTCTTAGACAAACAGTGGGTCAAAGAGGAAATTTCAAAAGAAATCAGTAACTACCTTGAAACTAATGAAAACAACAACACAACATATCAAAACCTATGGAATGCACCGAAAGCAGTCCTGAGAGGGAAGTTCATAGCCATAAATTCACATATTAAAAAAGAAGAAAGAGCTAAAATTGAAGACTTAACTGCACACTTGCAGGAATTGGAAAAACAAAAACAAACTAAACCTAAAGGAAGTAGAAAACAGGAAATAACCAAGATTAGAGCAGAACTAAATGAAATAGAGAATAAGAAAGCACTGGAAACAATAAACAAAACTAAAAGCTGGTTCTTCGAGAATATCAACAAAATTGACAAACCCTTAGCCAGACTAACAAAGAAAAAGAGAGAACAGATGCAAATACATAAAATAAGGAATGAGCAAGGTGATATCACTACTGACCCCACAGAAATAAAGAGTATCATAAGAGGATACTTTGAAAAATTATATGCCAACAAGAATGACAATTTAGAGGAAATGGACAAGTTTCTAGAAACCCACAAACAGCCGATATTGATGAAAGAAGAAATAGATGAACTCAACAGCCCAATTACAAGTAAAGAGATAGACTCAGTCATTAAAAACCTCCCAACTAAGAAGAGTCCAGGACCAGATGGCTTCACAGCTGAATTCTACCAAACATTCCGGAAAGAGCTAACACCAATTCTTCTTAAGCTCTTCCAAAAAATAGAAGTAGAAGAAATACTACCTAACTTATTCTATGATGCCAACATTACCCTAATACCAAAACCAAATAAAGATACCACAAGAAAGGAAAATTACAGACCAATTTCTCTAATGAACCTAGATGCTAAAATCCTTAACAAAATACTTGCTAATCGCATTCAACAACATATCAAAAGGATTATACAACATGACCAAGTGGGTTTCATCCCAGGTATGCAAGGATGGTTCAATATAAGAAAATCAATCAATGTAATACACCACATAAACAAACTGAAAGAAAAAAATCACATGATCATCTCTATAGATGCAGAAAAAGCATTCGACAAAATACAGCACTCTTTCCTCATAAAAACACTACAAAAGATAGGAATAGATGGAAACTTTCTGAAAATGATAAAGGGTATATATGAAAAACCCAAAGCTAACATCATTTTCAACGGTGAAATCCTAAAAGCCTTCCCTCTGAGATCGGGAACAAGACAAGGATGCCCACTATCACCGCTCCTATTTAACATTGTCTTAGAAGTACTTGCACGAGCACTGAGACAAGAAAAGGACATAAAAGGCATCCAGATTGGAAAAGAAGAAGTAAAAATTTCATTATTTGCAGATGACATGATCCTATACATAGAAAGCCCTGAGAGATCGACAACAAGGCTTCTAGAACTTATAAAGGAGTTCAGTAATGTTGCAGGCTATAAGATCAACGCTCAAAAATCAGTAGCATTTCTGTACACCAATAACCAGCAAACTGAGGAGGAAATCAGGAAAAAAATACCATTTACAATAGTAAACAAAAGAATCAAATACCTAGGAATAAATTTAACTAAAGATGTAAAGGACTTATATACAGAAAACTACACAACACTGTTAAAGGAAATCAAAGAAGACTTAAATAAATGGAAAAATATTCCCTGTTCATGGATGGGAAGATTAAACATCATCAAGATGTCTATCCTACCCAAACTAATCTACAGATTTAATGCAATCCCAATAAAAGTCAACACTATATTTTTTAAGGAACTGGAAAAACTAACCACAAAATATATTTGGAGAGGTAAGAGGCCCCGAATTGCCAAAGATATATTGAAAAAGAAAAATGAAGTTGGAGGTATCACATTACCTGACTTTAAAACATACTACAAAGCTACAGTGATCAAAACTGCATGGTATTGGCACAAGGATAGACCTACTGACCAATGGAACCGGATTGAGAGTTCTGATATAGATCCTCGCATATACAGTCATCTGATATTTGACAAGGCCACGAAACCCACTCAGCTGGGAGAGAGTGGCCTCTTTAACAAGTGGTGCTATGAGAACTGGATATCCATATCCAAAAGAATGAGAGAAGAATACCATCTCACACCTTATACAAAAATCAACTCAAGATGGATCAAAGATCTAAATATAAGAACCAAAACCATAAAAACCTTGGAAGATAATGTAGGGAAGCATCTACAGGACCTTGTAATAGGAAATGGTTTCATGAACTTCGCAGAGAGATTTTATTATTGATTTTACTTACATCAGAGAGGTTACAAGCCACACTTGACCCACCATAATTTAAAGAAACTAGCTTCCAGGATGGTTCATTCCTCTCATAAATCCTTTGGAAATCTCCATGAGTGAAATTCTTCTATATAAGGGCAGAATAGCATAGAGTTTAAGTGCAAGACACTGTAGCTAAAATGTCTGAGTTCAAAGCTTTGTCTGCCGGGGCCTAACCAGAAAAATAGAAACTCTCCTAGATATTTCAACTAGAGGGAGCTTAATATAGGAATTTGACTAAAGAAATGATGGAAATGTTGAGAAGTCAAACAGGCTGATAAAGCCACTAAGGGATAAGCAACAACAGGAAGATGCTTCCACTTCTAGGGCTGAAGGGTCAATGGAAAGAGTTGGTGTAACCTCATGAAAAGCAGAGTTGAAGAAGGAGGGAGTTACATTTGAAGTAGTTGAGGGGTACAAAAACCAAGTTCCCATGATTATTAATAATGACTTTGAGGAGGAGGAGGCAAGATGGCATTGGTTTAGGAGGGCACTCACTAACTAGCTCTCTGAGGATGGCCGATTGTAGACAGGGTCCTGCCCGAGGGTCTGTGTTGTGGGCGCACGGAGCGAGAAGCTTGGGTCATCTAGCAGCAGGCAGATCGATGGCGTGGAGTGATCGGTAGAGATTCATGAGTTTTAAGCCTGCCTGTGGTGGTTAACACAGACGGCTGAGCCCCACCCGCAGGGAAAACTGCTGGTTTGAGCCCCGAATCCCGCACCCACGACTCCCGCTCCCAGTGTGAGGGAGCATTCTCTGAGGGAGGGAGGGCAGAAGGTGGAGAGGGGTTTATCTTCTGTAGATTTGGTTGCCTGGACCCCCTCATAGCTTTGGGGAGCAGATAAGCTGGCTTGAAACAGCACCAGGCTGAGGGGAGAGGCAATCTGCTGAGGAAACCAGATTTACTCAGCAGCCCACTGACACTGAGGCTTGGCCCCAGAGGGGTTGGAGTCAGCCAATTTTATTGCTCTGCACTGACAAGCATCAGAGCTTCAGCTCCCCCGGGAAGGCTGAAAGTGGGAAGGGCTTGATTAGTTTCCATGAGCCTATTTAGGGACCCCTCAGTGAAGGGGGTAATCTAGTAGAGGACTTCATTTGGTTCTTTTGGGTCCCTTATATCACCAAAAAAAAAAAAAAAAAAGAAGACAGTCACTTTAAAAAAATGAATTCCTCTTTTTAATTTAGTTTAATACCGAAAATCTGCCTCAAAACCTGCAGATAGAACCCTGAAGGGAAATTGATAAATGCAAGCAAGTTGAGAGGATCTGCAAGGACCCTAGAAAGAACACTTCCTCCTTAGCTTTGTTTGACTGCTTGCTGGTGTGGTTGCTTGGTTTTTCTCTGGTTATTTGTTGTCTCTTGCTTTTCGTTCCTCTTTCCTCCCTCCTTTCTGTTTTCCTTCATTTTTTTAAAAAAAATTAGATGCTGCTAGCTTACCTCTTCTTTGCTGTGCTTCTTCTTCAGTGATTTCCCATTTTCTTTCTACATTGATATTGTATCCCAAGCTATCCCTTATTCTTCCTTCATCTCTCTGCCTTCTGCTTTCTGTTGTGGTTCTTAGACACCATGCTTTTCCATTAGCCCACAACTTAAGGGTGTCAATTTCTATTCTATCTATTTTGTTTTATTCTTTTTTATTAATATTAGCTTTTTCCTTTTAGCACTTTGTTTACTGTTTCTCTCCCTCCTCATCATCCTAACCTTCTAAATCATTATATACATATTCCTCTATTTGGTTTCCCAGTACATTGTAGGCACTCCACTTTTTTTCCTATTACTCTACACCACCTACACAAGTTAAATATTCATTTCACTAAGTCCTATTTGGCTCCTCTTCTAACTTTTATCAATATTACCATTATCCTTCTTCCTTTCTCACATCTTTTGATTCCTCTGGCACTAATCTTTTGCCTTCAAGGTAATATAGAAAGAAACAAGAAAACAAAATAAGAAGAAAAGGTGTCAAAGAGAAAACTTAACACACACACAGAACCACCAGCTAAATAAAACTCTAGAGGAGAGAGAGAAGCTAATCAACTGAAAAAACCCAGCAAGATAAAATGATGACTAGAGGGCAAAAAAAAAGTAAAAACCACACTGAGAAACAGGAAAACACAGACCAGTCCAATGAACAAACTAAAAACCAGGAATATATGCAGAACATCGAACAACTAATCAAAGATTCCCAAACAAATATCATGAACCAAATTAATGAAGTGAAGGAAGAGATTAAGGATTGTTGTAAATCAAAGTGGAGGTAGACGATGCCAGGAATGATCCAAAGAAAGATTGGGATCAGGGGACATCACTCCATATGGAATGCAGGCAAATTTATTTAGGCTGAAGTTGCTTTTTATACTATAAAGCTGATAACAAAAGTAGGGCATCTTCTTCTAGTTCCTCCACATGACACGTAAGAGCACTGCCGTTTCCTGTATCTCTAGATAATTTTTCTTAGAAATTTATACAATAACTTCTTAGTGGTGGGTTCATTCTGCTCTGCTTTCTCCCATTGACATCTGCAGTGTGCAGAGTCCTTGGAGACATTTGCTAATGTTTCTTTTCCAGCAAGCATGCTTTTTAGATGCTTAACCCTTTATGCTCTGACTCTCAGCATCTTTTCCAACAATTCCCCCTTTTCTGTTTTTTGTCCAGGGTGACTGTGCCTGTCTTAGGTTGCCCTCCTCTGTAGGTCTTACCCATCACTGGCCACCAGCCAAGTTCCATGGAAAGGGGTCTTGAGAGGTAAGGGTTTTAAGCAGAATCAAGTTATTGGCATGGCTGGCCTTTTCAGTCCTATTGATGCAGGACAGCAGGGCTTTGCGAATGCCTCCTAATACAGTTAAGAGTAGCAGAGCACTAATGATCACCATACCAAAGTTATCAAGTACAGAGGTTGATTTCCACCAATGTTATTCAATTGATCTGTCACTGATTGCCAAAATTCGCTACCTGGAAGCATAGTGAGTTGATTCTGAGACATGCTCAAAATCCTTTTCTGCAAATATGTAATTTCTATAGATAAATTTGTGTGATGACCTATTAAATGATTTTTAATTTTTTCCCATTCATAATGGGAGTCATTGTATAGGAAAGGAGTGATACAAAAAGCACTTTCATTCCAATCACACTTCAAACCTTGTTTTAAATTTAGATTATATACCTGATCTCCCATTTGTGTAACAGCCATCTCTAAGTCATTAAGCCTGTTATTAATTTGCTCATCTATATATGCTTGACTATGCCATAGCTCACTAGTATTATGGTGCCAATTTTTAACATATTGTTATGTTTGAACATTTTCATGTAGAGCAGTTCCTGCTACAGCAGCAGCTGTAATAATACCTATAAGCCCTAATACAGCAGCAATAATTAATCCAATCAAACGTTTGGTTCTTTTCAAATAATGATCTAGAAAGTGCCAAAGGATTTGGCTCTCAGGGGAAGACTGCCAGCAGCGATTCAGGCAAACTGGAAGCCATATTCCACCACGCCATCATCCTATTAGAACCACAGTAGAATTTTCCTGTAAAACAGACTTTTATATACAAGTGTAAAGGGAACAATTGCTGCAGAAAAACCATGTTTGATTAATGCTTACCACTCCAACTACAAAAACAATGGGATCCCGTACACACACTTTATGATGTGAGCTACCATTCCAATGTAGGGTAGTATTCACCGGTCCTTTCTTCCCAGTTAATGTATAAGTAGGGGCTAATCCCAAAAATACTTTCCATAAATTCTTTTGTTTTTTCCTGGAACTGTTATCCCAAGGGGAGGGAATCAATCATCCTTGATTGATCCATCGAATTTGCCTATTGCTGGTTAAATTAGGTCCTTTTCCTAGCCATGGATAGGGGTGTGTTTTAGAGACAGATACAGTAGTTTTATTGACTCCAGTCCAAGTAACTCCAGTGTAATTGCCATTTTCCAGGACCGGCAGCCCCACAGGGGTGCCTTTCCAAACTATTCCATAGGAATCATTACAGACAATTAGTTCACTTTCCATTTGGCATTCATGCCAACATTCCTTATTGGTTTGTCTGGAAAAAGAGCAAGTGGAATTTTGAGATTTGTATCTGGAAACACTATAGGATGGGAATAAAATGATTTTAATTGAAGTTTCATTTGTTTGGGTCACAACCACAGTCCGATTTTTAATTGACATGCATGGTGGTTGTGGCCCAATGCAGAGTGGCCGACCAAAGAAGGGCAAAGTCAGATTACTTATGGTTTTTCCTTCTTCATTATTTATGAAAGGTAGTCTTTTATCAAAAGGCCCAGGAAATCCTGAACTGCCATTTAAAAAACTGAAAATGGTGGATCTCCCCATGTAAGTACTCTTATAAGTGGAGGATTATGTATATATGCCCAGTATGTAAAATTATTAGCTCTTATCCCCAATACTTGCATGATCAATAGAACTGTCATCCAGAAGATCTTCATTATGGCTCTCACTTGAGTCTGCTTCTCTCTGTTTCAGTCTATGGTTTGGCAGTCAAATGGAGATGTTGGAATCTGTAAGCACAAGAGCATACCCTCGTCCCCAAATTTTTACCCATCCTTTCTGCCACTGACCATCATTAACATCTTTCCAATATATAGGTTGATGGAGAGTTGATGCATTCTTTTTTCTAGGTTGCCAATGTACTTCTGCAGGGGTGCAATTTTTTAACTGTTGACAAACATTTAGAAAATTCAACGTATATAAGGCTTTATTTAATTGATCATGAGGGTTTATCATACCATCACCATTTCCCCTTTTTGTTTTTGAAGCATATATTTTAAGGTTTGATTAGCACTTTCTACAATAGCTTGTCTAGTAGGGTTATATGGGATACCGGTGACATGAGTAATACGTCAAGTGGCACAAAAACGTGAGAATGAATGACACATATAAGATGGACCATTATCTGTTTTAATTTGTAAAGGAATACCCATGATAGCAAAACATTGCCAAAGATGAGATTGCACAGTGGCAAACTTTTCACTAGTATGAGCTGATGCCCAAAGAAAATGAGAATAAGTATCAATAGTAACATGTGCATATTTGAAACGGCCAAAAAAAGGAAACATGTGTAACATCCATTTTCCAAAGTGCATTAGGTTGCTCACCTCACGGATTTACACTGGAGGGTATCGGAGAATTATGAATTGGGCCGCATGTGGGGCAAGAATGAATAATATGTTTAGCTTGTTCTATAGTAAGATCAGGAAATTTGTGTTTCAAACCTTTGGCATTCACATGAGTGTTGTTATGAAAATCAACAGCAGTTTGTATTGGAGCAACTAATTTATCTACTATATCATTAGCAGTTGCCAAAGGACCAGGCAAATGAGAATGAGATTGAATATGAGTAATATACAGAGGGGAAACACGATTTTGAACAAGTTGCTATAAATTGAAAAACATTAGTGAAAGTTCATCATGAGGTACAATATGAGCAATTTCTATGTGAGACAAACCTGGCAAACATAAGTAGAATCAGAAACAATATTGAGAAGGTATGAGACAGTTTGTAACAATTTAATTACAGCATCAAGTTCTGTTTTTGTGCTGATGTGTAAAGTGTTTGCCAGACCTGTTGATGGTGTGGTCCAGTAAAACCGGCCCGTCCATTACTGCTTCCATCAGTAAAATATGTGGCAGCATGTGGAAGAGGGTTGGTTTTAGTTATGGAAGGTAAGACCCATGAAGTACGTTTCAAAAACTGTAATAATTTAGAAGAGGGAAAGTGATTATCAATAATGCCAATGAAGTCACTTAGAGCAATTTGTCAAGAAGAGCTCACTGTAAACAAATGAGTAATTTCTTCCTTAGACATAGAACATAAAATACAGTCTGGATCTCTGCCTATAAGATGGCACAAACGAGCTCTGCCTTTTCTGATCAAATAGGAAATTTTATCAACATAAGAATTTAAAGTTTTTAGGGATTTGTTAGGCAAAAAAGCCATTCCAATATCCCGTCTTGCCAAAAAAGTCCCATAGGAGAATGTAAGGTAGGAAAGATAATTAATTGAATAGGTTTGGCAAGATCAACCCGGGTTAATTGGCCTTCTTGTATTCTTTGTTCCACCAATTGCAACTCAGCTTCGGCTTCAGGAGTAAGAGTCCTAGGACTCAAAAGGTCTGAATCTCCATTTAAAGTGTCAAAAAGGTGTGAAAGGGCATAAGTAGGAATGCCTAACATGGGGTGAATCCAAATTAATATCCCCCAACAATTTTTGGAAGTCATTAAGAGTAAGCAGTTTATCTTGACGAATTTGTACTTTTACCAAATAGGTAAAAGGAGTTTCTCTTTGATTTTTTTCTTCAGCTACTTGTAATCCAAAATGTGAAAAAAAATTTGTAAGCTAAACTGAAACAAGTTTTGCACTATATCCATGCTGGGGTGAGCAAATAAAATATCATCCATGTAATGAATTATTAAGGCAGTTAGATATTGTTCACGAATTTTTTGTAAAGGTTGATTTACAAATAATTGACATAAAGTTGGGCTATTCAACATACCTAGTGGTAACACACACCATTGAAATCTTTGTCTGGGACTTTGATTTATTAAGGGCAGGAATTGAAAAGGCAAATTTTTCCCTATCTTTAAGATGTAAAGGAATAGTAAAAAAACAATCTTTTAAATCGATAATAATCAAAAACCAGTCCTGAGGTATCATAGAAGGCTGTGGCAGGCCAGGTTGAAGGGCTCCCATAGGCTGAATTACTTTATTTATCTCTCTAAGATCTGTTATCATTCGCCATTTCTCTGATTTCTTTCTTATAATGAATACCAGTGAATTCCAGGGGCTAGTGGAGGGTTCTTTATGAACAGCTTTTAATTGTTCTTGAACCAAAGATTGAAGGGCTTCAAGTTTTTCTTGAGAAAAGGGCCATTGATCTACTCATATGGGTGTTTGAGTTAACCAATTAAGAGGCAAAGTGAAGCCCTTTTTATCAATGGCCCCTATTATAAATTTGATTGATCTGGGTCAGTATAACCCAGGCCCCACCGATCACCAAGTTTACAGGTTTGTCCAAATTGCATTTGATTCATCATATTTTTAACTGGGTCAGAAAGAGTAGGGATATGTATATATGCTCCCCATTGATTAAAAAGATCTCTGCCCCATAAATTTAATCCCACATCAGCAACAAAAGTTTGTAGGGTGGCCTTTTCCCTTCTGGACCTACAATATCAAAATTTTTTGTACTTTGATAAACATCAGTCATGGTTTCAATACGTGTAAAAACTGTAGGAACCTTTTGTAATGTCCAAGCTTGAGGCCAATAGTGTTTAGCTATAATGGTGACAACAGCTTCAGTATCTACTAATCCTAAAAAAACTTTCCCATTAATAGTAATAGTTATTTCAGGTCTTTCATCTCCCACAAACGTTTGCCAAAAGATCCTGTGGCCTGTTGACCCAAAGCCACCAGTTCTTTTGAAAGGAAGTGCAGAAGATTTGTTATAAGGAAGAAAAAGCAATTGAGCAATACGGTCCCCACTAACTATTTGTACTTGCCCCAGGGACTTTACCATAACTTTAATTTCTCCCTGATAATCCTCATCAATAAGTCCCATTTGAACCAAGAGTCCTCTTTGAGTCAAACTACTTCTCCCAACTATTATTCCTACTGAATTTTTTGGAATTGGGCCTTTAACTCCTGTAGATATTGTTTGGATGCCCATTGATGGTGTTATTAATTTGGTTTCTGCACTTGGCAAGTCTACAGCAGTGCTGCTTTTAATTTGGTAACAGGAGTGTGTGATTTCTCCCATTGCTGACAGGATATTTCAATGGGAGGCTCATATTGTTTGTCTGTGGGCCCTGAGCTAGGCCCACATAAATGTTTCCCAGATGGGTGATTGACTTCCCGTCTCCATAAAATTGGGATTTACACTCCCTAGCCCAATGGAACCCTTTCTGGCATTTTGGGCATCTTGTTGATGGACGTGGACATGACTCATTTCTCTTTTTAGGTCCTGAAGCAGGGAGAATTCTGCACTATTTCTGAAAATGTCCTGTCTTTCCACATCTATAACAAACTCCCTTGTTTCCTCGACCTTTGCCCAGGTATGCTTGAGCCATAGCAGTGGCCATAGCAGCCATCTGATGAGTAGAAGACTCAATATCCTGACAAGCTTTAACATAATCAGGTATTGATCCACCAGCTGCTTTTATAGGTCTTATAGCTTTTTTGTATTCATTATTGGCATTATCAAAAGCAAGAGTTGAAAGAATAAAATCTCGAGCCTCGGGAATTTGCACAGTTTTCAAAACAACATCAGAGAGCCTAGCAATAAATTTCACATACAGCTCATTAACCCCTTGAATTATTTTTGAAAATGACTGTGTAGCTTGGCCAGGAGGTGCAATTTTCTTCCATGCAGCTAAACAAGCCATCGTAACCTGAACAATAGCTACATCATTATATTGTAACTGCTGGGGTATACCCATCCAATCACCAGTACCCAAAAGCTGATCAAGAGTTATTGCAACAGGAGGGTTTTGAGCTGCATTGCGCCTGGCCGTTTGAGTAGCTTCATCTGTCCACCATATTTTAAATTGTAAAAATTCAGCAGAATTTAAAATTGTACGAGCTAGCATTTTCCAGTCCCATGGGATTAGTCTATCTGTTTGAGCCAGCCCTTTGATAAGACCAAGAGTATAAGGGGAATTAACCCCATATTGAGCACAGGCTTGTTTTAATTCTTTCAGCAGTTTAAAAGGAAGCGGTTCATGATGGAATTCTAAACCTCCTTGAGGATTAGCTTGTTCAGGGGGTAGTTGAGTTATAGTTACAGGAAACTGTGCAAACATCTGAAGGGCTTCAGGATCACCAACACTCCTGCCCTGTGCAATGCATCTCATGAGAGGTGATGAAGCATGGGTGTTAGGAACCTTTACACGATTAGTACACGGATTATCATCAAAACCATCAGGAAATATAGTAAAAGGGTTAGTAGGAGGTGGAAGAGCAGAAGGAGGAGCAGGGTTCCAGGAATCTTTAGCAGAAGTTTTCTTAAATACACCTAAGTCCCCAGGATTAGTTCCCTGTTCCTTAGGTAAGGTAGGATACAAAGGCTGGACAGAAAAAGTGGCTGGCTGATTTATAAAACTAGTGCTAGTTCTCTTAGTATGGCAGAAAACAGAATCCTTCTGATCAGAAGTGCAATCTTCTGGCACTTCAAAATTCCCTTCCTTTAAAACACGCTATTGAGTGCTATCATCAACATATTTTGTATAAATAATATTTTCATCATCCTCTTCTTCAGATTGAAGAGGATCTAAGGGAGTGGCTATTTGATGACAGAGTCCATACTTGAAGAGGAACTGTTTCCCCTTTTTGATAAGCTCGCCGCAATGATTTCATTACTAGCCTCCATTGTTTAAAATTTAACACATTCCACCCTTGCGGCTGAAACCAGTTACAATGTTTCTGTACAAGAGAAAAGAGTTCTAGTAACTCATGGGTCGTCACAGATACCCCTGTATTCTTTAACAGGGTCTTCAAAACATGGGAATATTCCTCTAACCAAGTCGACTGATTACCCATTACCCTGATGATCAAGATTATTTGACTCACCACAGAGAATGCAAGGACCATCCGACCCAGCAACAACAATCCTTGATTCCACGGCACTGATCCAGAGAAAATGACAATGAGAGAAGACTAGTTGAGCCCCATGTTGGGTGCCGTCTATTGTAAATCAACGTGGAGGTAGACAATGCCGGGAATGATTCAAAGAAAGATTGGGATCAGGGGACATCACTCCAAGTGGAATGCAGGCAAATTTATTTAGGCTGAAGCTGCTTTTTATACTACAAAGCTGATAACAAAAGTAGGGCATCCTTTGCTAGTTCCTCCGCATGACACGTAAGAGCACTGCCAGTTCCTGTATCTCTAGATAATTTTTCTTAGAAATTTATACAATAACTTCTTAGTGGTGGGCTCATTCTGCTCTGCTTCCTCCCATTGACGTCTGCAGTGTGAAGAGTCCTTGGAGACATTTGCTAATGTTTCTTTTCAAGCAAGCATGCTTTTTAGATGCCTAACCCTTTATGCACTGACTCTCAGCATCTTTTCCAAAAAAGGATATAAAGAAGACATGGGAAAAACATACTGAAGAAATTGTAAACATACGCAAGAAGATAACATATGATAGTGATCAATGGCACAATACAAGAAATCAAAAAGATGTTGGATTCACATAACAGCAGATTTGAACAGGCAGAAGAAAGAATTAGTGATGTGGAAGACAATACATATGAAATCAAACAGATAGTAGAACAGATAGACAAAAAAATAGAAAAAAATCCAGCAGGGACTGAGAGATATAACTGACAATACAAAACACACAAACATACGCATTATGGGCATCCCAGAAGGAGAAGAGAAGGGAAAGGGAACAGAAGGTGTGTTGAAGGAGATAATGGCTGAAAATTTCCCAACCCTATTGAGAGAGATGGATGTGCAGACCAGGAAGCAAAGCGCACCCCAAACAGTATAAATCCCAACAGGCCAACTCCAAGACTTATACTTGTCAAAATTTCCAATGCTCAATACAAAGAGAAAATACTCAAGGCAGCAAGAGAAAAGAGAACCAGCACATACAAGGGAAGCACAATAAGATTAAGGGCTGGTTTCTCAGCTGAAACCATGGAGGAAAGAAGACAGTGGTATGACATAGTCAAAGTACTAAAAGAAAAAAACTTTCAACCACGAATTCTCTATCCAGGAAAACTGGCATTCAAAAATGATGGAGAGTTCAAAATATTCACAGATAAACAGAAATTAAGAGAGTATGTTAATAAGAAACTGGTACTTCAAGAAATAATAAAGGAAGTTCTACAAGTTGAAAGGAAAAATCAAGGGAGAGAGAGTTGGAGGAGAGTTTAAAAACAACTAAAAAGACAAAAACAGAAATAAAACAACATATGACATACATTAATCCAAAGAAAATATGGCTGAAGTAAGAAATTCATTGTGAGTAATAACACTGAATGTTAATAGATTAAATTCACCATTCAAGAAGCACAGATTGGCAGAATGGATAAAGAAATAAGATCAATCTATATGCTGTTTATAAGAAACACAACTTTGACCCAGGGATTCAAGGAGGCTGAAAGTGAATGGCTGGAAAACAATTTTACAAGCTAAAAATAGCCAAAAAAAGGCAGGAGTAGATATTCTAATATCAGATAAAATAGACTTTAAATGCAAAACTATTGTAAGAGACAGAGATGGACACTACATATTAGTAAAAGGAGTAATCTCTCAAGAAGAGAGAACAATCATAAACATTTACACACCTTATCAGGGTGCCTCAAAATACGTGAGGCAAACTCTGGAAAAAATAAGTGGAGAAATAAATGTCTTTACAATTATAGTGGAGGACATTAATACACCATTATCATCATTAGACAGAACACCTAGACAGAGAACGAATAAAAAAACAAAGACTCTCAACAATACATTAGAGGACCTGGACTTAATAGACATATACAGAACACTACACCCAAATATGGCAGCATTTACATTCTTCTCGAGTACACATGGATCATACTCCAAAATAGACCACATGCTAGGCCACAAAACAACTCTCAATGAATTCAGAAAGATTGAGATTATACAAAGTAATTTCTCTGACCACAATGGAATGAAATGAAATTGGAAATCACTAAGGGCAAGAGAAACAAGTTAGGCACAAGGATACGGAAGTTAAACAACACACTCTTAGACAAACAGTGGGTCAAGGAGGAAATCTCAAAAGAAACCAGGAACTACCTTGAAAATAATGAAAAAGACAACACCCAAAGCTGTCCTGAGAGGGAAGTTCATAGCCATAAATACATATATTAAAAAAGAAGAAAGAGCTAAAATTGAAACTTAACAGCACGCTTGGAGGAATTGGAAAAACAACAACAAACTAAACCTAAAGGAAGTAGAAAGAAGGTAATAACAAAGATTAGAGCAGAACTAAATGAAATAGAGAATAAGAAAGCACTAGAAACAATAAACAAAACCAAAAGCTGGTTCTTCGAGAATATCAATAAACTTGACAAACCCTTAGCCAGACTAACAAAGAAAAAGAGAGAACAGATGCAAATATACAAAATTAGGAATGAGCAAGGGTATATAACTACTGACCCCACAGAAATAAAGAGTATCAGAAGAGGATACTTTGAAAAATTATATGCCAACAAGAATGATAATTAGAGGAAATAGACAAGTTTCTAGAAACTCACAAACAGCCTACATTCATGAAAGAAGAAATTGATGAACTCAACAGTCCAATTACAGGTAAAGAGATAGACTTAGTCATCAAAAACCTCCCAACAAAGAAGAGCCCTGGACCAGATGGCTTCACAGCTGAATTCTATCAAGCATGCTGGAAAGAGCTAACACCAATTCTGCTTAAGCTCTTCCAAAAATAGAAGTAGAAGGAATATTGCCTAACTCATTCTACAATGCCAACATTACCCTAATACCAAAACCAAACAAAGATACCACAAGAAAGGAAAATTAAAGACCAATTTCTCTAATGAACCTAGATGCTAAAATCCTCAACAAAATACTTGCTAATCGCATTCAACTACATATCAAAATGATTATACACCATGACCAAGTGGGTTTCATCCCGGGAATGCAAGGATGGTACAATATAAGAAAATCAATTAATGTATTACACCAGGTAAACACCTGAAAGAAAAAAAATCACATGATCATCTCTACAGATGCAGAAAAAGCATTTGACAAAATACAGCACTCTTTCCTGATAAAAACACTGCAAAAGATAGGAATAGAGGGAAACTATCTGAATATGATAAAGGGTATATATGCAAAACCCAAAGCTAACATCATCTTCAATGGTGAAATCCTAAAAGCCTTCCCTCTGAGATCGGGAACAAGACAAGGATACCCACTATCACCACTCCTATTTAACATAGTCTTAGAAGTACTTGCTCAAGCACTGAGGCAAGAAATGGATATAAAAGGCATCCAGATTGGAAAGAAGAAGTAAACTTATTTGAAGACAACATGATCCCATACATAGAAAGCCCAGAGAAATCTACAACAAAGCTTCTAGAACTTATAAAGGAGTTCAGTAATGTTGCAGGTTATAAGATCAATGCTCAAAAATCAGTAGCATTTCTGTACACCAATAAAGAGCAATCAGATGAGGAAATCAAGAAAAAATTGCCATTTACATTATTAACTAAAAGAATCAAATACCTAGGTATAAATTTAACTAAAGATGTAGAGGACTTATATACAGAAAACTACACAACACTGTTAAAGGAAATAAAAGAAGACTTAAATAAATGGAAAAATATTCCCTGTTCATGGATAGGAAGACTAAACATCATCAAGATGTCTATCTAACCCAAACTAATCTACAGATTTAATGCAATCACAATTAAAATCAATAGCATATTTTATAAGGAACTGGAAAAACTAACCACAAAATATATTTGGAAAGGTAAAATACCCCAAATTGCCAAAGACATATTGAATAAGAAAAATGAAGTTGGAGGTATCACATTACCGGACTTTAAAACATACTACAAAGCTACAGTGATCAAAACTGCATGGTATTGGCACAAGGATAGACCTACTGACCAATGGAACAAAACTGAGAGTTCTGATATAGATCCTCGCACATACAGTCATTTGATATATGACAAGGCCACCAAGCCCACTCAGTTGGGAGAGAATGGCCACTTTAAAAAGAATGAGAAAAAAATACCATCTCACACCTTATACAAAAATCAACTCAAGATGGATCAAAGATCTAAATATAAGAGCCAAAACCATAAAGACCTTGGAAGATAACGTTGGAAAGCATCTACAGGACCTTGTAATATGAAATGGTTTCATGAACTTCACAGCAGCAAGAGAAAAAATAGATAAATGGGATCCCCTTAAAATTAAAAACTACAGCACCTCAGAGGACGTTATTAAGAAAATAAAAAGGCAGCCTACCCAATAGAAGAAAATATTTGGCAACCATATACCTGATAGGAGCCTAATGTCCTGCATACGTAAAGAAATCCAACACCTTGAAAATAAAAAGACAAACAACCCATTTCAAAAATGGTCAAGTGACCTGAAAAGTCACTTCTCCAAGGAAGAAATACAAATGGCTAAAAAGCACATGAAAAAATGCTCAACATCGCTAGCTATCAGGGAAATGCAAATCAAAACTTCAATGAGATACCATCTTACACCCATCAGAATGGCAGCTATTAAAAAAACAGGAGACACTAAATGTTGGAGAGGATGTGGAGGAATAGGAACCCTCCTCCACTGCTGGTGAGATTGTAGAATGGGCCAGCCACTCTGGAGGACAGTTTGGTGGTTCTTCAGAAAACTAGCAATAGATCTTCTGTATGATCCAGCAATTCCACAGCTGGGTATATACCCAGAAGAATTGAAAGCAAAGACACGAACAGATATACACACAAATGTTCATAGTGGCATTGTTCACCATGGCCAAAAGTTGGAATCAGCCTCGGTGCCCATCAAGAGATGAATGGATAAGCAAAATGTGGTACATACATACAATGGAATATTACTCAGCTGTAAGAAGGAAAAAAGTGCTAACACACGGAATAACGTGGATGAATCTTGAAGACCTTATGTTGAGCGAAGCAAGCCTGGCATTGAAGGATGAATAGTATATGACCTTACTGATTTGAACTGAGGAAAGTGAGCAGTCTCTGAGAAACATTGTCTAAAAGATAAGTTAACAAGGGAGTGAAAGAGAAGAGTAGGCTGTGAGCCATCACCCATATGGATATAATCTATGGTAAAGTGATAGAGTATAGTTCCATATCGAAGAATAGAACAGATGGGTAGTGATATTACTGGGTTTGGTGGTGCAGGGTTGGCAGGTGGGTAGATTAGGAAGGGCAGGTTGGAATAACCAGGGCATGTAACTATGAATCTTGTCATTCCATGAGTCAAGACAGGGGAGTGTCATATGCCCCAGGGAGATGGGGAGGAAGGAAAAGTAAAGATCAAATGGTGTATTTAGTTATCATGGGAAAGGTTTTTCATTACCTTACAGTAATAGACACAGGACATGATAAATATCATCAAAAATTATTAAACTGTACCATCTAAATTGTAAACTATACTGTAGACCATTGACAATGTTCTGTTGCTATATTTTACTACCTGTGTAACAGTTATAACAATGCTAACATCCATTTTTAAAAAAAGGTTTTAATATGGGGTGGAAAGGGAGAGGAAGGATGGGTATGTGGGAGTCTCTAGTATTCCATGTGACTTTGCAGTGACTTAAAACTTCTTTGAAAATTAAATGCAAATTTGGGAGACACTAGGGAGTGAGAGGGGGAAGTTGTCATGGTACACTGGACATCCGATAATATAGTAATTAGAGGAAAAAAGAATAATTTTTTAAATAAAGGAATTTCTTTTGTTTTTTTCACATTTTTTTTTGAATGTCCCAATCTGGTAATTAAATTTTATTTTTAGTTTAGTTTTTTTTTTCTTCTTCTTGGTTTCCTTGTATTTATCTCTTGCATTTAAGCTTATCATTATTATTTCTTTTTCCTATTAATTGTATGTGGTTTTTATATGGGCTTCATGTTCAAGGAAGGTTTAGATCACAGAAGGGTTACAATGGGGACTGCAAAGGAGCATTGGTGGGGGGTGTCTGGGATGAGGGATTCATGGGAGTAAGTTCTTCTGAATATACATGAAAGATATATAAAATTGTTAAAATGATCAAGGGATGGGGCATGGTCATGGTGGGTAGACATTCACTCAATAAATGAGGGAATCTGAATTCCCAGCCTGGAGAGCTCTGCCACATTCTCCAAGGGAGCAGCAACAGTCCACTGAGTGCAGGGGTAAGGTCTGGCAAAAGAGGATGGCCCACTGATGGGTTCTTGTTATTGATGACTAGCCTTATGAGTCTTTGCTCTTGTAATAGAAACTTAGCCTACTGTTATGGGATGCCTAAGCGTTGCCACCTGAGAGCCACCTTGTTGCTCAAATGTGGCCTCTCTCTAAGCCAAACTCAGCATATGAATGCATTACTTTCCCCCAACGTGGGGCATGACTCCTGGGGATGAGCCTCCCTGGCAACGAGGGATTAATACCAAATGCCAACAGGCAACACGACTGGAAAAAACCTTGAATAAAAGGGGGAGAAGGCAAAGAGAAATGAGTTCCTGTGTCTAAGAGACTTCAAAGAGAGTCGGGAGGTCAACCCAGATGTAACGCTTACGTAAACGTCAGTAGGATATCATAGAACACCAAAGTGGATATCACCCCACACAGAGGGGCTCCTGAGGGCTCTGGAGACACCCAGGTCCTATATAAGGGAGCATAGCCCCAGAGATTGATGCCTTATCAGTGGGCTCTACTTTGGAATCTGTGCTCCTGAGAGTGACAGAGTTGGGCTCAAATAAGTCCTCACTGAACATGGTCCATCAGCCCCTTCTATTCAAGCCTATATGTGATGCTGGAGTTTTTAGGTGTACTTCCAGAGCCTGGAGCCTCTGGCCTGCCTGTGTGCCAGCTGTGCCTGGAATATCAGTGGAGCTGCCACTCCTACCCTACAGCTCAGTGGACTCATCCAAGTCACCTGGCAAGGAGACGATGATGGGCAACGGACATCCCAGGGAATGGAGAGGGCCTGCAGCTGAAGGCAGGATAATCCCATCCACTGTATCCATGGGATATAAGCCCTCTCTCACTTGGAGGTGGTGTGGACATCACCATCCCAGTCCCCTCAGGAGTGGGGGAAGAGCTTCGGACTAGAGTGGACTTAATGGTATTCTGTTGTAGAACTATTGTGATTCTAGCACTGTTATAAGAAATTATAACAGTGAGGTGGAGCTGGTGGCCACTGGACGTTTCGGGGCAGGGAGGAGAAGGGCAGTTGAAATACAGGGACTTTTTCGGGACTTGGGGGTTGTCCTGAGTGGTGTTGCGGCCACGAATGTAGGCCATTTTACATCAGCATATACCATGCAGAACTGTGTGGGAGAGAGTGTGGTCTACGATGTTAACTGTGGTCTATGCTTGGTGGCAGGGCCCCAGGATGTGTATATCCATTGCGGGTGATGTCCCACACTGATGAAGGATGTTTGTGTGGGATGTTGTGGGAGGTGTGGGAAGTGGGTAACATGGGAATCCCTGTAATTTCTGTGTAATATTTGGGTAATCTAAGCACCTTTAAAAAAAATATATATATATATATAAATAACATTTATGTAAGCAAATGCACATATATGCATATATATTTATATATCATTTTACAAATATTGGTATGTATTGTGAAAAATTTGATTTTTATCCACAATAAAAAATAAAAAACAGAGATGAGGTCAAATTTCAAAAAGAAAAAAAAAATAATGACTTTGTGTAAATCTTCCCACGTCACAGTTTCTTTACGTATAAAGTTGGGATAGCTTTGTACCTCTCCATAGGATATTTATGAGAATGAAATGAGTCAATACATGTGAAGTGTTTAGAACACTTTCTGGCAAATAGTAAGCCCTCTAGATCTTACTGTAAGATATAACAGGATATAATAATGTATTATTAAGAACTATTATTACTATTCCCTCATGTATTTTATTTCCATCTCATTGTATTTACTAAAGGTCTCAGTTATGGGAGCTCATAGCTAAAGTGTCTCAGCAAACACTAACTGGAAATGAATGAGTCTAACTCTTCCTATCTGTGGCATCTCTCCCTAGAAGCCATTCTCATAAATTTAAACAGTTTTCACCCCAGAATTTATGTAAGCTCTTGAATCACCTGATAGGCCCATTCTCCTCCAGTACACTCTGCAGGAAGCATTCAGCATACCCTGCTGTGTTAAGTTAGTATGACTTTGAGCCTATTAGATAAAAATAAGACATGTAAAAATATTATTATGAATTTATCCCACAAACAACTGTCCTCAGGCCTTTTGGACCAATATATACATTAATCATTAATACCCCCTTAAAGATGCCATAATCAAAATGCTAGAATCAGAAATGAAAGTTGGTGATAAAAGGGAGAATAAGAATAAGATGGAAATAGGAGAAAAAACAGTAATTCATCAAAATGAGAGAGAGTTCACTTGGTTTATAGAGGCCTAAAAAATTATAGTAGATAATTTAACGGTAAAAAGGACATAAAATATTCAATCAATGAAGGCAGTTATTAGATTAATGTGTCCTTTTGCATGTAAATGGAAAAACATGTCAGGTGGCATAAGAATGAAAAGAAGAGGGAAACAAATCTCCAGGTGGCAGAATGGTGTTT
Source organism: Tolypeutes matacus (assembly GCA_026826555.1). Classification (NCBI taxonomy): domain Eukaryota; kingdom Metazoa; phylum Chordata; class Mammalia; order Cingulata; family Chlamyphoridae; genus Tolypeutes; species Tolypeutes matacus. The sequence continues at coordinate 1,065,156 of JAKSZT010053809.1, forward strand.
GTTTTAATGCTGTGAGGGACCTATTGCTTCTGTTGTTTTGGGCACTGGCTGGGAGACAGATTAGTGGCAGTCTAGCAGGTATTTTAGATCTCTAATTTCCTTATGGTGAGCCCACTGGATTACTAAAGTTGGAAAAAATTCCAATACTTTTGAAACAAACAGTTGTTCATCAGGGCCTAGCAGATAGAATTTTGTAATTACATTTAAAAATGTAGTTTTTTTCTTCAATATGCATGAAGATAAAATTATGGCATTGGTGAAAATGTCGGATATTTTTGCTTCCCTTTGGAATTGGGTGGCATTGTTAATAGCAGAACTTTGTTGGCAATTTAAACAGAAGAACTAGGTCGATCATGCTATTAAATTAATCCCTGGCTCTATGTTGGCCTCCCTGATTCAGATATTTCAGACTGGGACTTTCTGGGACATAAATTATGTGGATAAATATACTGTACTTTGCATCACTTTGCACATTCAGACTTTACCAAAATAATTATTGGATGGTGTGATGGTTAGGCTAATGTGTCAACTCGGCTTGGTAATTGTGTCCAGGTGTTTGTTCCAGCAAGCATTGGGCTAATTGTAATACAAGTGCATTTATGGACTTCAATCACCAGTGAGTTTACTGCGTGGATGGCTGATTACATCTGCATCAGTCAGGGAGATTACATCATCAATGGGTGGCGCTTTTATCCCATCAGTTGAACGACTTAAAAGCGGAAGTGATTTCAACATTCAGAGAGAATTTCCCAGCTTGTCGTTGGACAGGCAACTTCTCCCAGAAACTCATCAACGACCTTTCATCGGAGCCACTGGTTTGCAGCCTGCCTGCGGAACCTGGACTTGTGCATCCCCACGGTCGCGTGAGAGACTCTTTTAAAATTTCATATTATTGACAGATATCTCCTATTGATTCTGTTTCCCGAGAGAACCCTGACTAATACAGATGGTGTTCTGTACATCAATTTTTCCTAGACTAAACTATGGGCATCATGCAAGTAGGGACTTATCCCCAGTGCCCATCATAGTGCTGGAAAATGCTAACCTCTCAGAAATTATTTATTGGATGAATGAATGAAGATTACTAATGAATAGTAGGCCTTTCTGAAGGTGCTTCTGAAAAACAACATGAAAAATATGGTGGACATTTTCTGAGGTAAGCTAATGTCATATTCTTAATGGGAGACTGTCTTGAGAACCCCAATTGTTTCCAGGTCATATTTGTTATATTAAAAATGTCAGAGTAGTATTAATTTGGCTGATGTGTTTGAGTTTGCCAGACATTTTAAATTCATACAGAAACAGCTTCTGCTACTAAATATGGCATCAAGCAGGCTTGAATTGATTCTGCTTAGCTCAGCTTGCCACATAATCATTGGGATTTCCCTTAGAGAGAGAGATCATCACTGAGAGTCCTGGATTGTGTTTTATATTCCATTATATTTTATTAAAGAAAATAGTTTTAATAAATTTCAGTGAGTGACTGATGGATATCAAATATCTGGTTTAAAAGGATGCTGGGAATCTCTCCAATTACCTGGTTATTTTATGGTTGAGAATTGATGTTGCTGTGTGTGTGTATGTGGACAGAGTAATAGGTTATTTTTTTTCCCAAGAAGTCTCAGATTTTGAAGGCTTTTTCCATTAGATCAGTATTTCTTCAACTATGATTCTTGTTTTTCTTGTTAAAAAAATGCAGATTCAAGATCCTTATTCTAAACTTACCAAATCAAAATATCTGAGTTTTATATCCAATGATAATAATATGATTTTTAATAAGGTCTCCATATAATTTTGATGTTACCTAAAGTTTAAAACCACAAACACATGTAAACTACAGATTAATAAGGTAGCAATGGTATATTTAATTTATAGGTCTCCAAAACACTACACTGCATGAAGTTATTTTTAAATGAAACATGATAGCCTTTCTTTATAACTCCTGGTGTTTTGAGGCAAGAGAGTACCATGTTATTTGATGTGTTAAAACTGCATACTTTATTACAGCTGAGTAATATTCCATAGTATGTATATACCACAGTTTGCTTATCCTTTCATACATTGATGAATATTTGGGGTGCTTCCAACTTTTGGCAATAGTGAATGATGTTGCTATGAACATTGGTGTGCATTTATCTGTTCATGTCCCTTCTTTCAAATTCTTCTGGTTATATACCTAGAAGTGGGATTGCTGGATCATATGGCAGTTCTATATTTAGCTTCCTGAGCAACTGCCAAACTGTCCTCCACAATGGCTGCACCATTCTACATTCCCATCAGCAGTGGATAAGTGTTCCCTTTCCTCCACATCCTCTCCAACACTTGTCATCCTCTGTTTCTTTAATATCTGCCAGTCTAATGGATGTAAGATGATATCTCATTGTAAGTTTGATTTACATTTCCTTAATAGCTAGAGATGTTGAACATCTTTTCATGTTCTTTTTAGCCATTTGTATTTCTTCTTTGTAGAAATGTCTATTCAAATCACTTGCCCATTTTTAAATGTGTTGTTTGTCTTTTTATTTTCAAAATGTAGGATTTCTTTATATATGCTTGATATTAGGCTCCAAATATTTTCTCCCATTGAGTAAGCTGCCTTGTCTCTTTCTTGATAAACCCCATTGAAGCACAAAAGTATTTAATTCTGAGGAGATCCTTTTTATATTTTTTTTCTTTCTTTGCTTGTATTTTGGGAGTAAAGTTTATGAAACCATTTCCTACTACAGAATCTCATAGATGCTTCCCTATATTATCTGCTAAGAGATTTATGGACTTGGCTGTTATTTTAGATCTTTGATACATCTTGAGTTAGTTTTTGTATAGGGCATGAAATTGTGATCCTCTTCATTCTTTTGGATATGGATATCGAGTTCTCCAAGCACCATTTGTTGAAAAGGCCATTCTTTCCCAGTTGACTGGGCTTATTGGCCTTGTTGAATATCAGTTGATCATATATTCAAGGATCTATATCAGAACTCTCATTTCTGTTCCATTGGTCAATATGTCTATCCTCCTGCCAATACCATGCAGTTTTGACCTCTAGCTTTGTAATGTGTTTTAAAGTCAGGTAGTGTGATTACTCAAATTTCATTTTTCTTTTTCAATATGCCTTTGGCTATTCAGGGCCCCTTGCCCTTCCACATAAATTTCATAGTTAGGTTTTCCTATTCACTGAAAAGAGCTGTTGTAATTTTTATTAGGATTGTGTTAAATCTGAAAATCATTTTGGGCAGCATAGACATCTTAATGATGTTTAGTCTTCCTATCCATGAACAGGGATTATTCTTTCATTTATTTATGTCTTCTTTGATTTCCTTTAACAGTGTTGTGTAGTTCTCTGTGTACAAGTTGTTTGCATCTTAGTTAAGTTTTTCTTGAGTATTTGATTCTTTTAGTTACTATCATAAATTGATTTTTTTCTTGATTTCATCCTCAGATTGTTCATTTTTGTATACAGAAATCCCACTGATTTTTGCACCTTAATATTATGTCCTGTCATTTACTGAACCCATTTATCTGTTCTAAAAGCTTTGTTGTAGATTTCTCAGGGTTTTCTATGTATAGGATCATGTCATCTGCAAATAGTGAAATTATTACTTCTTCCTTTCTAATTTGGATGCTTTTTATATACTTTTCTTCCCTAAATATATATATTTTAAGAGGTGCTTAGATTACCCAAAATATTACACGGAACCCACTGGGATTCCCATGTTGCCCACCTCCCACACCTCCCACCACATCCCACACAAACATCTCCCACAGTGTGGCCCATCACCCTCAATTAACTTACACATCCTGGAGCCTTGCCACCAACCATAGACCACAGTTCACACTGTAGACCACACTCTCTCCCACTCAGTTCTGAGTGGTGTGTGCTGATTTAAAATGGCCTACATCCGTTGTCACAACAGTACTCAGGATAACATCCAACTCCCAAAGAAGCCCCTGTATTTCAACTGCTCATCCCCTCCCTACCCCAAAAGTGTCAAGTGGCCACTGGCTCCACCTCATTGTTATAATTTCTTGCATTGCTAGAATCACCATATGTGAACAAGAGAATACCATCAAGTCCACTCTAGTCCATAGTTCTTCCCCCAATCCACAGGGGACTGGGATGGTGATGTCCACTCCAACTCCTAGTGAGAGAGGGCTTATATCCCATGGATATGGTGGGTGGGATGATCCTGCCTGCAGATGCAGGCCCTCTCCATTCCCTGGGATGGCCATTTCCCATCGTTGTCTCCTCACCAGGTGACTTGGATGAGTCCATTGAGCTGTAGGGTAGGAGTTGCAGCTCCACTTAGATTTCATGCACACCTGGCACATAGGTAGGCGGGAGGCTCCAGTCTCTGGAAGTATACCTAAAAACTCCAGCATCACATATAGGTTTGAATAGAAGGGACTGGTGAACCATGTGCAGGGAGGACTTATTTGAGTCGAATTCTGTCACTCTCAGGAGCACAGATTCCAAAATAGAACCCACTGATAAGGCATCAGTCTCTGGGGCTATCTCCCCTTATATAGGACCAGGGTGTCTTCGGAGCTCTCAGGAACCCCAATGAGTGGGGTGATAGGCACTTAGATGTTCTATGAGCTCCTACTGAGGTGTGCGTAAGAGTTACCTCTGGGATGACCTCCCGACTCTCTTTGAAGTCTCTTAGCCACTTGAACTCATTTGTCTTTACCATTTCCCCCTTTTATTCAAGGTCTTTTTCCAGGTGTGTTGCCAGTTGGCACTTGGTATTAATCCCTCGTTGCCAGGGAGGCTCATCCCCGGGAGTCATGTCCCACGTTGGGGGGAAGGTAATGCAATCATATGCTGAGTTTGGCTTAGAGAGAGGCCACATTTGAGCAACAAGGAGGCTCTCAGGTGGCAAACCTTAGGCACCCCAAAACTGCAGGCTAAGTCTCACTTACAAGAGCAAAGACTCACAAGGGTAGTCATCAATAAAAAAAAAACACATCAGTGGGTCATGCTATTTTGACAGGCACTGTCCCTACACTCAGAGGACTATTGCTGCTCCCTTGGAGACTGTGGCAGAGCTCTCCAGGCTAGGAATTCAGATTCCCTCATTTATTGTGTGATTATCCACCCATTGTGACCATGCCCCATCCCCTGATCCTTTGAATGATTTTGTATATCTTTCATGTATATTCGGATGAACCAATCCCCACGAAACCACCCCCCAGACACCCGCCCCCCAATATTCCCCCGCAGTACCCATTGTAACCCTTCTGTGATCCAAATCCTCCATGAACATTTAGTCCATAAAATAACCAAATACACTTACTAGGAAAAAGAAACAAGAGTGATAAGCTTATATGCAAGAAACAAACATAAGGAAACTCAGGGGAGGAAAAAAAAAAAGAGAGAGAGAAAAGGAAAAAAAAATAATCAAACAAAGAACAAAACAAAATAAAATATAATTACTGGATTGTGACATTCAAAAAATGGGCAAAAAAGCAAAGTAAATGCCTTTAAAAAAAAATATATATATATATATATTCATTTTTTTTTCCTTTCTCTTTTCTTTTTTCCCTTTTTTCCTTTCCTTTATCACTGTGTTATTGGATGTCTGGTGTGCCATGACATCTTCCTCCTCTCAATCCCCATTGTCTCCCAATTTTTCATTTAATTTTCAAAGCAGTTTTAGGTCACAGCAAAGTCACACACGGAGTGCTGGAAACTCCCAGATACCAAACCACCCCCCTTTCCCACCCCATATTAACACCCCCCCCTTTTTTTTGGTTGTTAGCATTGTTATAACTGTTATGCTGATAGCAAAATATAGCAACTAAACATTGTCAGTGATTTACAGTATAGTTTACAATTTAGATGTTACAGTTTAATAATTTTGATGATATTTACCATGTCCTGTGTCCATTACTGTAAGGTAATGAAAAACCTTCCCCATGACCGCCAAACAACCCATTATATCTTGACTGTTCCCTTCTCCCCAGCCCCCCAGGGCCCGTGATACCCCCCTCTCCCAACCCATGGAATGTCAAGATTCACAGTTACATGCCCTGGGGATTTGAACCAGCCCTTCCTAATCCACCCACCCCCCAGTGCTGCACCACCAACCCCAGGAACACCACCACTCATCTGCCCCATCCCCCAACATGCAACCACACTCTATTCCTTTACCATAGGTTATGTCCATATGGGTGATGGCTCAAAGCCTGCTCTTCTCTTACTCTCCTTTGTTATCCTATCTTTCAGACAATGGTTCTCAGAGACTGCTCACTTTCCTCAGTTCAGATCAGTGAGGTCATATGCTGTTCAGCCTTCAGAGCCTGGCTTGCTTCACTCAACATAAGGTCTTCCAGATTATTCCACGTTATTCCATGGGTTAGCACTTTGTTCCTTCTTACAGCTGAGTAATATTCCATTGTATGTATGTACCACATTTTGCTTATCCATTCGTCTTTTGATGGGCACCGGGGCTGATTCCAACTTTTGGCAATGGTGAACAATGCCGCTATGAACATTGGTGTGCATATATCTGTTTGTATTTTTGTTTTCAGTTCTTCTGGGTATATACCCCGCAGTGGAATTGCTGGATCATACGGAAGATCTATTGCTAGATTTCTGAGGAACCGCCAAACTGTCTTCCACAGTGGCTGGATCATACTGCAGTCCCACCAGCAGTGGATGAGGGTTCCTATTCCTCCACATCCTCTCCAACATTTAGTGTCTCCTGTTTTTTTAATAGCTGCCATTCTGATGGGTGTAAGATGGTATCTCATTGTAGTTTTGATTTGCATTTCCCTGATAGCAAGTGATGTTGAGCATTTTTTCATGTGCTTTTTAGCCATTTGTATTTCTTCCTTGGAGAAGTGTCTTTTCAGGTCACTCGCCCATTTTTATATGGGTTGTTTGTCCTTTTATTTTCGAGGTGAAGGATTTCTTTATATATGCAGGATATTAGGCTCCTATCAGATATATGGTTGCTGAATATTTTTTCCCATTGGGTAGGCTGCCTTTTTATTTTTTTAATAACATCCTTAGAGGTGCAGAAGTTTTTAATTTTGAGGATATCCCATTTATCAATTTTTTCTCTTGCTGCTCGTGCTTTGGCTGTGAAGTTCATGAAACCATTTCCTATTACAAGGTCCTGTAGATGCTTCCCTACATTATCTTCCAAGGTTTTTATGGTTTTGGCTCTTATATTTTAGATCTTTGATCCATCTTGAGTTGATTTTTGTATAAGGTGTGAGATGGTATTCTTCTCTCATTCTTTTGGATATGGATATCCAGTTCTCCAAGCACCACTTGTTAAAGAGGCCACTCTCTCCCAACTGAGTGGGTTTCGTGGCCCTGTCAAATATCAGATGACTGTATATGCGAGGATCTTTATCAGAACTCTCAATCCGGTTCCATTGGTCAGTAGGTCTATACTTGTGCCAATACCATGCAGTTTTGATCACAGTAGCTTTGTAGTATGTTTTAAAGTCAGGTAATGTGATACCTCCAACTTCATTTTTCTTTTTCAATATATCTTTGGCAATTCGGGGCCTCTTGCCTCTCCAAATATATTTTGTGGTTAGTTTTTCCAGTTCCTTAAAAAATATAGTGTTGACTTTTATTGGGATTGCATTAAATCTGTAGATTAGTTTGGGTAGGATAGACATCTTGATGATGTTTAGTCTTTCCATCAATGAACAGGGAATATTTTTCCATTTATTTAAGTCTTCTTTGATTTCCTTTAACAGTGTTGTGTAGTTTTCTGTATATAAGTCCTTTACTTCTTTAGTTAAATTTATTCCTAGGTATTTGATTCTTTTGTTTACTATTGTAAATGGTATTTTTTTCCTGATTTCCTCCTCAGTTTGCTGGTTATTGCTGTACAGAAATGCTACTGATTTTTGAGCGTTGATCTTATAGCCTGCAACATTACTGAACTCCTTCATAAGTTCTAGAAGCCTTGTTGTCGATTTCTCAGGGCTTTCTATGTGTAGGATCTTGTCATCTGCAAATAATGAAATTTTTACTTCTTCTTTTCCAATCTGGATGCCTTTTATGTCCTTTTCTTGTCTCAGTGCTCGTGCAAGTACTTCTAAGACAATGTTAAATAGGAGTGGTGATAGTGGGCATCCTTGCCTTGTTCCCGATCTCAGAGGGAAGGCTTTTAGGATTTCACTATTGAAAATGATGTTAGCTTTGGGTTTTCCATATATACCCTTTATCATTTTCAGAAAGTTTCCATCTATTCCTACCTTTTGTAGTGTTTTTATGAGGAAAGAGTGCTGTATTTTGTCAAACGCTTTTTCGGCATCTATAGAGATGATCATGTGATTTTTTTCTTTCAGTTTGTTTATGTGGTGTATTACATTGATTGATTTTCTTATATTGAACCATCCTTTCATACCTGTGATGAAACCCAATTGGTCATGGTGTATAATCCTTTTGATATGTTGTTGAATGCAATTAGCAAGTATTTTGTTAAGGATTTTAGCATCTAGGTTCATTAGAGAAATTGGTCTGTAATTTTCCTTTATTGTGGTATCTTTATTTGGTTTTGGTATTAGGGTAATGTTGGCATCATAGAATGAGTTAGGTAATATTCCTTCTACTCCTATTTTTTGGAAGAAAAATAGAATTGGTGTTAGCTCTTTCTGGAATGTTTGGTAGAATTCAGCTGTGAAGCCATCTGGTCCTGGACTCTTCTTAGTTGGGAGGTTTTTAATGAATGAGTCTATCTCTTTACTTGTAATTGGGTTGTTGAGTTCATCTATTTCTTCTTACATCAATGTCGGCTGTTTATTGGTTTCTAGAACTTGTCCATTTCCTCTAAATTGTCATTCTTGTTGGCATATAATTTTTCAAAGTATCCTCTTATGATACTCTTTATTTCTGTGGGGTCAGTAGTGATATCACCTTGCTCATTCCTTATTTTATGTATTTACATCTGTTCTCTCTTTTTCTTTGTCAGTCTGGCTAACAATTCTCGAAGAACCAGCTTTTGGTTTTGTTTATTGTTTCCAGTGCTTTCTTAATCTCTATTTCATTTAGTTCTGCTCTAATCTTGGTTATTTCCTGCTTTCTACTTCCTTTAGGTTTAGTTTGTTGTTGTTTTTCCAATTCCTCCAAGTGTGCAGTTAGGTCTTCAATTTTAGCTTTATTCTTTTTTAATATATGAATTTATGGCTATGAACTTCCCTCTCAGGACTGCTTTCGCTGCATCCCATAGGTTTTGATATGTTGTGTTGTTGTTTTCATTAGTTTCAAGGTAGTTACTGATTTCTTTTGAAATTTCCTCTTTGACCCACTGTTTGTCTAAGAGTGTGTTGTTTAACTTCCATATCCTTGTGCCTAACCTGTTTCTCTGGCCCTTATTGATTTCCAACTTCATTCCGTTGTGGTCAGAGAATTTACTTTGTATAATCTCAATCTTTCTGAATTCATTGCCTGTTTTTTTGTGGCCTAGCATGTGGTCTATTTTGGAGTCTGTTCCATGTGCACTGGAGAAGAATGTAAATCCCGCTATATTTGGGTGTAGTGTTCTATATATGTCTATTAAGTCCAAATCTTCAAATGTATTGTTGAGTGCCTTCATTTCTTTATTGATTCTCTGCCTAGATGTTCTGTCTAATGATGATAGTGGTGTGTTGAAGTCCCCTGCTATAATTGTAGAGGAATTTATTTCTCCTCTTAGTTTTTCCAGAGTTTGCCGCACGTATTTTGAGGCACCTCGATTAGGTGCGTAAATGTTGATGATTGTTCTCTCTTCTTGAGAGATTACTCCTTTTACTAATATGAAGTGTCCATCTTTGTCTCTTACAATAGTTTTGCATTTAAAGTCTATTTTGTCTGATATTAGAATAGCTACTCCTGCCCTTTTTTGGCTATTGTTAGCTTGTAAAATGGTTTTCAAGCCATTCACTTTCAGCCTCCTTGAATCCCTGGGCCGAAGGTGGGTTTCTTGTAGACAGCATATAGATGGATGATATTTTCTTATCCATTCTGCCAATCTGTGTCTTTTGATTGGTGAATTTAATCCATTAACATTCAGTGTTATTACTCGTAACAAATTTCTTACTTCAGTCATTTTTTCTTTGGGTTAATGTATGTCATATGTTGTTTTGTTTCTCTTTTTGAGTTTTCAGTTGTTTTTAAACTCTCCTCCAACTCTCTCTCCTTTGTTTTTTCCTTTCAACTTGTAGAGATTCCGTTAGTATTTCTTGAAGTGCTGGTTTCTTCTTGACATTCTCTCTTAATTGCTGTTTATCTGTGAATATTTTGAACCCTCCATCATTTTTGAATGCCAATTTTGCTGGAAAGAGAATTCGTGGCTGGAAGTTTTTTACTTTTAGTGTTTTGACTATGTCATACCACTGTCTTCTTGCCTCCATGGTTTCAGCTGAGAAATCAGCACTTAATCTTATTGTGCTTCCCTTGTATGTGATGGTTCTCTTTTCTCTTGTTGCCTTGAGTATTTTCTCTTTGTCTTGAGCATTGGACAATTTGACATTTATATGTCTTGGAGTTGGCCTGTTGGGATTTATACTATTTGGGGTGCGCTGTGCTTCCTGGATCTGCACATCCATCTCTCTCAATAGATTTGGGAAGTTTTCAGCCGTAACTTACTTCAACACTCCTTCTGTTCCCTTTCCCTTCTCTTCTCCTTCTGGGATGCCCATAATGCCTATGTTTCTGCGTCTTGCATTATCGGTTAATTCCTTGAAACCTTGCTGGATTTTTTCTATCTTTTTGTCTATCTTTTCTACAATCTCTTTGATTTCAACTGTATTGTCTTCCATATCACTAATTCTTTCCTCTGCCTGTTCAATTCTGCTGCCATGTGAGTCCAGCGTCTTTTTCAGTTCTTGACTTGTGTCTTTGTTTGCCATCATTTCCATTACCTTTTTAGGTGTGTGAGCTATTTCTTCAGTATGTTCTCCCAGTGTCTTCTTAATATCCTTAATCTCTTCCTTCAGTTCTTTAAGTTGGTCCATGATATTTGTTTGGATAGCATTGATTAGTTGTTCGATGTACTGCATTGCTTCCTGGTTTTTATTTTGTGCACTGGACTTGTCCATGTTTTCCAGTTTCTCAGAGTCATTTGTATTTTTCTGTTGCCCTCTGGTCATCATATTATCTTGATGGGTTTGTTCAGTTGATTAGCTTTTCTCTATGCTCTAGAATTTTATTTAGCTGTTGGTTCTGCATGTGAGTTAAGTTTTCTCTTTGGCAGTTTTTCTTCTTATTTTATTTCCTTGCTTCTTTCTATGTTCCCTTGAAGGCAAAAAGTTAGGGCCAGAGGAATCAAAAGATGTAAGGAAGGCAGAAGGATAATAGAAATATTGATAAAAGTTAGAAGAGGGGCAAAATGAGACTTTATGAGATGAATATTTAACTTGAGTAGGCAGTGTAGAGTACTAGGAAAAAATATGGAGTTCCTACAATGGACTGGGAAAACAAATAGAAGAATATATATATATAGTGATTTAGAAGACTAGAATTATGAGGAGGGAGAGAAATAGGAGACAAAGGTCTGAAAGGAAAAAGTTAATATTAATTAAAAAAAAAGAAAAAAGAAGAAGAAGAAAACAAAATAGATCGGATAGAATTTGACACCCTTAAGTTGTGGGCCTATGAAAAAATGTTGTCTCTAAGAGCTACACAGAAAACAGAAAGCAGAAAGATGCAGGAAGAATAAGCGATAGTTTGTAATACAGAATCAATATATACAGCGAGTGGGAAATTACTGAATAAGAAGCCCAGCAATGAAGCGACCAGCTGGCATCACCTATTTAAAAAAATATATAGAAGGAAAAAGGAAGGAGGGAGGAAAATGGGAATAATAGCAATAGACCAGAAAGTAACAGAGAGAAACCAAAGATCCACACAGGCAAGCAGTCAAACAGAGCTAAGGGGGGGTCAATGATTCCCCTAGGGTCCACGTGGATCCTTCCTGCCTACTTGTGTTTATCAATGAATTTCCCCACAGGATTCTATATGCAGGTCCTGAAGCAGCTTTTAGCTATTAAACTAAATTAAAAAGAATTTATTTTTCATTTGTTGAGGTGACCTCACTTTTTTTTTTTTTTTTTTAGACAAATGCAGGCCCCAAAATAATTCCTCCTCTAGACCATCCCCCTTACGGAAGGGACCC
>JAKSZT010053809.1:1077284-1118525 GCA_026826555.1 Tolypeutes matacus
CCCAAAATAATTCCTCCTCTAGACCATCCCCCTTACGGAAGGGACCCTAGCTGGGCCCGTGGAAATTAATCAAGCATGTCCCACTTTCTGGACTCCCCAGGTTAGCTGAAGCTCTGATGTTAGTCAGTGAGGAGTGCTAAAGATGGCGGATACCGCCCCTTCTGGCGCCGAGCCCCAGCATCACCGGGCTGCTCAGTAAATCAGTTTGGGTGCAGATTCGCATCTGCTCTCAGCCTGATGCTGCTTCAGGTCGGCTTATCTGCTCCCCAAAGTATGGGGTGGTGCAGGTAGCCAGATCAATGTCTAAAAATATAAAATACCCTTCCATGTCTTCCAACCGAACCCTCCCTTTTTTGGGAAGTGTCCCTTCCTCCTGTCTCCGCAATGGCCAGGGTCTTATCCCTGGGTGGCTAGGGAAATCAGCTCCGTTCCCCGACCAAAATCCCCCCTCCGGTTCACCGGGTGCTGATTAGCTCGTTTGTTCTGTTCACACAAGGTCCAAGGGGCGCCAGGCAGCCAGATCCCCAGAAAATAAAACTTTTTCGCCCTGCCCGCGGCTCCAAATGGCCGTTTTATTTTTTTTTCCCTAACCGCGGGGCTCAGCAGCCTGTGCCAACCTCCACTGGCAGCCTGAAAACTCACGAATCTCCACCGTTCAGTCCACGCCGCCTATCCGCGCAGATAGATGTCCCAAGCCTCTCACTCCATGTGTGCACAGCACAGACCCCCGAGCAGGACCCCGTCCACAATCTGCCTTGCTCTGGGAGCTTGCAGTGTGCGCCCTCCTACACTAACGCCATCTTGCCACTCATCCCCATGTATTCCTATCTTTTGAAGTGTTTTTATCAGTAAAGTGTGCTGTATTTTCTCAGATACTTTTTCTGCATGAATAGAGATGATCATGTAATTTTTTTTTTCTTTCAGTCTTTTAACGTGTTATATTATGTTGATTGGTTTTCTTCTGTTCAACCATCCTTGCATACCAGGGATGAAACTCACTTGGTCATGATGTATAGTTCATTTTTTTTGTTGTTGAATATGATTAGGAAGTATTTTGTTGAGGAGTTTAGCATCTAGGTTCATTAGAGAGATTGGTCTATAGCTTTCCTTCCTTGTGGTATCTTTGTATGGCTTTAGTATTAGGATATGTTGGCCTCATAGAAATAGTTAGGCAATGTTCCTTCCACTTCTATTTTTTGGAAGAGTTTAAGGAGTATTGGTTTCAGTTCTTTCGGAAATGATTGGTAGAATTCACCTGTGAAGTCATCTGGTCCTGGGCTCTTCTTATTTGGGAGGTTTTTGATGGCTGATTCAATCTCGTTACTTGTGGTTGGTCTGTTGAGTTCCTCAACTTCCTCTTTCATCAATATAGGCTACTTGTGTGTTTCTAGAAATTTGTCCATTTCATCTAAGTTATCCATCTTGTTGGCATACAATTTTTCAATGTATCCTATTATGATATTCTTTATTTCTGTGGGAACAGTGGTGATATCCCCTTCTTCATTTTTATTTTATATATTTTAATCTTCTGTCATTTTTTCCTTGTTAGTCTAGCTAAAGGTTTGTCAATTTTATTAATCTTCTCAGTGAACCAGCTATTGGTTTTGTTAATTTTTTCTAATGTTTTCCTATTTTCAATTTCATTTAGCTCTGTTCTAATCTTTGTTATTTCCTTCTTTCTACTTGCTTTGGAATTAGTTTGATGTTCTTTTTCTAATTCCTCTAGGTATACAGTTAAGTCTTTGATTTTAGCTCTTTCTTCTTTTGAATATAGGCACTATTGCTATGATTTTCCCTCTCAGAATAGCTTTAACTGCATCCCATAGATTTTGATACATTCTGTTATCATTTTCATTCATTTCAAGGTAGTTACTTATTTCTTTTGTAATTTCCTCCTTGACCCACTGATTGTCTAAAAGTGCATTTTTTTAACTTCCATATCTTTGTGCCTAATCTGGTTCTATGCCCCTTACTGATTTCCAGCTTCATTCTATTGTGGTAATAGAAATTACATTGTATATTTTCAATCTTTCTGAATTCATTGAGAGTTGTTCTGTGGCCTAGCATGTGGTCTATCCTGAAGAATGATCCACGTGTGCTCGAGAAGAATGTACATCCCACTGTATTTGGATGTAATAGTATTTTTGTCTTTGTTATGTAAGAGGTCAAACCCAGGAAGCGTGACCAAATGTTTTGATATTCCAAAGAAACCACACAGAGGCCAGCAGGAGTAGACGTGCCTTTAATACTTATAGGACTCATGAAGGACCCAATGGAAGCCAATTGGGAGGTACCATACCACCCCTCGGGGGTTTGGGGCTTATAAATCCATTACAATACAGAGTGGAAAGAAACAAGACCCAGAACAGCTACAGAAATGTTACAGAAATATGCTTGTGCACAAGATTCTCAAAGCATTTTCACCACTTCTTTGCTTTTATCTTCAAGAACAGGCTGCTGGCATGTTAAGCCTGTCACTTCCCTCCGTTTTAATCAACAGGAAAGAAGAGGGGGGATGGGAATTTATGTCAATCCCTCACACCACCCCAATGCCCTTACCACCTTCCATTCTACATGTAGATGTTCTGTGATAGTACCTGAGCAGTCAGGGCATTGGAACACTACATCCATATTCCATAGCAACAATATAAGGCATAGCAACTAAGTACTAGAGTAGCAAGAATGCATCCTGTGATTAATAGAGCCTATTGCCACTTAGCAGCTAGAGAGGAAAACCATAATGAGAAAGGGTTAAAGGAATAAGAGTCAGTATGATTTATTTCATTTCATAAATCTATGAGAGATTTAGAAATGTTATGGGAGTAATTGGGGATGTATTTACAACATTCACTCCCTGCATAACACAGACACCACCTTGAGTGGAAGTAAGCATGTCTAGCGACATGTGATTTTGCAGCACTACCTTGCACAGCTGTGTTGTTTCTTCATTTAATAATTGCACTGTTTGTGTAGAATCATTTAAAGCTTTAGCAATATGAATTGCCAAAGCCATTATAGCCTTTTCAATCATTTGCTCATCTGAAATAACACCTATGGAAGGACAAAGAATGGACAAAGGTGGAACTAAGTATCTACAGAGACTTGTTTAACTCTATGTCTAGCTTTCACAGATAACCAATTGTGAGACAGATGGGGGAAATATTTAACTATGCACCCTGTAATAAATGGCTTTCCCATTGGCAATGACCAGACTAATTATACGGGAGATAGGGCACTGGTGGGTGCTGCATGCCCAGAAAGAACCCCAAGGAAAAATATATGCTCCTGTTTGTATAGAATTATTTTGATATCTCCCAAATGTTGTTTGGGAGGACTCACTTTGAATCATTGGGTCATTGCTGTGTGGTGACATTAGTACATAAATGCCTTAGGGTCCATTCCATATTATGTGTTTAAGAGTTTTTCTTTTCATATCATTTAATGCAGAGTCCTTGGGGTCAGAATTCAATCTGTATAGGAGGCATCCACCCCAGACTGTCCCACACAGAATAGACAAGGAAATGTTTAGTCTGATTTGTCTGCTTGTGTACTTGTTTATATATATGCATACAGATGTTGTTGTGAGATAATTATGTGTTAGCCTTTAACCAATGTAGCAAATATTGTCATTTCGACATGTTGACAGGTTTGATTGTTTAGGCCAATCCAGTTGAGGCTGTGACAGGGAATTCAGTGCAGACCCAGCAATGGCTGTGATTCTGAACCATAGCCACATGTACTGCCCACTCCACGAAGGTATTTGCAGCTACCACACTATGGGTAAAGAGAGAGATGTTTAATAGGCACAAGCAAAGGTAAATCCTGTTTGTCCAGCAAGACACAAGCAGTAGTCCTGTCTTTAGTTAAAATGGTAACTACTATTGGCTCTTTTCTAGGGTGGTGGTACCACACCCGTTCCCCATCAACCCCTGTGGGTTTAGAATTCAGAACTTGAGTAGGAGGTGTTCATATTTGCCACAAAGAATATAAGAATCTTTCAGAACACTGGAGGGCCCCGGTAAGGTGTACACAACCTGTAATGGTCACATAGCAGTAACTGCAGGATTTATAGTTAAATCAGCTCCTAAACCTAAACTCCAGGGACTGAGGGGAGCACACCAACAAGCCTCAGTTTTTACCTTCCATGTCCACTGTAAAAGACCTTTCCCTGGAGTTATGCTTTGGAGGGCTGGCAGCAACAAGTTGTTAGAAGATCCAATCCCTGAATGTAAATCGTCCTCTGCACTTACATACATTCCGATGGGAACTGCCCAGGCATTCATCATAATGGAGACTCCAACTCCAGTCAAGGTCATTTATTAAAGATTTGTTTGCTATCAGACAGTTTCTTTGTCCACCTCTGCAGGCCTGTGCTCTTATGTTTTAGAGCACCTTTAATAGACTGTTGTAATGTTCTAGACCAGTATCTGTTGGACTATAAGGTAGGTATAACTGCCAAATGATATTATGGTGGTCTTCACAAGTTTGTACTTCATGTCCAGTGAAATGAGTACCCTGGTAACTCTCGGTGATTTCTTGAGTGCCATACATCGCAGCCAGTTGTTTTAATCCTTTTATTGTTGTGTGCTGCATTGCCTGCTTACTGGGAAAGACCTGCAAAACACCAATGGCAGTGTCCGCACATGATAGGGTGTACCTACAGGTCTCAGATGTTGGTAGTGGGTCTGTATAATCGATTTGCCACTGGGTGCAAGGTGTATCCACTCTTATTAAATGTCCTTGACTTTGTGGCAAAAGATAGGGATATCATTCTGCATAGGTGGCACAACCTTGCAAGGCAGTCCAAGATCAGCATAAGCTATTGGCAGACCCCAAGCCTTAACTGTGGCCCACAAGATATTGGTTCCTGCATGTTTCATTTTCCGGTGTAACCAGGTGGCCGCGTCTTCTGCCAGTGCTTCTTCAATCCATTGTAGATAAGCTAACGTGTTGGCTTTGTCATTACCAGATGTTTGAAGGAGTTGATGTCCGGTAACATGAAATATAGTTACTTGTTTTTTTCCTAAGGTTACAGCCAACCAGATGTCATTCTACATGTCTGCTCCCCACAGGAAATGAGGATTGATTGCCCATTCATCAGCTTGTCATCAAGGCATCCAAATGGTGAAGGCTTTAAAGAGAACCCAAATGTCAATACATATGTTTAGAGGGGAGGGCTCAGGGGTTATGACTATCCACATTGCACACAATTTGGCCCACTGACTACTTTGCCCAATACCTTCATCCATCCAGATGGTGTCCATCACTGGTTGGAAGGCAATGTCTCTCCATCATGCAGGGTTGCCTTGGCTGGATCCATTGGTATAACAGGAGTTTTAAGTATGAGGGGGTTGTTCCCTCTATCACAGGTGTAAGAGTGATTGTGTTATTTGTTTCCTGCCATTGGTAGTAAACAGAACAGGCCCAAATACCTTTTATAATTCCTCACTCAAGGGTCTGGAATTTAAAATGCTTCATTGTTGCAAGTATGCAGCCCATTTTGATAAAGTTTGTAATTGTGCTACAACACTTTTTGGTTTCTTTTGTATACTTTCAATCCATCCCTTTACAGGGTAGGCTGTGTGGACTTCTACTGTAGCCATACCAGTTAGAGATTCAGTAAGAAGAAGGTCATTGTAGACAGCACATATCTGTTTTTCATCAAGGAATACCATTGTTCAGCTCCTTTCCACAACTGGGACCAAATGCCTATGGTAATTTTTTATTACACTGTCACTGCCAGAGACCCCAACCAAACCCCTCAGGGTGACATGGACATCAATTACATAAGGTAGAATTTAATCTATTTTTCCCATAGGTTGATTTGATTTTACAGCTTCTTTTAATTCTTCAAAAAATTTTGCTGGCTGATCCCACCAATTCCAGACAGCTTTCTTATTAAAGTGTATAATGGTCTAGCTAATTGGGCGAAATGAGGTATAAAAGCATGCCAATATCCAACCAGACCTAAAATTTCTTCTAATTGTGACACTTTAATGGGTGTTGAAAAGACTTGTATCTTATCTACTGCAGCAGCAGCTATTTGTTTTGACTTACCCAACCAGATACCCCCCAAGCATTTGACAGACAACCCAGGTCCTTGTAGCTTTGAACAGTTTATGGCCCATCCTGCTACATGAAGAATAGTAACCAAAGATTCTGTAGCGTCTGTAAGCACAGACAGATCATTAGATGCTAACATGATATCACCAATGTAATGAAACAAGGCTATATTGCTTGGTTTATTCCATTTCTCCAGGTCTGTTGCCACAAGCCCATGACATAAGGTGGGACTATGTAGATAGCCTTGTGGCAGCACCTGGAATGTCTACTTCTGGCCTTCCCAAGTAAAAGCAAATTGGTCCTATGACACTTTATCAATGGTGATAGAAAAGAAAGCATTAGCCAAATCTAATACAAAATGATATGTTCCTAAATTCAGACTAATTTCATCAACCAGGTGTGCAATATTGGGGACAGAAACAAATAGCAGGGATGTAATTTTATTCAATTCCCTATACAGTCACACCTTGGTACTCAAGTGCTTTGAAACTCGTTGAAATTAGTACTTGATGAATTTTGATAGGAAAATTTTGTCCCGGTACTCTTCGTTTGCTTGGTACTCAATGTGCAAGCTAGAACCTGGTGTTGGTTGCCTCATGACTTGCTACTCTTTCCAACCAAAACAAAGGGTCACGCATTAGTCATGCCATAGCTCTTGTCTTGTACACATTCCATTGTGGTCTTATCTTAGCTTCTGTGGTCATTTTGTGTATTTTTGTGGCTTTTTTCTCATCATTAGTCCTAAGAAAATGAGCAGTGGTAGTGCTGAGCAGAAAAGAAAATTACTTCACACCACCATTGAGAAAAAAAAAGAAATAATAGGTAAATATGAGAGTGGTATTTGCATTACTGATCTTTTTAAGGAATACGGTATGCCTAGAACAACAATCTCCACCGTCATTAAGAATATAGAAGTGATAAAAAAAAAAGGTGGATGTTGTGAAATGAGTTAAAGCAGTTACAAGACAGCATTCCCAAACACTCGAGAGAGTTGAAAAGCTGTTATTAATTTGGGTAAATGAGAAGTATTTAGCAGGTGATAGTATATTGTAAGCCATGAGATGTGAAAAAGCAAAAGTATTGCATGCTGATGGTTTGAAAAATAAACCAGAACCAAATGGTAAGGGTGTTGAAGTTTTTAAGGCCAGCCATGGCTGGTTTGATAATTTTAAAAAGAGGACCGGCATCCATAGTGTCATGAGGCATGGCAAAGCAGCAAGTGCTAATAAAGACTGCTGATGAATTTGTCAGTGGGTTTCAAGGCTACATAG
Source organism: Tolypeutes matacus (assembly GCA_026826555.1). Taxonomy (NCBI): domain Eukaryota; kingdom Metazoa; phylum Chordata; class Mammalia; order Cingulata; family Chlamyphoridae; genus Tolypeutes; species Tolypeutes matacus. The sequence continues at coordinate 1,084,619 of JAKSZT010053809.1, forward strand.
AGGCTGAGAGTTTTATTCCCCACCAAGTTTTTAACTGTGATGAGACTGGAGTATTTTGGGGAAAAAATGGTGAGTAGAACCTACATCACAAAAGAGGAGAAGGCATTACCAGGCCAGAATTTGTGTCCAGAAACTGGGACTCAGAGAGACTTAGAAGGGTTTGAGGCTGACCCCAAGCCTGATGATACAGAGAGTACAGTTGTGCAGGATATTGTATCTTTGGGCCAATCCATAGGTCTGGAGGTCAATGCTGCCGCTATTGAGGAGCTAGTGGAGGAACATGGTGAAGAGCTCAGCAATGAAGAGCTGCAGGAACTACAAAAGGAGCAGCACCAATAGGTGGCTGAAGAGATTTCTTCAGGTGAGGAGGAGATAAGGGAGGATGTCCCCAGTTCCTTGATAAAAGAAATGTGTGCAAAATGGGCAGAAATTCAAAACTTTGTGGAAAAGTAACATCTGAACAAAACTCTGACAAGCAGAAATGTGAATTTATTGAATGACCAAACAATTTCACACTTTTGAGGAATTCTGAAAAGACAACAGAAGTAGTCTTCATTGGATAAGTTTTTAGTGAGGGTGACAAAGAACGTGTCAGAGCCTGTGGTGCAAGTTGAAAAAAAGGCACTTGAAGTGCAAGGACCCAATGTTCTATTGGAGGGGGACTGTCCTTCCAAGCAATACTCCATGTAATCTCTCCTCCTCACTACTCTCCTCCCACCATCCCATTAGGCCATGGGATCTTCTCAGTACAGGTAAATTAACGTGTTTTTTTTTTTGGTTTAATCTAAGTATTTATTAATTTTTAGGTTTATTTCTCATGTAAAGTAGTGATACACAACCCTATCTTCTTTTTATATTGTCTTAAAAATGTGCATTGTCTTTGGTTTGGTAGCACATTAAGTTTATTTACATTATTCCTTATGGGAAAATTTGTTTGGTACTCGTCATTTTGGGTACTCACCATACCTCCCAGAATCAATTAACGACTAGCACCGAGGTACCACTGTAATCAACAGTCATTCTCCATGAACCCTCAAGTTTCCTTGCTGACCACACTGGGGAATTAAAAGGGCTATGGCAGGGCAGTATAACTTCAACTTTTGACAATTCTGATATAGTTTGACTGTTTCATCATGTATGTCTGGCAAAATGGTACTGCTTAATGGCCACCATTCTTCTTGGAACCAGAAGTCAGCGGTGGGGCAGGAGGTGTTTAGCATATCCTCTTTGTATAGCTTTGACTACTCTTATATGCAAATGAAACTTTACAACAGTTGTTTGTAGCATGAAGACCAATAGGATGTCAACCTCAAAAATATATTCCTTTATGGGAGAGATATGTACATGATAAGGTTGGGTAGGTAAGCGGCTGGCACCCAACACAAATATCACTAGTCTTAGTCTAGTGGTGGCTCCCCCATAACCATCAGTAGTCACCAATGGCCCACTGAATTTATCAGGATTGCCGTGTATCATTGAACATTTGGCACCACTATCCATCGAAGCCAGAACTCTTTGTATATTAGTAACAGATCAATGATTAGTAAGTTCTACATGGGGCCTTCAGTCCCCAAGGACCTGCACACACCGAGTACCTTGGCACTACCCCTAGTTGAACAAAGTCCCCTAAGGGTCTACCTCAGATGCAGGGGGGGGCTGACAGGTTAGGTTATTCTGCAGTTTTCAGATATTCAGTAAGTCTTGGAATACTAAAAGATTTGGAAGGAGATGCCACTTCCAAGACACGTCTGCCTGGAGGAGGGAGGGAGTGGTATCACTGGTTAGGTTTCAATTGTTTCCATAACATTAACAGTGTGCTATTTGGCTGTTGGCCAATCTTTTTTTTTTTTTTTTTTTTTTTTTAATCAACACCTGCGACAATCAAGTTGTTCCACATCTGCTTTTGGGTTACATTTTGTGGTCCCTCATCATCATCCCCTCTATCAGTTTTCTTCACATGATTCCCCTTATTTACCTGCCTAATACCCTTCTGGGTGTGGGTACTTTCTACTTTCCCTATGTCTGCAATAGCCTGAGCCATCATCTGTATATGGTGCCCTACCATTGTTGACAAAATGGGAATTAAAATTCCATAGTACATAGTAGGGGCAGTTTGTGAAACTTTATCTCTCATCCCAGCAGTAAAAGTTTCTGAGTTAGATCCCCAAGAGGCATCATTATCTAGGGCTGTTCTCATACCCATTTCCCAGACTACATTCTGCAGTTCAAACAGGGTAGACCATTTCATACTGGGAGGTAAATCATCAACATTAGGCCAAGCATTACAGCAAGCAGCCACAATCCAACTGAATAAAAACATGTTTTCCTTTGGTGAAGTAATAGCACTACACATACATTGCCGGAGGGAGGGATGATTTGTAATGGAAGCCATTCGAACTAGTTCATTTCTTGCTAATAAGATCCCATGAGCTCCAGTGTCCCATAAACGTAACAGCCATGCAGTGCAAGTTTCATTACTTTTTTGCTGATATCAAACAGCCAACTCAATCAGTTCAGCAGCAGTGTACAGCTGAGTTGTGGTATGCATATACTTTATGGGAGAGGGCAACACAGTGGGATTTCACCTGTCTGGATGCTCTTGTTGGTGTTTTAACTTTTGCGAGACCACTGGCTGAACGTGCCCCTCATCCCCAATTAGAATTTCACTGTCACTGTCACTATCAGAAGAGTCAGAGTCACAATTAGGATCCCACCTTTCTGTTAAGTCATCTGGCACACTTGCACCTTGGTGAGATTCTTTCCCCTTGACTTAGTACCGACACACTAAGATCTGCATCTGATCTTGGGCTTCCTCCAGTTTTTCAGTTAGGGAGTCCTTTTGGTTCAAATGTACTGAAAGGACATCCCATTCTAATTTTAATTCCTCCTCAAATTGCTGTGCTTTTGCTTCAGTGGCTAATTGTTTATTTGTGCTCTCTCACAAAACATTGAGAAGTGGCCATGCAACAGCAGCAGCCAAAGCTTGTTGCCCCTTTTTCTTTATATATAATCCCTCAATTTTCTTTTCCAGCTGAACAAGTCCCATGTTTGTATATGGGACATCCCCCAATTCTTGAGCAGGGCCCCAGTCATCTATGTGCTGAGTCAGCTCATACCACATAGAGGAAAGGGGACACCGCGGGATTTACCCTGCAGAATTCGGCATTAATCCCACTGATTTCCCAATGAACGGTGAGATTTCCCCCACAGAATTCAGGATTTCCCCTGTAGAACTCCCTGTAATGGACATGTTCTTCTGGACACTGTTACTGAGAGGACTCTCTGGAATACCCTGCAAACTAAGCCAATTGTAATGCAGGTGGTCAAGCCCAGGAAGGTTGACCAAACATTTTGATATTCCAAAGTAACCACATGGGAGGACAGCAGGAGTAGACATACCTTTAATATTTACAGGACCCATAGAGAACCCAATGGCAGTCTGTCGGGAGGCACTGCACCACCCATCAATGGGTAGGAGCTTAAAAAGCCATTACAGCAAAGGGGGAAACAAACAGTGCCTGGAACAGCTACAGAAATGTTACAGAAATATGCCTGTGCATGTGAATCTCAAAACTTTTCACCATTTCCTTGCCCTTATCTTCAACAACCAGGCCACTGGCATATTCATCTCATGCTTTTCCTCAGTTTTAATCAACAGAAAGGAAGAAGGGGAATGGGCATTTATGTCAAACCTCAGTCTATTAGGTCTAGGTCCTCTAACATATTATTCAATGTCTCTGTTTCTTTATTGATCCTTTGTCGAGATGTTCTGTCTAGTGCCGATAATGGAGTATTAAAGTCCCCCACTATAATTGTAGAGGAATCTATTTCTTCACTTAGTTTTTCCAATGTTTGCCTATTTTGAGGCACCCTGGTTGGGTGCATAAATGTTTATGATTGTACTATCTTCTTGATAGATTATCACTTTTATTAATATACAGTGTCTTTCTTTGTCTTTTACAATACTTTTGCATTTAAAATCTATTTTTCCGATATTAGTATAGTTACTCCCATGCTTTTTTGGTTATTGTTTGCATGTAAAATTGTTTTCCAACCATTCACTTGCAAACTCCTTGCATCCCTGGGTCTAAGGTGAGTTTCTTATAGACAGCATATAGATGGGTCATATTTCCTTATTCATTCTGCCAATCTTTGTCTCTTGATTGGATAGTTCAATCCATTAACATTCATTGTTATTACTGTTAAGGAATTACTTTCATTAGCCATATTTTCTTTAAGTTTATATATGTCATATGCTGTTTTTATTTCTCTCTTAATCATTTTAGTTATTCTTACCAATAGTCTTCATTCCTACACTCTCCTCCAAAACTTTATCCTGTTTTTTTTCCTTTCAACCTTCAGATTTCCCTTTAGTATTTCTTGAAGGGCAGGTTTCTTGTTGCCAAACTCTCTTAATTTCTGCCTATCTGTGAATATTTTGAACTCTCTCTCATTTTTGAATGCCAGCTTTGATGGACACAGAATACTTGGCCAGAAGTTTTATACTTTTAGCCCCTTAACTATGTCATACCACTGCCTTCTTGTCTCCATGGTTTCAGATGAGAAATCAGCACTTAATCTTATTCGGCTTCCCTTGTATGTGATGGATCTTTATTCTCTTGCTGCTTTCAGTATTCTCTCTTTATCTTGAGCATTGCACAATTTGATGAGTATAAGTCTTGGAGTAAGCCTTTTAGGTTTTATACTTTTGGGGTGTGCTGTGCTTCCTGTACATGTATGTCCTTGTCTTTCTATAGAGTTGGAAAATTTTCAGCCATTACTTCCTCCAACAATCCTTCTGTCCCCTTTTCCTTCTCTTCTCCCTCTAGCATGCCTATAATGCATATGTTTGTGTGATTCTTGTTGTCATTAAAACCCCTAAGTCCCTGGTGGATTTTTTCCTATCTTTTTAGCTATCTGTTCTACTCTTTGTTTGATTTCAGATGTCTTCAACATCACTGATTCTTTCATCTGCCTGTTCAAATCTGCTATGTGTTTCCAGTGTATTTTTTATTTCTTGCATTGTGCCATTCATCTGATGAGATCCATTATCTTCCTATGTATGTTCACAATTTCTTCAGTATGTTTCCCCAGGGTCTTCTTAATATCCTTTATCTCTTCCTTCACTTCATTAAGTTGGTCCAAGATATTTGTTTGGACAGCTTTGATTAGTTGTTCCATGTTCTGCATCTCTTCCTGGTTTTTAGTCTGTTCATTGATCTGGACCATGTCTTCCTGTTTCTTAGTTAGTTCATGACTTTTTGTTGCTCTCTGGTCATTTTTTATCTTGATGGATTTATTGGGTTGGTTAGCTTCTCTTTCTGCTCTAGGGGTTTTATTTTTATTTTTATTTTTTTGTGTGTGGTAAGGTTCCTTTTTCACACTTGGTTCCTCTTATTCTATATCCTTGCAGTTGTCCTGTGTTCCCTTGAAAAAATTATTAGAACCAGTGAAAAGGAAAGAGATAAGAAGAAAACCTGAATAATAGTAATAATCATAATAAATGTAGAAAAGGTATCATACAAGAGATAGTAAAATAAATAAATAATATGAGTAAAAAATCATATAAAATTACAAAGGAATAAGAATAAAAAAGGTGAAACAGAAAAAATGGAACAAGAAACAAAATAGAGCAAAATATTAGAATGAGTTAAAAGGCCATAAAGATGAGAAGAGAGGAAAAGAAAAAAATAAAGAAGAGAGAGAAAAATAAAAAATGAAGACCAAAAGAAGAAGAAAAGCAACAGAAGACAAAAGATAGAAAATGGAGAGAAGAAAAGAAATAAAGTAGAAAAAATAAGCAAAAGAAAAAAGGAAACAAAGAAAGGGGAAAGGCAACAAACAAGAAGCAAAACAACAGCAACAACAACAACAAAATAACCCAGGAAAAACAGCCTTCCCTCTTAGGCCCCTATGGAGCTTCTCAGGCTGCTATTACTCATCAATCATTCACCCTGCATCCTGCCCTCTGCAGGTGATGTACCCTGTTTTAGCCAAAAAAATTATGAAAAAGGAAAAGGAAAAGAAAAAAATAGGAATAGGTAAAAAATAAAAAAATGTCCAAGGCCTAAAACAAGAAAAAAATTTGTTCATACTTTCCCTGTCATAGGGTTCCTCCTGAATGCCTAATAACCCAGTGGAGTCCTTTCTCTTAGAATGTCTGGGAATTGAATCAGGGACTTTGTATATACAAGGCAGGAATTCCCCCACTGGGCTACACCAGCTCCAAAGGTTAAGTAGGCTTCTAAAAGCTTATCCCAGTCTTCCTGTCCCCATTCCCTCAAACTAGTTGGTCTTGTAAAGGTTTGTAGCAGCCACCCCAATGGTTAGGTGCTTGTCTTCGACCCCTTACTGACCTAGTTCCTGTCTTTCCCAGGGCAGTTTGGTGTGACAGCCTGCCTGATCAAATCCCCCTCCCCTCTTCCTGGGGCCACTGGTTGGGGTCTTCTTTGAGATCCAAAGGGGGCTTAGCTAGCCAGACTCACGGAAAAGAAACCACTCTCCACCCTCCTCCAGACACCACTTCCTCTCAGGGAATGCTCCATCCCACTCAGTTAGATGCAGTAAGCCAGGGGTTTTATGGAGGCTATTTGCCTTAAGGGTGATGTATATGTACGATTTCCATTCATAAGGGCAAGCAACTCATCTTTTTCCTTTGGCTTTTTTAATCTGTCTCGCTCCCTCTTGGATGATGTACAGCACTTTCATATTCTGTAGAACCCCAAAGCAGCTCCTTCGGGTAGGTTTTGCATTTTCTCCATTGTTTTATGTGAGAAAGTTGAGCTCTGCCTATCTACTTAAATGCCATCTCCTAAGGATTCTTTTAGGCTTTATTATGTAAAGGTCAAAGGTAGTAGCATTCCTGCCAGAGGTGAATCTTGGCAAGAAGCTCCTCTCTCTAACATCTGGCTTTGTAGATTCTGACATTTATGTTTTAAAAGTACAAAGCCAATTTGTTATGGTGGAAGGGGGTGGTAGAAAACAACAAAAACATCCAATGATAGGGGACCTTTTATTTATCAGATCTTCTGAGTAGCAGGTTCCAGTCAGTGTTAGCAATCTGAGGTGGAAGTGTATATATGATAACCAGCTTCAAAGCAGGTCTGTGGTTTGTAACTCCTTGAATCTCCAGCCCACAGCACATAGTATTTAGGAAAATACCTGTTGCTATCATTGCTGTTGTTATTATAATAATGACAACAGCAATGATAACATGCTAATGATTATTGTGTGATTATTCTGTTTCCATATGTTAAGTATATGCTCTTGTTTAATTTATTCCTCACAAACAACCCTATGAGATGTATGCTATTATTTTTTTCTCTACATTCTCGCCAACACTTTTTTATTTAGAGAAATTTTAAGTTTGCATAAAATCATATAAAATACATCATTCCCATATGTCCCCAATCTAGTATTAACACGTTGCATTACTGTGGTATCTTTGTTACAACGGAAGAAAAAAATGTTACAATTGTAGCATTAACTATAGTACATAGTTTATATTAGGGTGTATTTTTCCAATATACAACCCTACTATTAATGCCTTGCATTAATATATTTGTTACAATCCATGAAAGAAAGTTTTTATAATTCTACTATTAACTTTAGTCCATCATTTAAATAAAGTTCACTGTTTTGTACAGTCCTATGTTTTATTTTTTAAATTTTTATTCTAGTAACATATATATGACCTAAAAATTTCCCTTTTAACCATATCCACATATATGATTCAGTGCTGTTAATTAAACTCACAATGTTGTGCTACCATTACCAACATCCAGTACCAAAACTTTACAAACACAAATAGAAATTCTGTAAAATTTAAGCATTAACTCAACATTCCCTACCCCTAATCCAGGCCCTGGTAACCTATATTCTAAATTCTCACTCTATGAATTTGTTAATTCTAATTATTTCATATCAGTGAGATCATAGACTATTTGTCCTTTTATGTGGATCTTATTTCACTCAACATGATGTCTTCAAGGTTTGTCCACGTTGTCTCATGAACCAGAACTTCATTCTTTTTAATGTTGAATAATATTCCATTGTTTGTATATTCCACATTTTGTTTATCCATTCATTGGTTGATGGAGACTTGGGCTGCTTCCATCTTTTGGCAATTGTGAATAATAACGATATAAACATTGGAATTCAAATATCTGTTCAAGTCCCTACTTTCAATCCTTTTGGGTATACACATAGTAGAGGGATTGCTAGGTCATATGGTGATTCTATACCTAGCTTCCTGAGGAACTGCCAAATTGTCTTCCACAGCAGTTCCAAAATTTTACATTCTCACCAATAATGAATGAGTGTTCCTATTTCTCCACATTCTCTCCATCACTTGTAATCTTCTGTTTTTTTAATAGTAGCCATTGTAGTGGGTGTGAAATGGTATCTCATGAAGGTTTTGATTTTCATTTCCCTAATAGTTAATGATGTTGAGAATCTTTTCATGTGCTTTTTAGCCACTTGTATATGCTATTTGGGGAAATGTCTATTCAAGTCTTTTGCCCATTTTTAAATTGGATTGCTTGTCCTTTTATCATTGAGTTGTAGGACTTTTTAAATATATTCTGGTTATTAAACCATTATTAAATATGTGGTTTCCAAATATTTTCTCTCATTTTCACTTTCGTGATAATATCCTTTGATGCATAAAAATTTTTAATTTTGATGAGATCCAATTTATCTACTTTTTTGCTGTTTGTGCTTAGAATTCGAAGTCCAGAAAACCCATTTTCTGATACAAAATCCTAAAGATTCTTCCTTAAGTTTTCTTCTATGATTTTCATAGTCTTGATTCTTATATTTAAGTTTTTGAATACATTTTGAGTAAAGTTGTATATACGGTATGAGATAGGGGTCCTCATTCATTCTTTTGCATATGGAATTCCAGTTTTCCCAGCACCATTTGTCGAACATACCATTCTCTCCCAGCTTAGTGGACTTGGCAGTCTTGTCAAAACACTCGGCCATAAATGGTGAAGGTCTATTTCTGAACTCTCCTTTCAAATTCATTGGTTCCTATGTCTATTCTTGTGCCAGTACCATGTTGGTTTGACCACTGTAGATTTGTAATAAGTTTGAAGTCAAGAAGTGTGAGTCCTATATCTTCATTTTTCTTTTTAAGATGTTTTTGGCTATTTTGGGTCCTTTACTCTTCCAAATAAATTTGATAATAGACTATTCCATTTCTGAAAATTAGGCAATTGGAATTTTGATTGGGATTGTATCCAATCTATGAATCATTTGGGGTAGAATTGACATCTTAGCAATATTCAGTCTTCCAATCCATGAGCATGGAATGCCTTTCCATTTATTTGTCTTCTTTGTTTTCTCTTAGCAAAGTTTTGTAGATTTTCATGTATAAGTCCTTTAACCTCCCTGATTAAATTTATTCCTAGATATTTCATTCTTTTAGTTGTTATTATAAATTGAATTTTTTTCTTGATTTCCTCCTCACATTTCTCATTACTTATGTATAGCAACACTTCTGAATTCTGCATGTTGAACTTGTACTCTGCCACTTTGTTGAATTTGTTTATTAGTTCAAGTAGTTTTGTTGTAGATTTTTCAGGGCTTTCTATATATAGGGTTGTGTTATCTGCAAATAGTGAACGTTTTTCTTCTTCCTTCCCAGTTTGGATGCCTTTTATTTCTTTATCTTGCTTAACTGCTCTAGCTACAACTTCTACCACTATGTTGAATGACAATGATGACAGTGGGCATCCTTGTCTTGTTCCAGATCTTGGAGGGAAAACTTTGACTCAGCACTGAGTGTGATGTTAGCTGTGGGCTGCTCAATTATGCCCTTTATCATGTTGAGGAAGTTACCTTCTATTCCTGTTTTTCTAATTGCTTTAATCAAGAAAGGATGCTGGATTTTGTCAAATGCCTTTTCTGTATTAATTGAGACAATCACATGTTTTTCCGCCTGTTTTGTTAATGTGGTATATTACATTAATTAATTTTCTTATGTTGAATCACCCTTGCATACCTGGAATAAAACCCACCTGATCATGGTGTATAAATTTTCATGTACTATTGGATTCAATTGGCAAGTATTTTGTTGACAATTTTTGTAACTATATTCCTAAGAGAATTGTTCTGTAATATTCTTTTCTTGTAGTTTCTATATCTGGCTTTGTTATTAGGGTGATGTCGTCCTCATAAAATTAGTTAGGAAGTGTTCACTCCTGTTCAATGTTTGAAAGAGTTTGAGCAGCATTAGTATTAATTCTTTTAAAAATGATTGGTAGACTTCATCTGTGAAGCCACCTGGATTTTATTTGTTGGCAGGTTTATTTTTTGCAAGGCAGCTATAACTTTTATTTATTTATTTAAACCTCCAAATAATTCTTGAGAGACCAATGAACAAATAATTATATGACACACTGTCATATTTGTCAGGTTTACAGTGTGCCAACCCACATAAATTCTCTTCTCCAAGCATGGAGGCTTTAAAAATCTTATTTATTTATTATTTTTAAGAATTTATATAGAATAAATTTGATATATTTTGTACAGTCCTATGAATTTTCACATGTATTTATTGTGTAATAAGCACCACAATAAAGGTACAGAACAATTCCTTCATACAAAATACTTTCCTCATGTGGCCCCTTTGTAGTCAAACTCTTCTCTCAAGCCCTAACTCCTAGTGAACATTGATCTGTTCTCCATCTCTATAGCTCTGTCTTTTCCAGCATATTATATATCTGGAACCATATAGCATATAACCTTTGGAAACTGGTGTCTTTCACTCAGCATGATGACATTGAGCTTCAGACACATGTTATTGCATGTATCAAGATTTCATTCCTTTTCATTGTTGAGTAGTATTCCATCGTATGGATGTAATCATAATTGTTGATCCCTTCCCCTATTGAAAGGCATGTAGGTAGTTTTCAATTTTTGGTGATCATAATAAAGCTGCTTTAAACATTCCTGTACATGTATGTGTGGCCATAAGTTTTCATTAATCTAGTTTAGATAAGGAGAAATGGGATTCTTGGTTCTTATAATAAATGTATGCTTAACTGTTCTCTTGAAGGGCTGAATTAGTTTGCTTTGTCATCAGAAGTGTATGAGAGTTGCAGTTTCTCTGCATCCTGGTCATTCTTATAGGTGAGTAGTGGTATTCGTTGGGTTTTAATTTGCATTTCCCTAAGGACTAATGATTTTGAGCATCTTTATGAGCTTTTTGCCATGTGTGTATCTTCTTCAGTGAAGTATTTGTTCAAATCTTTTGCCCATTTTTTAGGGGGGTTGGTGGTGTTTGTTTTCTTGTTGTTGAGTTTGAGAATTCTTTATAAATTCTTTTTTTTTTTTTTTTTTTTTTAAGATTTTATTTATTTATTCATTTATCCCCCCCTTGCTGCTTGTGCTCGCTGGGTCAGCTAACCACGCCGCACGGGCGGGCCTGCCTTCACCAGGAGGCCCCGGGAACCGAACCCGGGGCCTCCCATATGGTAAACGGGAGCCCTACTGATTGAGCCACAGCCGCTTCCCTCTTTATAAATTCTTGATACAAATCTGTTGTCAGTTATGTGATTTGAAAATATTTTCTTGATGGGAGGTTTTTGATGACTGATTCAATCTCTTTACTAGTAATTGGTCTATTGAGATATTCTATTTCCTCCAGAATCAGCGTAGGTTCTTCATGTTTATAGGAATTTTTCTATTCCATCTAGGTTGTCTAATTTGTTGGCATACAGTTGTTCACAGTATCCTCTTATGAGCATTTTTATTTCTGTGGGGTCAGTAGCAATTTCCCCCCTTTCATTTTTTTTTTATTTTATTTATTTCCAGATTCTCTCTCTCTTTTTTTTAGTCTAGCTAAGGTTTTGTCTATTTTATTGATCTTTTCAAAGAACCAACTTTTGTTTTTTATTTTATTTCTCTCTTTTCCTTTTTATCCTCAGTTTCATTATTTCTACTCTAATCTTTGCCATTTCTTTCCTTACACTTGCTTTGGGTTTAGTTTGCTGTTTCTTTTTAGTTCCTACCAGTGTGCAGTTAGGTCTTTTATTTTAGCTCTTTCTCATTGTTTAATATGTAGATTTAGGGCTGTAAATTTTCCTCTCAGCACTGCCTTCACTCATCCATTAAGTTTTTTTTTTTTTTTTAATATATATGCATATATGTGTATTTGCTTACAAAAATGTTATATATATATATATATATATATACACATATATTTTAAGAGGTGCTTAGATCACCCAAAACATTACACGGAACCCACTGGGATTCCCATGCTGCCCACCTCCCACACCTCCCACCACATCCCACACAAACATCTCCCACAAGTGTGGCCCACCACCCTCAATGAACCCACACATCCCGGAGCCTTGCCACCAACCATAGACCACAGTTCACACTGTAGACCACACTCTCTCCCACTCAGTTCTGAGTGGTGTGTGCTGATTCAAAATGGCCTACATCCGTTGCCACAACAGCACCCAGGACAACCTCCAACTCCCAAAGAAAATCCATTAAGTTTTAATATGTTGTGTTCTTGCTTTCATTTATCTCAAGTATTTACTGCTTTCCCTTGAAATTTCTTCTTTGATGCACTGACTATTTAAGAGTGTGTTATTTATCTTTCATATATTGGTGGCTTTTCCATTTCTCTGCCAATTCTTGCTATCCAGATGTGACAGTTTGAAGTTTTTTTGTGAATCCCAAAAAATCATGTTATTGGAACTAGGCTATTCCTCTGGGTATGAGACCTTTTGATTGCACTAGATTCTGTTAGGGGCCTTAATAAGATCACTTTTGATTAGATTGCTTTAGGGTCTTTGATTGGACTATGCAAAGTGAGGCATAACTCAGGTTAGGTATCTGTCTTCTTGCTGGGGTCTTATTTAAAGTGAGAAGTGAAAGTATAAACACACAGATAAAGAGAGCTGCCATTTTACCCTGCCATGTAAAAGAGGACTAGAGAATCCCTGACAGGCTGAGAGAGGGGCCAGTGGATGGAATCAGCAGAGCACAGAGGAACAGGAAAAGAACCTCAAAAGCCTAAGGCCACAGAGAAGCTCAAAGATGAAGAGACAAGCCCTGACATGTACTTGAGCACAAGCAGATGGGCTTGGGAAGAAGGCGGCCTGGAGGAGAAGGCAGAGACCCAGACAAAGAGCCACCAATTTGCCTCACCATATGGTAGGAGTCCAGGATCTAGCAACTGACCTTTGGTGAGAAAGCATCTCTGATAATGCCTTGATCTGAACATTGTCACAGCTTCAGAACTGTAAGATTTTACACCAAAAAATTCCCTTTATAAAAACCAACCCATTTCTGGTATTTTTCATTGACAACTTTAGCACACTAAAACACCAGCTTCATTCCATTATGGTCAAAAGATGCTTTGTATACTTTCACTATTTTAAAATTTATGGAGTCTTGTTTTGTGACTCAATATGTGGTATATCTTGGAGAATGATGCACATACACTTGAGAAGATAGTATATCCTGCTGTATTGGATGCAAATGTTCTGTATACCTAGTTCATTTATCATATTATTCAAATTATCTGTTTCTTTATTACTCTTCTGTCTAGATGTTCTATCTATTGGTAAAAGTGATGTATTGAAGTCTCCAACTATTACTGTAGATATGTCTATTTTTTTACTTCAGTTTTACCACTGTTTGACTCACGTATTTGGGGGCACCGTTTTTAGGCTCATAAATATTTAGGATTGCTATTTTTTCTTGGTGGATTGACCCTTTTATTAATATATACTGTCTTTCTTTGTCTCTTGTAATGGCTTTTGTGTAATAATAATCTTTACTTTTAGAAAAGTTTTAGATTTACAGAAAAAATACATGGAAAGTATAGGGAACTCCAATATATCCCCACCCACAAACCCACAGACATAGTCCATGGTGACTGTCCATGGTGAATGTCCATGGTGACTTCTTGAGGTGGAGAGGGGACTTAGATATTATGGAGCAGATGGAAAGAATTGTTTTGCTTGCAGTTCTAGATTCTCCTTTTTTTTTGGCATTGGACTTGTCCATCACCATCATTTTGTTGGTTGTCGATGGCAAACCCAAAGAACTGGAGAGTGGGAGTTGGCCACAACTCTCCTGAGATTCAGGGCTTAAATAGCATATAAACGATCCAAAGATTTAAGTTTCTGAGAGATATGTTTAATAGGTATATTGAGAATTATAAGTTAAAATAAAAGGAGTAGAAGAACCATGAATAGTTAGTTGAATTATAAATGAGTATAACTAAACAGGTTATCATATACCTCCAAATAGGGCCAAGCAAAAGTGTATTGATTTTGTGAGGCTGTGTGCCTTGTCTCTGATGTCCAGATGTCCTTAAATCCCTTGGGAGCACTCTTGTTTGAGGTTTAGTATACTGTGGCAGTTTGTGAATTCTGCCTGAGACCTGCATAAACATAATATCCAGAATGACCTCTTGACTCACTTAGAAATATCTTAGCCTTAAGAACTCTTTTTTATTTGGTGTTTCCCAATTTTGGTCAAGTTCTTTTTCCAAATGCATTGCTGATTAGTGCTTGGTAATTATCCCTCAGTGCCAGGGAGGCTCATCCCTGGGATACATGTCCCACATCAGGCAGAATGAAGTGAGTTCATATGCTGAGTTTGGCATAGAGTGAGACTGCATTTGAGTAACAAGGAGGTTTTCAGGAGGTAACTCTTAGGAATTAATTATAATTAGGTTAAGTTTCATTTTTACAGGAATAAGATTCATAAGTACACACAATAAGTTTGAGGGTTTGGCATATTGGCTTGTTTTCTTTTGTTAGGCATGGCTTATATATTCCAGAGGTTTTTTTTTTTTTTTTTTTTTTGCCATTTTATTTGGAAAGTAGCAATACTTCTCCAGGAAGGAATTTTAATATTTTGCTAGCTACTGTGTGGGTCTCTTATCTATCAAGAAAACATAACTAAGACAACATGCAATAATTAATATCCCATAGAAATAGGATTTAGGTACATTTTTTCTCCATGTATCACACCACTATCAACACCCTGTACTAGTAAAGGACCTTTGCTATATAGATCCTGGAAGAACATTATTAGATTTTCTATTCTTAACCCCAATACTCAGCCACCCCATATTTCACTGAGTTATACAGTCACCTGCTTTATCCTCTAGGCTTCCTTCTAAAATCATAGATGGCCCATAACTTCCCCTATCAACAGGTTCACAGTCACACTTCAGTGCTGTTAATTACACTCATATTTCTGTGCCACCATCAGCTCCATCCATTTCCAAACTGGTACAATCAATGTAATTATAAATTCTGCACAGATTAAGCATCAGCTTAACAATCTCTCCTCCCCTTCTATCTCCTGGTAATCTATCTTTAGGCTTTACCTCCTTGAGTCTACTCACTATCCTTAGTTCGTATCAGTGAGATCATGCAATAGCTATCCTTTTGTATCTGGTTTATTTCAATCAACATAAAGTCCCCAAGGATCATCCATGTTGTTACATGTGTCAATACTTTATTCTTTCTTACACCTGAATAATTATTCCATCATATGTATATATCATATTTTGTTTATCCAGTGATGCGTTGATCGCCACCTGCTTTGCTTCCATCTTTTGGCAATTGTGAATAATGTGGCTATGAGTATTTCTGTGCATATATCTGTCCATATCTCTGCTTTCAATCCTTTTGGGTATATTCCTGGTAGTGGGATTACCAGATCATATGGCAATTTTATACTTAGATTCCTGAGGAACTGCCAAACTGTCTGCCACAGTGGCTGCACCATTTCACATTCCCACCAGCAGTGGATAAGTGTTCCTATTTTTTCACATCCCCTCCAACACTTGTAGTTTTCTGGTTGTTTTTTTTAACAAATTAATTTTATTGGTACATATTAATAAAGCATACAATTCATTCAAAATGTGCAATAAATGGTACTTGGTATAATCACATAGTTGTGCTTTCATCACCTCAATCATTGGAGCATTTTCATTATTTCAATAATAATAACAAAAAAAACTGACAAGAAAATTCTTTACGCTTCATCTCTCTATGCTTCCCTTGCTATACATAGCTGCTATTTCTGGCTATTCTTGTACAACTTCTTAATTACATATTAAACAGTTTTATTGAAATGAATTCATATACCATACTATCTATCCAAATTGTATAATCAATGGGTTTTAGCATAATCCCAATGTTGTGCATTCATCACCACAAAAAATTTAGGACAATCTCATTACTCCAAAGAGAAAAACTCTGCACCCCTTAGCAGTCATTCCCCAGTCTTACATAGTCACTAATCTGTTTTTTTTTTTTAAATAGTAACCAGTATGGTATGTGTAAGAGGATATCTCATTGTAGTTTTGATTTGCATTTCCTTAATAGCTAGTGATGTTGAGCATCTTTTCATGTGCTTTTTAGCCATTTACATTTCCTTTTTGGAAAAATGTCTATTCAAATCTCTTGCCCATTTTTAAATGTGTTGTTTGTCCTTTTATTTTTCAGATATAAGATTTATTTTTATATGCTGAATATTAGGCCCTTATCAGATAGATCCTTCCCAAATATTTTTTCACATTGAGTGGGCTGCCTTTTCACTTGCTTGACAAAACCTTTGAGGCACAAAGGTTTTTAATTTTGAGAAGATCCCATTTCTCTATTTTTTTCTTTCGTTGATCATGCTTTGGGGGTAAAGTTTATGAAGCCATTTCTTATTACTAGATCTCATGATGCTTTCCTACGTTATCTTCTAGGAACATTTTGGTCTTGGATATTATATTTAGCTCTCTTATCTATTTTGAGTTAATTTTTAATAAAGCATGAGATAGTGATTCTTTTTAAAATTTTTTGGATATGGGTATCCAGTTCTCCAAACCACATTTGTTGAAGACAGTATTCTCTCCCAGTTGAGTGGGCTTGGTGACCTTGTCAAATATCAGTTGGTCAAATATGCATATGTCTATATCTGAACTCCCAATTTGGTTCCATTGATCAGTATATCTATCCTTGAGCCATTACCATGCAGTTTTGAACACTGTAGCTTTGCAGTATGCTTTAAAGTCAGGTAGTGTGATTCCTAAAATTTCATTTCTCTTTTTCAATGTGTTTCGTGTTATTTGGAGGCCCTTACCCTTCAAAATAAATTTGATAATTGGCTTTTCTAGTTCAGTAAAAAATGCTATTAGAACTTTTAATTGGGATTGCATTGAAAGTGTAAAACAATTTGTGTAGGATAGACATTTTAATGATATCTAGTCTTCCAATCCATGAGCATGGAATATAGTCCATTTATTTAGGTCTTCTTTGATTTCCTTTAGTAATGTTGTGTAGTTTTCTGTGTTCAAGTCCTTTACATCTTTAGTTAAGTTTATTCCTATGTATTTGATTCTTTTAGTTGCTATTGTAAATGGATTTTTTTTTTGATTCCTTCCTCAGATTGCTCATTATTAGTGTACAGAAATGCTACTGATTTTTGCTTGCTGATCTTATATCTCACAACTTTACTGAACTTGTTTATCAGCTCTGGTTTTTTCAGTACTTTCTACATATAGGATCATTTCATCTGCAAAAAGTGAAAATTTACTTCTTATTTTATAATTTGGGCACCTTTTACTTCTTTTTCTTGCTTAAGTGGTTGAACAGGTATTTTTAATACAATGTTAAATAAGAGTGGTGACATTGGGCATCTTTGTCTTGTTCCATATCTTAAAGGGAAAGCCTTTATACTTTCAACATTGAGTATGATGTTAGCTGTGGGCTTTTCATCTATGCCCTTTATTATGTTCAGGAAGTTTCCTTCTAGTCCCATGTTTTCAAGTGTTTTTATCAAAAAAGGATGTGCTCTATTTTGTCCAATGCCTTTTCAGTGTCGATAGAGGTGGTTATGTGTTTTGTTCCTTTGACTTATTAATGTGATGTATTAATTGATTGAATTTATTATTTTGAACCATCCTTGCATACCTGGGATAAAATCCACTTGATAATGGTGTATAATACATTTGACATGTTGCTGAATATGATTAGCAAGTATATTGTTGAGGATTTTGCATTTAAGTTCATTAGGGAAATTGAGATGTAGCCATCCCAACATCCTCAAGACTGAGGAATGAACAAACATAAGGGAGGAATGAATCATTGAACAAAATATGCTTATTGTTGTTTTAGTAACAGAAGGACTCTTTTTTTTTTTTTTTTTTTTTTTTTAAAGATTTTATTTATTTATTCATTTATCCCCCCCTTGCTGCTTGTGCTCGCTGGGTCAGCTAACCACGCCGTGCGGGCGGGCTTGCCTTCACCAGGAGGCCCCGGGAACCGAACCCGGGGCCTCCCATATGGTAAACGGGAGCCCTACTGATTGAGCCACAGCTGCTTCCCAACAGAAGGACTCTTAACATTGATATTAAAATAGTGGTTATCATGAGTTCTGAAGTGAGGGAGAGGGAAGAATAGGTGGAACAGGTCATCTTTAGGGCATTGAAATTGTCCTGCATGATTTTGCAATGATAGATACAGGCCATTATACATTTTGTAAAAAGCTATAAAATTGTATGGTGCAAAGTGAAAATCATAATGTAAATTATTGACAATAGTTAGTAGCTTCAGTATTTGTTCATCAATTTTAACAAATGTACCACACTCATGTAAGATGTTATCAGTAGGGGAAAATATGAGAGGGGGTTGGAGTCGGTTATATGAGAATCCCTTATATTTTTGATGTAACTTTTCTATAATTTAAAACTTCTTTTAAAATAACGTTAAAAAATAACACCCTCCCTTAAAAAAGAATTCTTGGATGGTAGTTTTTTTTTTTCTTTCAGAACTTCATGCCATACCACTGCCTTCTCTTGCTGTTATCAGGATTCTCTCTTTATCTTTGGTGTTTGACAATCTGATTAGTATGTGTCTCAGAGTAGGTCTGCTAGGATTTAATCTGTTTGGAATACGCTGTGCTTTCCAGATATGTACATCCATGTCCCTTATAAGAATTGTGAAATTATCAGAAATTATTTCCTCAAACACTCCTTCTGCCCCTTTTCCTTTCTTGTCTCCCTCTGAGACATTCATAATACATATATTTAAGCATTTTTACTGTCTTTAAATTCCTTCAGTCCTTGCTGATTTTTTCCCCATCTTTTTTGGTATCTGTTTTACTATCTGTGCAAATTCAGATGTTTTATTTTCCACTTCACTAATCTGTTCCTGTGCCTGTTCAAATATGCTGTTGTGTGATTCTAGCATATTTTTAATATCTTCCATTAAGCATTTCATTACCATAAGAACTGTTATTTTTTGTGTATGTTAGCAATTTCTTCTGTATGTTAACCCAGTATCTTCTTACTATCCTCTATCTCTTCCCTCATGTCACTGAATAAATTTAGCATATTTGTTTGGATATCTTTGATTAGTTGTTCCACTTTCTGGGTCTCCTTCTGTTTTTAGTTTGTTCATTTGAGTGGGCCATGTCTTCCTGTTTCTTAAAATGGCTTGTATTCTTTTGCTGACTCCTAGGCATCTATTTATATTTATGTGCGTATTCTGTTGTCCAGTTTCTCTATCTTGCCCAGGGTTTTATTTTGGTTTGGCTTTGAGTTTAGTGTCTTTTTTGACATTTTGTTCCTCTTCTCCTTATAATTGCCCATATTTAACTGAAAAATTAAAAAAGAGAGAAAAAATTAAGGAAAAACATAATAATAAGAAAGAAAAAGAAAGGAAAAAAATAGAAAATAAATATGTAAAAATTAATTAAAAATAAAAAGAAAGAATAAAATAAAATACAAGAAAAAGAAATGAAGGAAAAATAAGAAAAGGAAGAAAGATAAGAGAAGAAAAAGATGAAAAAAAAAAGAATAAAATTATTCTTAGTTTACAGCCTTACAGCTGTAATCTAAAATCAATCTGTGTCCACAATCCAATCCCCTTTTGACCTGCCTAGCCATAGGTACCCACATGAGGGAAAGAAGAAAGGAAGAAGTAAGAAAGGAAGTAGAAGGAATAAAACCACAAGTGGTCCTCCTTTTCAAGCCACCTGTGAAGGTCTAAGCTCCTCATTGGTCTCCAGTGCCCCCTAATCAATAACCCCACCCCCCACCTCTCCACTGATACCCAGACCACGAGAGAGAGAGAGAGAGAGAGAGAGAGAGAGAGAGAGAATAAACCAAAACCAAATAAAACCAACTGGCCCTCCCTCTCAGGCCACTGGTGACTGGCTAGGCTTCTCCTCATCGGCCACCTATTCCTGCCAATCAATACCCTGGAGCCTGCCTCTCAGAAGGTACCTGAGTGAGGAAAGGAAGAAAGAAAAAAAAATGGGCCTCCATCTCAAGCTTCTGGCATTTGGCTAAGGCCCCTTCTCCAGCCAGATTTCCCCACTGCTGGCTTCTCCTCCTGTACCCATCTGGGCATTCTTATACTGCCCTGAGTTCCTCACAGCCCTCCACTCACCTGTTGATTGCTGGGCAATCTGTAACTGCCTGATTTACCCCACAGGTCCCCTCTACCCTGTGCCTGGGTGGGGGCGCCCACACCAGCCTTGTCATCTCACTACCCACCATTCCCCCAGTGCCCGGCTGGGTCTACCCCATCTACAACTGCCCTCTCTAATCACCCCCATGGTCCCATGACTTCCTCTATGCCACACAAGCCTGCTTGCCTTCCCACAGCTTCTGGAGGAGGAGTGCAGTCTGTCATTCCCTACTCCACCATCTTGGGTCCCTTGTTACAACTTTTGACTTAATGTCTATTCATCTGATATTAGTATGGTTGCCCCAGATCTTTTTTATTTACTCTTTGCATGGGATATATTTTCCATCCTTTCATTTTAAATCTATTTGTGTTTTGGGATCTAATGTGATTATGTTGTAAACAATATGTAGTTGGTTTATGCTTTTTTGTCCTTTGTGCCAATGTGTGTCTTTTGATTGGAGAGTTTAATCCACCAAGATTTAGTGTTATTACTGTGTAGGTGGTACTTACTTCAGCCACTTTGTCCTTTGGTTGTTATATGTCATATCTTTATTTTTTTCTCTCATTTCCTTTATTGCAACCTCTTTTTCTATAAGGTAGATCTTTTGTGATGTATCTATTTTCTTTCTTGTTTTTGTTTCTGTATGTTTTTTAAATACTTTTTCTGTGGTTACCTTGTTTGTATTACACAACCTACATCTGTAACCTACTAACTTGAAAAGATACCAACTTAGATTTGATAACATACACATTTTCTACTCTCATATCCCTCCGTTTTCCCTCTTTATGTGTTTTTGTTCTACATTTCCTTTTTATACTTTGCATGTTTATTATCAGGAAATACGTCTTTTTCTTGTTCAATTGTATTCTGACTATTAGCAATTAAAAAGTAAAGTCGTCTATTGATGATACAGTACTATTGAGTTTTGCATTTATCCTTTTTTATTTATTATTTTAATAATATATGTTTTATTTTTTAAAAGATACTTAGATTACATAAAAGTTAGATGAAAAATTTGAGGGATTCCCATATGCCCCACTCCCTATTCTTTGCACATTTTCCCACACTAAAAGCATCCTTCATTAGTTTGGTACATTTGTTACAATTGATGAACACATTTTGGAGCATTGCCACTAAGCATGGATTATTGTTAAAATTGTAGTTTACACTCTCTTCTGCACAATTTTGTAAGTCATGACAAGATATATAATGGCCTGTATCTGTCATTGCAATGTCATTCAGGACAATTCCCAAGTTCCAAAAATGTCCCTCTATTACACTTATTTTTCACTTTCCCTCCCCTCAGAACCTCCAGTGGCCACTGTCTCCACATCAATGATATAATTTCTTCCATTACCAGAATCACAATAATTCTATAGTAGAATACCAGTAAGTTTACTGTAGTCCATCATTCCTTCCCCAATCCTGAGGATTTGGGATTGTGATGCCCACTCCACCTCTAACTGATAGGGGGCTTAGATCCCATGGGGCAGATGGATGGGCTTTAGCTTGCTTGCAGTTACAGACTTTCTCTGCTCCCTGGGATGGTCATTTTCCATCATCATCTCCTTGTTAGTGGTCCTGAGTGAGTCCAATGAACTGGAGAGTAGGTGTTGCAATGCTATTGAGATTTAGGACCCAAATGACATATGAAAAGTCCAAAGATATACGTATCTTGGACATACAACTATCAAGTCTAGTACTAAATATAGGTTCAAATAGAAAGGGCAGAGCCATGTGTAGGGAAACCACAATTGAGTCCAACTCTGTCACACAAGGGAGCATAAATTCCCAAGTGGGACTCACTGGTAGGGTGCCAAACTCCTGTTCTGTCTGCCCTGTCTATAGTGTCTGTATGTCTCCAGAGCCCTCAGGAGCCTCACTATTTGAGGCAATATTTACTTTGGCAGGCAATTAGTTCCTGCTGAGACATGCAAAAGTGTAACCTCTGGAATGACTTCCCAACTCACCTTGAAGTCTCTTAGCCATATAAACTCATTTGTCTTTAACTTTTCCCCCTTTTGGTCAAGGTCTTTTTCCTGTTGCATTGCTAGTTGGTGCTTGGTAATAATCCCTCTGTGCCAGGGAGGCTCATCCCCACTGAAGACCTTCATTTCTTCCCAGTACTCCAAGCCACTCTCTCCTGTCTTTTCCTTTCATCCTGCAGAACTCAGGTTTATGTTTATCTTTGAATATTTTAGATTCTTCCTCATTTTTGAAGGGCCTTTTTGAGGGATAAAGAATTTGGGGCTAGCAGTTTTTCTCTTTCAAGTGCCTTAAATATATCATACCACTGCCTTCTTGCCTACGTGGTTTCTGATGAGAAATTAGCACTTAGTCTTATTAATGATCCTTTGTATGTGACAAAATGTTTTTCTCTTGCTGCTTTCAGAATTCTCTCTTTGTCTTTGGATTTTGATATTCTGATTAGTATGTATCTCCGAGGGGGCCTATTAGGTTTTATTCTGTTTGTAGTACATTGTACTTCTTGGACATGTGTATTTATGTTTTTCATACACATTGGGACATTTTCAGCCATCATTTCTTCAAATGTTCTTTTACCCCTTCTCCCTTCTCTTGTCCTTCTGGGACACCCATAATGCATATGTTTGTGCACTTCATGCTGTCACAGATATTTCTGAGATACTACTAAGTATTTCTATTCTTATCTACCTGTTCCTCTGAGTGTATTATTTCAGTTGACCTGTCTTCTAGTTCCCTGTTTATTTCTTCTGCCTCTTCAAATCTGCTGTTGTATTTTTAATGTCTAGTGTATTTTTATTTCCTACTATTGTGCTTTTCATCTCTTTAATATCTATCTGGTTCTTTTTAAAATTTCAAATCTTCTTTATTCTCACACATTTTCTTCTTAATATCCTTTAGCTGCATATCTATATTTTCCTTTATCTCCTTGAATTGATTTCAGAAACTTGTTTGAACTTCTTTGATTAGTTGTTCCAAATTCTGTGTCTCCTCTAAAGTGTTCCCCTGACTGAGCCATAAATTTCTGTTTCTTAGTATGGCTTGTAATTTTTTGCTGCTGTTTCGGAATCTGATTATTTTGATGTGTTAACTCTGAAGGTCAGTTTCTCCCTCTTGTCTAGGGTTTTATTGTTGGTTGGTTTGTGTTCAAGCTCTTCTTTGACAGTTGGTCCAACTTATTACATATTCTTTGAGAGAAGCATTAGATGTGATCAGTTCTGTAGTTGTAGTTTATCCACTAATGAGGAGTCTAAAGGAGCATAAAGTTACTTAATTATTTTCAAGAACTAGATCTGAAATATAGGAATTGAATGTGTGATTTGGGAGCAGTGGGATGACAGAAGTTATGGTCACATTTAACACTTGAGCTTTGGGTGTAGAGGGAAATGATACCTCTAACTCAGTAGATGAGGCAGAGTCAGGTAAGAGGGAGGTCAACATCAGACTTTATCTCTTTTCATCCTGGAATTTGATTCTGTGCATCTCTATTTTGACAACCAAGTAGTGTTGTCTCTTTAGCATTGATTATTTCCCTCCAGAGCTCACTGTTAATTACATCCTAAATAGTGAGGCAGGGGGCCATAATTGAATGCTCATAGCCCAAACAAAGTCCAAAGAAAGTTCACCAAATGATTCTAAATTGTTGTTGTGAAAAGAGAAAAGGCTTTCAGAAATGTCTTTGTAACTTTGGAAACACAGAACAGCACTTCCTCACACTAGGAATTAATTGATTGATGAATTTATTTTAGTAAAGGATTTTATCCAGGAGTTCTTAAATTAAAAAAAAAAAAACTCTGATAATGCAAGGATATGCATATTTCCAGACGATTCAAAGATACCATGGTACAGTTGATAGAGTGTGGGCTTTGGAAACAGACAACCCTGTGCTGTAATTTTGGCTCTTTCACTTACTACCTGTGTGACATTGAAGAAGTTACTTAACCTCTCTGCTTGTCATTTTCAGTTTTCTCATCTGTAAAATGGGGATGATAACAGGAGTTGCTTTGCTTTACAGAGTTATTGTGAGGATTTGATATGATAACAGATATAAAGTGCCTAAAACAGTTCTTGTCACATAGTAGATGCTGGAGAATGCTAGTTCCATTCCTTCCCCTGGATGAAAGAGCTGTTTTAGGCCGCCCCTGCGCCCGCCTGCGATGTATGGGTAATATACTGCGGCGGGTGGCAGGCCCGGGGACGGCCATATTTGCCGGTGCGGCCCGAGCCGTCAACAACAAAAAGTGCGCGGGAGCCCGGCGGGCGCCGCCACCCCCCGCCGCCTCGCCGCCGCCCCCGCGGGCCCGGCCCCGCCGCCCGGCGCCCCGCCGCCCGCGGGGATGTCTTACAAACCGAACTTGAACGCGCACATGCCCGCCGCCTCCCTCAACGCGGCGGGAAGTGTCCACTCTCCTTCTACCAGCATGGCAACGTCCTCACAGTACCGCCAGTTGCTGAGCGACTATGGGCCGCCATCCCTTGGCTACACCCAGGGAACTGGGAACAGCCAGGTGCCCCAAAGCAAATATGCTGAGCTCCTGGCCATCATCGAAGAGTTGGGAAAAGAGATCAGACCCACCTACGCAGGGAGCAAGAGTGCAATGGAGAGATTAAAACGAGGCATCATTCATGCTAGAGGACTGGTTCGGGAGTGCTTGGCCGAAACAGAACGGAACGCCAGGTCCTAGCTGCCTTGGTAGCTTTGAAGGTTTTCCATCTTTTTACAGGATGAGAAGTTATAGTTCCTCTCCCTGTTCACATGAAACTCTTGCTTTCAAAATGTTAACAGTTTGTTTTTATTTCTCCCCATTGCCCTTTCATGGTTCATTAGGCTCTGAACCTACCAACTTAAAAGATTGAGAAAAGATTTTGCAGTTGATTAGGATTTGTGTTTTTAGTAGTTAGGAAGTACCTGGGTATTTTTTTTTTTTTACGCAATTAAAAAGTAATACATGGAAAAGTTACCTATCTTACATCAAACTGTAGTTTACCTCCAAGGTACCAGTATCTCACTTTAATCTTCTTTTTTGAATACATTTATGTTACCTAAATTGTTTGTTATTTTCATAAGCTAATACAACTCTAAGGATTGTTTTTAGCAAATACTGACAGCACGCTTTACTTAGTAGCCGGTCCCAGTTTGGCATACAGTGTAGATTCTGCTTAATATAACTTTTTTGCTTAAGCATTTGCATGCCTATTAGTGCTTTGAAGTCAAATAAAAAGTGCACAAGTTATAAATACAGAAGCGCAATCTATCATACTGAACAAAGACCCCAGAAAATTTTCATACTGAGACTGTGTGTAGATTTCAGTTTTGTGTTTCCTGTAAGTTGATCAAAATGTCTGGAAAAAAATGACAAACTGTTTGCATCTTTGTATGTATTTATTACTTGATGTAATAAAGCTTATTTTCATTAACAAAAAAAAAAAAAAAAGGAAGACTAAAATCTAGAGGGAAAGGAGCCACAGCTCATGAAAGATCAATCCTAATGAAGATAAAGCAGCACTAAGAGCATGATGCATTTCTGTAGGCAAAAACAATAAAATCTCTACAATCTGGTTTGTGCTCAATAGCTCAGGGAGCAAACTTAACCGCAGTGCCTGGAAGGATATAATCACCAAGAGATGATGGCAGTATGGAGCACCAAATCCAATTGATCTTGGCATTCTGGTCACTACCAAATATGGCAAGAGTCTCTTCAGTCCACTCCTACTACCTCAAAGTTATTGCTGCACACTAAGAAAGTGACTGCTTGCTCAGGTAAGATTTTCAAAATGAGTTGTCATTAGCAATTGGGGAAAATTTCCCATTCTAATATCAAAATATCATTTTAGCTATTCAAACAAGCAAAAATTAAACACTCTTCAGTGTTGGAAATGATGTGGGGGAAAAGCATTTGCATACACTGTTGGTGGGAGCATAAATGGGCACAACCTTTTGGAAAATGATTGGCAGTTTCTAAAATTAATATGGCCTTTGTGTCAGCCCGGCAATTCCACTTCTATGTACCCATACCTGAGCAATTCCACTATACGCATTTGGAGGCATGTACAAAGGATGGATTTAGTTGTAGTTGCCTAATGGTTCATCAATTGGAGAAGTTTAAACATTATAGTACATTCTTGATATGAAATATTATGTACCCATTTAAAAATGAGGTGTATTGGATGCAGGGACATGGTAGGATTCCTATGATTCTTTGTTGAAATTTAAAAGTTAGTCTCAGTAAAGTGTTTATAGCATGATATCAATTTTATTTTGTAAAATTTAAAAAATTTATACTTGTATATGCAAAGAAAATAACTGGAAGGGTAGGAGTGATGTCTAAGGAATGGGGGTGAGACTACTGTTGGTGGGGTGAGTCATGGAGGGTCACTTTGTTTACTTTTAAGATGTCTGCATTACTTGAAATTCTTTAGATGAACATGCTGTACTATTGATATCTTTTACATATAAACCACAAAATAAAACATATGTATGTGATACGTTGGCTTAGTCTCTTTTACCCCTTGCTTAGTTTTCATTTTCTCAGAGTTTACAGATAATAACAATGACAATAATAGCAGTTAACAGTTATTAAGTGCTTTCTATGTAACAATCAATGTTCTAAGTACTTTACATATCTTAACTCATTTAACTCCCAAATCATCTTTGTGAGGTAGAAACTATTATCACCCTCATTTTACAGATCAGAAAATTGAGACTCAGAGAAGTTGTGAATTTGTTAAATCTCACACATCTTGCAAGCGATGAAGCTGGGATTTGAAGTCAGAGAGCCTAGCTTCGGAGCCTGCATGCTTAGGCAATTGTCCATATTGTGGCTCAGATTAAAGCAGTAGACAACATGGTCTCTGCTCTCAAGGAATTTGAAACTGGTTGGGAAAATGACATACATATACACAGTTTGTGACATACACATGAAAAAATGCAATATAAAGTTATCTACAAAAGAATACTACAGAGAGTTAATGCTTCAAGAAACATCCAAGAGAAAGAGTGTTCATTATAAGCTCAAGGGATCAGATACTAGTGCTTGGAGTTGCAGCTAAAGAATATGTTATCACCTGATTCTATTTGTGGCCAAAACTGCCTTGTGGGGCAGTTGGCAGGGGCACTGTCACAATTTGTGGCTAAAGAATAAAAAGAAGCAAAGAAACCCATCCACACCTCTGCATATATATTATGCTCTCTGGAGTTTGGCTTGGGCTTGCAACATTCCTGAATCCAATCAACAGACCCAAATGGGTCTATTGGCCTGTGCTTCAATGAAACCATCTGTGGACAAGGTCAGGAGAGCTATTGTAGCATTCTATGCCTCAAGCCTCATCCCTTAATTTATGAAGGAACTAAAGTCTAAGGTTATATGACACTTAACAGATGGAAGGAACTTTTCAGTGCTCTCTATTCACCCATTTTATAGATAAAAACAAGCCCAGAAAATGGAATTAATTTGCTCCAGGATACACTAATATTTGGTGGCTGAAATACTGTACATATGGCAGGATGTTATTTCCCTTTGAAATAAAATGAGACTTGGCCAAAAGGTTTCCTTTGTTTTGTGATTTAGGTAAAGGATTTAGGGGCTTTAATATAGGAATTCTCTTCCCATAAACACGAACACATCACTCGTGTAATAGTATATATATAACAATTTTGCTTCCTGGTGTTTTTATTTGTATGTTCTCTGTTGATTTCCACCTATACTCCACATAAAATATTGGTGGAATTTGAGTTAGCCCTTTTGCTCCTTGAACATGAGAGTAGAGAGGAAATTTTTTTTATCTGTCCAGTCACTGCTTTCAAAGGGTGGCATTATGATTGTCATAAGATGAATGATGGAACCTTGAGAATGGGTTCCAATTTTCAGAGATGGCATTTCACATGCTTACTTGGAGAACGATGAGTTAGTGCCTTTGTGACATGATCAATTACATAGGGCCAGGATTAGGATTATATAATAGGTACATCTGCAGCAAAAATTGTATTAAACAGAGGGGTGGGAAAATGTTCTGTGCAATTGCATAATACACTCATGGACAACAAAATGCCTTACTCGTTTTAATAAAAACGCTAGGAAAACCTGGTGAGTCTGCACTGTTTCTAATCAATTGCAGGGCTTCAAAATAAAAGTGAGATTGCTTTTTCTCCACTAATAAGCACAAAATAAGTCTTCAAAAGCAATGTATTTTATTGCACCTATTTTGGTTCTTCAACTCCTCAATTTATAAATGGTTATTTTTTCCTAAGTTAGGCAGGAATGGAGTGGGAAAGAAAAGCAAGATTCATCAGTGTCTATAGCTTTGTGAGCTATGCATCATGGGGCTACATCCAAAGTCCTTACCAGTTCAATGATAATATCAATGCTTTTGGAGAAACTATCTCCGAATCCAAGAAGGTTACTTTGTTTTTTTTGTTTGTTTGTTTTTCTTTTTTTTTTTTTATTATGGTTAAAAATCAAAATTCTCACAATACATACAAACATTTGCAAAATGATATATAAATATATATGCATATATGTGTATTTGCTTACAAAAATGTTATTTATATATATATATATATATACATATATTTTAAGAGGTGCTTAGATTACCCAAAATATTATAGGGAACCCACTGGGATTCCCATGTTGCCCACCTCCCACACCTCCCACCACATCCCACACAAACATCTCCCAGTGTGGCCCACCACCCTCAATGAACTTACACATCCTGGAGCCTGGAGTTGGAGTGGACATCACCATCCCAGTCCCCTCAGGATTGGGGGAAGAACTATGGACTAGAGTGGACTTGATGGTATTCTCTTGTTCACATATGGTGATTCTAGCAATGCAAGAAATTATAACAATGAGGTGGAGCCAGTGGCCACTTGACACTTTTGGGGTAGGGAGGGGATGAGCAGTTGAAATACAGGGGCTTCTTTGGGAGTTGGAGGTTATCCTGAGTACAAGAAGGTTACTTTGGAGGCTGATCCATGTATGGTAGAAGCATGTGGAAAGCAATGGCAGAAAAGAACCTTGATTAAACCCTGCTTTGGATAAACTCTTGCCCTTAGAAAAATGGTGATCCATGCTTATTTCTAGGCTCCACCAGGCTCATCATTCCTTAATCCTCTTCTAGGATATTTCACATCAGCCTGCACATAAAATCTGGCTCTTAAACTTCTTTTCTCATCCCCATGAAAACAGCCAAACAACACTTTGCTTCTCCTTTCTTTATGCTGAAATGAACTCCTGCTTTAGCCTAGTTCTTATAGCTCTAAGGATCTTGAAACGTGATTTCTTCCTAGAAGTATTTCTTAGCACACCCCTCATGAGCCCTGTCTTCCAAACTAGGTTTAGATATGTCTCTTTAGTATTACGTTATTATACCTTGCCTTATCTACCGTTGCCTACTTACATGGCTCTCTTACTCCATTCACAGAAACCTCAAGGATAAGGACCAAATATACTTTAAGTCTGTATCTTCATCAGGTATCATAGTGCATGGCACAGAGAAAGGGTTCAGTCAGTATTTCTTGAATGGAAATAAATGCTAGTTCTCACCTGATATTGTTAGGTGAGAGGGTTCAGTAATCGGTTAATCACATAAATGTTCTTATTAGAGGGTCTTTTGAGAACCAGCAGTATTTCAAAAGAGGCTATGTGTAAGAAATATGGAGTCTGTGAACTGCGGGGGCACAATGTAGAGATGAAGGCACTGCAAACAGGAACAGAAAGCTTGAATCTGTGACTTGCACATCTTTGCTTTTAGTTTGTGTCTGTGGAACTTACCACTGCCAGGAATATTTCCTCAGACAGGTGTCTTCATTGAGTCATATTTATAACCTATTTCCCCAAGTTGAATTAGATTTTATGGCTGGTTTGCCTAGTCCAGGGACTTTCAGTAATATTCAAGGAACACTCTGTGCCCATGGTGAGAACCAAGGTGCACCTGTCTCAACTGATACAGCTGCTCATTTTCTGAGCAGGTGGTTCCACGACAGAACCTGCTGGAGTTATTATGGGAAAATAAATCATTTAGTTTTGGTAAAATCTCCACTAATCAAAATGGTGTTATGGATGAATGAGGATTTTTGTAAGATAAAGAATGCCTGTGCAAATGGAGAGAAGGAACTGTGTGTGTGAGAGAGAGAGAGAGAGAGAGAGAGAGAGAGAGACAGAGAGACAGAGAGACAGAGACACAAAGAGAGACAAAGGCAGAGAAGGTACTTGTTCCCTGTAATTTAGATTCACATCTAAAAATAACAGCAGACATTTACTAAGTGTTTACCCTGTGCCAAGCATTGTGTTCAGCACCTTATAAGGATAGATTCATTGAATTCTTTCAACAACTTTATGAGACAGTACTAGTATCAACCTTATTGTATGCGTGAAAATATCAAGGCTTTAGTAAATGAAGCAACTTGTCAAATGTCACAGAACTTGTTATTGGCAGAGCTTGGAATTTAAACTTCATTTGTCTGATTCCAAAGCCCACACTCTTCCCTCTAATTAAAAATATAATTTACATGCAGTATAAAGCACAAATCTTAAGGATACAGCTGGATGATTTTTAATCTATGCATATACCTACATAATCACCACCCAGGTCAAAATATAGTGCATTTCCATCATCTCAGATAGTTCCTTTATGCCCCTTCCCACTTAATACCAACCCCACCTACCTACAAAAGGTAACAGAAATTCTGACATTTATCACCATATATCAGTGGTTCTCAAAGTATGTGTCCTGGACCAGCAGCACCCACATCACTTGGGAACTTTTTTGAAATAATTCTCAGTCTCCACCTAAGACTGACTGAATAAGAATGTCCAGAGGTGGGGCCTGAAAACTGTTTTAACAAGCTTTTCAGGTGATTCTGTTGCACCATTACGTTTGAGAAACACAGCATAAATCAGATTTGCATGTTTTAGAAATTCATTTATGTAGGCAGAATCATATAGCATGTACTCTTTTGTGCTTGATCTTTTTTCCTCAGCATATTGCCTGAGATTCATTCATATTGTTGCATGCACCAGTAATTCTTTCATTTTAAATTACTGATTATTGTTCCATTGTATATAATGTTATTTCTTTGATAGGTTGTTAGATAGGTTGCTAATGGATCTTTTAAAGGAACTAAGTTGTCCTTCATTTGTCTAAGAAAATATATTTTGGGAATCACAAAAATTAATGCCTAGCTTATGCAAGAGTAAAGTAGATCATTGTTATCATATGATATAATCTCAGAAATGCAATACTGCCCTCTCAACCAAATCTCTCTCTTACTTGCCTTCTAATGCCAGGAATTTATTTAATAGGAAGCGAAGACTTTTATTCTACCATGAGCACTAAAACTTAAAAAGCATGTGTATGCTCCAAAACTTTTTAAAAGACATTTAAAATCATACTAAACTGCTAATGACCTCTACTTTCTTGCCAGCAGGGTTAAGGGCACAATTGTCAAATACATAGTAAACATGATACCACTTACTCATCCAGGCCTGACAGACATTACCAATCAATCATGATATTTTTATAGGCTGATTCCTAATGCAATCTCAGGATTTTTCTCAACAAATTATCTTCTGGAACAACTATCAATCCATCACAGCTAGCATTCACTCTCTGGCTTAATGGAAGTGTGTGTGTGTGTGTGTGTGCATGTCTGCATGTTTGTAATTATAACAGTATTTAGATCTAAAGAAAGGTGGAAAACCCTACTGGGGAGGGGGTATATATATGGCTCTGAAAGGGGAACCAAAGTCTTGTTTTCTTTTTTGTGACACATTTTTCTCCTGTGGTTAAATTGAAAAACCCATTAGGCATGGATGGCCAAGATGCAGTAAATTCTCACAAACTGAATTAATCTTTGGGAAACCAAGATAAAAGCAATAATAACAACAGCTACTACTATTACAATTTGCTGAGAGCTTATGATGTATCAGAACCCTGCTAGGTCAGTATTATATTCACATTTTCAACATTAAATTGAGATTTATATCTAGGCACCCTGGCTCCATGTCCCACTTTCTTTGGGAACCACAACTCTATACTAATTCTGAGAGAATTAGCTATGTAGAACCCCTTTACTTCTCAAGTCTTGTTAAAAATATCCAAGTCCACTTTTCTGCCTTAATGAGAAGAATACAATAATTATCTTTGAAGATCTCGGGGTTATCATCCTTATGATCAGTGGTCACTATCTGGAACTAGACCTCAGTGTCACAGGTGTAGGAGATTAGGCTAAGCAAGGAGAGAGTTTAGGACATTTCTTGGAAACTGACTTTTGACGTATAGATGAATGAATATATTTATTAATTATCAAACAAGTAATGTATGTCTACCATGTGCCATTTGCTATACTTTAATCTCTATGAGGGCATGGACATGCCTAGTCCACTATATCCCTATTATCACATGCCTGGAAAAAAGTAGGTGCTCAATAAAAATTTGTTGAATGAATGGGGAATGAATGAAAAAATATGCAGGCATGCATGCTATACATTGTCCTGAACTCTGAGATATGAACATGACTTCTCTTTTTGGTCATTTGCCTCCAAGGGGATGAGTTAGTGAAGGGATCTTATTAGCTGGATAAAGGTTATAAGCTTCTGAGTATTAGACTTCTGGAGTTTCCATACAAATATGTAAGAGAAATATAAAAATTGGTCTTCTCAGGGTATTTCTGCTATTTTTACCCAATAAATAAATAGTTATGATTTTATTTCCCACACAGAGAAGCTTGCTTCTTACAAAAATAAAGCTGAATATATTTATAGTGGCAAGAGAATGTAACATTGTGATCATAGTGATTTTTACTTTGGATGTTACATTTTAAAAATTCAAAATAAAGAATAAAAGAACAGAATCCTCCATTATCCTTTGTGCAGTTAAAATACATTACATGGGCAGCCAAGATGGCATTAGTGTAGGAGGGCGCACACTGCAAGCTCCCAGAGCAAGGCGGATTGGGGACAGGGTCCTGCCCGGGGGCCTTGCTGTGCACGCGTGGAGTGAGAGGCTTGGGACATCTATCTGCGCGGATCGGCGGCGTGGACCGAACTGTGGAGATTCCTGAGTTTTGAGGCTGCCGGTGGAGTTTGGCACAGGCGGCTGAGCCCCGCGGTTAGGGAAAAAAAATAAAACGGCCATTTGGAGCCACGGGCGGGGCGAAAAAGTTTTATTTTCTGGGGATCTGGCTGCCTGGCGACACTTGGACCTTGTGTGAATAGAGCAAATGAGCTAATCAGCACCCAGTG
The DNA here is from genome assembly GCA_026826555.1 of Tolypeutes matacus. Lineage (NCBI taxonomy): Eukaryota > Metazoa > Chordata > Mammalia > Cingulata > Chlamyphoridae > Tolypeutes > Tolypeutes matacus. The sequence continues at coordinate 1,118,293 of JAKSZT010053809.1, forward strand.
AACCGGAGGGGGGATTTTGGTCGGGGAACGGAGCTGATTTCCCTAGCCACCCAGGGATAAGACCCGGGCCACTGCGGAGCCAGGAGGAAGGGACACTTCCCAAAAAAGGGAGGGTTCGGTTGGAAGACAGGGAAGGGTATTTTATATTTTTAGACATCTCCCTGCCCCATAGATTCGGGGAGCAGATAAGCCGACCTGAAGCAGCATTAGGCTGAGAGCAGACGCGAATCTGC
>JAKSZT010053809.1:1118925-1136383 GCA_026826555.1 Tolypeutes matacus
AGGCAGAGGAAAGAATTAGTGATATGGAAGACAATACAGTTGAAATCAAAGAGATTGTAGAAAAGATAGACAAAAAGATAGAAAAAATCCAGTATGGTCTCAGGGAATTAACCGATAATGCAAGACGCACAAACATACGCACTATGGGCATCCCAGAAGGAGAAGAGAAGGAAAAGGGAACAGAAGGAGTGTTGTAGGAAGTTATGGCTGAAAACTTCCCAACTCTATTGAGAGAGATGGATGTGCAGATCCAGGAAGCACAGCGCACCCCAAATAGTATAAATCCCAACAGGCCAACTCCAAGACATATACTTGTCAAATTGTCCCATACTCAAGACAAAGAGAAAATACTCAAGGCAGCAAGAGAAAAGAGAACCATCACATACAAGGGAAGCGCAATAAGATTAAGTGCTGATTTCTCAGCTGAAACCATGGAGGCAAGAAGACAGTGGTATGACATAGTCAAAACACTAAAAGAAAAAAACTTTCAGCCACGAATTCTCTATCCAGCAAAATTGGCATTCAATAATGATGGAGACTTTAACATATTCACAGATAAACAGCAATTAAGAGAGTATGTCAAGAAGAAACCAGCACTTCAAGAAATACTAAAGGAATCTCTACAAGTTGAAAGGAAAAAACAAAGGAGAGAGAGAGTTGGAGGAGAGTATAAAAACAACTGAAAACTCAAAAAGAGAAACAAAACAACATATGACATACATTAACCAAAAGAAAAAATGACTGAAGTAAGAAATTCGTTACGAGTAATAACACTGAATGTTAATGGATTAAATTCACCAATCAAAAGACACAGATTGGCAGAATGGATAAGAAAATATCATCCATCTATATGCTGTCTACAAGAAACCCACCTTCGGCCCAGGGAAACAAGGAGGCTGAAAGTGAATGGTTGGAAAACCATTTTACAAGCTAACAATAACCAAAAAAGGGCAGGAGTAGCTATTCTAATATCAGCCAAAATAGACTTTAAATGCAAAACTATTGTAAGGGACAAAGATGCACACTACACATTAGTAAAAGGAGTAATCTCTCAAGAAGAGAGAAAAATCATCAACATTTACGCACCTAATCGAGGTGCCTCAAAATACGTGCGGCAAACTCTGGAAAAAGTAAGAGGAGAAATAAATTCCTCTACAATTATAGCAGGGGACTTCAACACACCACTATCATCATTAGACAGAACATCTAGGCAGAGAATTAATAAAGAAACTAAGGCATTCAACAATACATTAGAAGAACTGGACTTAATAGATATATACAGAACACTATACCCAAATACAGCGGGATTTACATTCTTCTCCAATGCACATGGAACATACTCCAAAATAGACCGCATGCTAGGCCACAAAACAACACACAATGAATTCAGAAAGATTGAGATTATAAAAAGTAATTTTTCTGACCACAACGGAATGAAGTTGGAAATCAATAAGGGCCAGAGAAACAGGTTAGGCACAAGGATATGGAAGTTAAACAACACACTCTTAGACAAACAGTGGGTCAAAGAGGAAATTTCAAAAGAAATCAGTAACTACCTTGAAACTAATGAAAACAACAACACAACATATCCAAACCAATGGGATGCAGCGAAAGCAGTCCTGAGAGGGAAATTCATAGCCATAAATTCATATATTAAAAAAGAAGAAAGAGCTAAAATTGAAGACTTAACTGCACACTTGGAGGAATTGGAAAAACAACAAAAAACTAAACATAAAGGAAGTAGAAAACAGGAAATAACGAAGATTAGAGCAGAAATAAATGAAATAGAGAATAAGAAAGCACTGGAAACAATAAACAAAACCAAAAGCTGGTTCTTCGAGAATATCAACAAAATTGACAAACCCTTAGCCAGACTAACAAAGAAAAAGAGAGAAGAGATGCAAATACATAAAATAAGGAATGAGCAAGGTGATATCACTACTGACCTCACAGAAATAAAGAGTATCATAAGAGGATACTTTGAAAAAATATATGCCAACAAGAATGACAATTTAGAGGAAATGGTCAAGTTTCTAGAAACCCACAAACAGCCGACATTGATGAAAGAAGAAATAGATGAACTGAATAACCCAATTACAAGTAAAGAGATAGATTCAGTCATTAAAAACCTCCCAACTAAGAAGTGTCCAGGACCAGATGGTTTCACAGCTGAATTCTACCAAACATTCCCGAAAGAGCTAACACCAATTCTACTTAAGCTCTTCCAAAAAATAGAAGTAGAAGGAATATTACCTAACTCATTCTATGATGCCAACATTACCCTAATACCAAAACCAAATAAAGATACCACAATAAAGGAAAATTACAGACCAATTTCTCTAATGAACCTAGATGCTAAAATCCTTAACAAAATACATGCTAATCTCATTCAACAACATATCAAAAGGATTATACACCATGACCAAGTGGGTTTCATCCCAGGTATGCAAGGATGGTTCAATATAAGAAAATCAATCAATGTAATACACCACATAAACAAACTGAAAGAAAAAAATCACATGATCATCTCTATAGACGCCGAAAAAGCATTTGACAAAATACAGCACTCTTTCCTCATAAAAACTCTACAAAAGGTAGGAATAGATGGAAACTTTCTGAAAATGATAAAGGATATATATGAAAAACCCAAAGCTAACATCATTTTCAACGGTGAAATCCTAAAAGCCTTCCCTCTGCGATCGGGAACAAGACAAGGATGCCCACTATCACCACTCCTATTTAACATTGTCTTAGAAGTACTTGCAAGAGCACTGAGACAAGAAAAGGACATAAAAGGCTTCCACATTGGAAAAGAAGAAGTAAAAATTTCATTATTTGCAGATGACATGATCCTATACATAGAAAGCCCTGAGAAATCTATAACAAGGCTTCTAGAACTTATGAAGGAGTTCAGTAATGTTGCAGGCTATAAGATCAACGCTCAAAAATCAGTAGCATTTCTGTACACCAATAACCAGTAAACTGAGGAGGAAATCAGGAAAAAAATACCATTTACAATAGTAAACAAAAGAATCAAATACCTAGGAATAAATTTAACTAAAGATGTAAAGGACTTATATACAGAAAACTACACAACACTGTTAAAGGAAATCAAACAAGACTTAAATAAATGGATAAATATTCCATGTTCATGGATGGGAAAACTAAACATCATCAAGATGTCTATCCTACCCAAACCAATGTACAGATTTAATGCAATCCCAATAAAAGTCAACACTGTATGTTTTAAGGAACTGGAAAAACTAACCACAAAATATATTTTGAGAGGCAAGATGCCCCGAATTGCCAAAGATATATTGAAAAAGAAAAATGAAGTTGGAGGTATCACATTACCTGACTTTAAAACATACTACAAAGCTACAGTGATCAAAACTGCATGGTATTGGCACAAGGATAGACCTACTGACCAATGGAACCGGATTGAGAGTTCTGATATAGATCCTGGCATATACAGTCATCTGATATTTGACAAGACCAGGAAGCCCACTCAGTTGGGAGAGAGTGGCCTCTTTAACAAGTGGTGCTTGGAGAACTGGATATCCATATCCAAAAGAATGAGAGAAGAATACCATCTCACACCTTATACAAAAATCAACTCAAGATGGATCAAAGATTTAAATATAAGAGCCAAAACCATAAAAACCTTGGAAGATAATGTAGGGAAGCATCTACAGGACCTTGTAATAGGAAATGGTTTCATGAACTTCACAGCCAAAGCACGATCAGCAAGAGAAAAAATTGATAAATCTGATCTCCTCAAAATTAAAAACTTCTGCACCTCTAAGGATGTTATTAAGAAAATAAAAAGGCAACCTACCCAATGGAAAAAATATTCGGCAACCATATATCTGATAGGAGCCTAATATCCTGCATATATAAAGAAATCCTTCACCTCGAAAATAAAAGGACAAACAACCCATATAAAAAATGGGCGAGTGACCTGAAAAGACACTTCTCCAAGGAAGAAATACAAATGGCTAAAAAGCACATGAAAAAATGCTCAACATCACTTGCTATCAGGGAAATGCAAATCAAAACTACAATGAGATACCATCTTACACCCATCAGAATGGCAGGTATTAAAAAAAACAGGAGACACTAAATGTTGGAGAGGATGTGGAGGAATAGGAACCCTCATCCACTGCTGGTGGGTCTGCGGTATGATCCAGCAACTGTGGAGGACAGTTTGGCGGTTCCTCAGAAAACTAGCAATAGATCTTCCGTATGATCCAGCAATTCCACTGCTGGGTATATACCCAGAAGAACTGAAAACAAAAATACAAACAGATACATGCACACCAATGTTCATAGCGGCATTGTTCACCATTGCCAAAAGTTGGAATCAGCCCCGGTGCCCATCAACAGACGAATGGATAAGCAAAATATGGTACATACATACAATGGAATATTACTCAGCTGTAAGAAGAACAAAGTGCTAACACATGGAATAACGTGGATGAATCTTGAAGACCTTATGTTGAGTGAAGCAAGCCAGGCACTGAAGGATGAACAGTATATGACCTCACTGATCTGAACTGAGGAAAGTGAGCAGTCTCTGAGAACCATTGTCTGAAAGATAGGTTAACAAAGGAGAGTAAGAGAAGAGCAGGCTTTGAGCCATCATCCATATGGACATAATCTATGGTAAAGGGATAGAGTGTGGTTGCATGTTGGGGGATGGGGCAGATGAGTGGTGGTGTTCCTGGGTTTGGTGGTGCAGCACTGGGGGGTGGGTGGATTAGGAAGGGCTGGTTCAAATCCCCAGGGCATGTAACTGTGAATCTTGACATTCCATGGGTTGGGAGAGGGGGGTATCACGGGCCCTGGGGGGCTGGGGAGAAGGGAACAGTCAAGATGTAATGGGTTGTTTGGTGGTCATGGGGAAGGTTTTTCATTACCTTACAGTAATGGACACAGGACATGGTAAATATCATCAAAATTATTCAACTGTATCATCTAAATTGTAAACTATACTGTAAATCACTGACAATGTTTAGTTGCTATATTTTGCTATCTGCATAACAGTTATAACAATGCTAACAACCAAAAAAAAAGGGGGCGGAGTTAATATGGGGTGGGGAAGGGGGGTGGTTTGGTATCTGGGAGTCTCCGGCACTCCGTGTGTGACTTTGCTGTGACCTAAACTTCTTTGAAAATTAAATGAAAAATTGGTAGACAATGGGGATTGAGAGGATGAAGGTGTCATGGCACACCAGACATACGATAACACAGTGATAAAAGGAAGGAAAAAAGGGAAAAAAGAAAAGAGAAAGGAAAAAAAAATGAATATATATATATATATATATATTTTAAAGGCATTTCATTTGCTTTTTTGCCCATTTTTTGAATGTCCCAATCCACTAATTATATTTTATTTTGTTTTGTTCTTTGTTTAATTATTTGTTTTTTTTTCCTTCTCTCTCTTTTTTTTTTCCCCTGAGTTTCCTTTTGTTTGTCTCTTGCATGTACGCTTATCACACTTGTTTCTTTTTCCTAGTAAGTGTATTTGATTATTTTATGGACTAAATGTTCATGGAGGATTTGGATCACAGAAGGGTTACAATGGGTACTACGGGGGATTATTGGGGGGGGGGGTTTCGTGGGGATTGGTTCATCCGAATATACATGAAAGATATACAAAATCATTCAAAGGATCGGGGGATTGGGCATGGTCACGATGGGTGGATAATCACACAATAAATAAAGGAATCTGAATTCCTATCCTGGAGAGCTCTGTCACAGTCTCCAAGGGAGCAACAATAGTCCTCTGGGTATAGGGACAGTGCCTGTCAAAATAGGATGACCCACTGATGTATTTTCTTTTTTTTATTGATGACTACCCTTGTGAGTCTTTGCTCTTGTAAATGAGACTTAGCCTGCAATTGTGGGGTGCCTAAGGGTTGCCACCTGAGAGCCTCCTTGTTGCTCAAATGTGGCCTCTCTCTAAGCCAAACTCAGCATATGATTGCATTACCTTCCCCCCAACGTGGGACATGACTCCCGGGGATGAGCCTCCCTGGCAATGAGGGATTAATACCAAGTGCCAACTGGCAGCTTTGCACAGTGGCAGTATCATAGCCAATGAGGTTTATCCGAGGCACGATTATTGCTAATTGAAAACTTTTCCCAAGTGCCAACTGGCAACACTACTGGAAAAAGACCTTGAATAAAAGGGGGAAATGGTAAAGACAAATGAGTTCAAGTGGCTAAGAGACTTCAAAGAGAGTCGGGAGGTCATCCCAGAGGTAACTCTTACGCACACCTCAGTAGGAGCTCATAGAACATCTAAGTGCCTATCACCCCACTCAGTGGGGTTCCTGAGAGCTCCGGAGACACCCTGGTCCTATATAAGGGGGCATATCCCCAGAGACTGATGCCTTATCAGTGGGTTCTATTTTGGTATCTGTGCTCCTGAGAGTGACAGAATTAGACTCAAATAAGTCCTCCCTGCACATGGTTCACCAGTCCCTTCTATTCAAACCTATATGCGATGCTGGAGTTTTTAGGTATACTTCCAGAGACTGGAGCCTCCCGCCTACCTATGTGCCAGATGTTCATGAAATCTAGGTGGAGCTGCAACTCCTACCCTACAGCTCAATGGACTCATCCAAGTCACCTGGTGAGGAGACAACAATGGGCAATGGCCATCCCAGGGAATGGAGAGGGCCTGCATCTGCAGGCAGGATCATCCCACCCACCATATCCATAGGATATAAGCCCTCTCTCACTTGGAGTTCGAGTGGTCATCACCATCCCAGTCCCCTCAGGATTCGGGGAAGAACTATGGACTAGAGTGGACTTGATGGTATTCTCTTGTTCACATATGGTGATTCTAGCAATGCAAGAAATTTTAACAATGAGGTGGAGCCAGTGGCCACTTGACACTTTTGGGGTAGGGAGGGGACGAGCGCTTGAAATACAGTGGCTTCTTTGGGAGTTGGAGGTTGTCCTGAGTACTGTTGTGGCAACAGATATAGGCCATTTTAAATCAGCACACACCACTCAGAACTGAGTGGGAGAGAGTGTGTTCTACAATGTGAACTGTGGTCTATGGTTGGTGGCAAGGCTCCAGGATGTGTAAGTTCATTGAGGGTGGTGGGCCACACTGTGGTAGATGTTTGTGTGGGATGTGATTGGCGGTGTGGGAGGTGGGCAACATGGGAATCCCAGTGGGTTCCGTGTAATATTTTGGGTAATCTAAGCACCTCTTAAAATATATGTATATATATATAAACAACTTTTTTGTAAGTAAATACACATATATGCATATATATTTATATATCATTTTGCAAATGTTTGTATGTATTGTGAGAATTTTGATTTTTACCCATAATAAAAAATAAATAAATAAAATAAAATACATTACATGATAAGAGAGTTTTTTTCAAAAAATAAGTCAGTGTTCGTTCAATATTGAGCAAAATTCTTCAATGATTTTCATAAAATTCTAAGTAACACATTCTTAATCTAGTGAAAGTGGACATTCAAAAATGTCTCTTTTTTCTTAAAATTATGCACAGGCCCTGTCATAATGGTAAACAACTCATCCAAGCACTACATGGGAGTGCGGATTTCCTTTCTCTCTGTCTCAGGCCAAGACACAAATGGCACACCTGCAGAGTTGGAGTGGTGCCCATGTCGCCTCAGCACCAAATGCAATTGGATTCTGTTGAACAGAAACCAGATGGCTTTCATTACCCATAAGAATAGTGCCAGCCAGTCACTCAGTTGGAACTACCCCTCAGGTACAGGTGGGTGAAGCAGACCATTTTTTCTTAAATGGCAAAGGGAAACATGACCATCTTCTTGCTGTCTCTTGGAGCCCCTGAATAAGGATCATCCATGAGAAAAGTCATAAATATCAATACAAATTTCTCCTTTTAGTCTACATTAGCCATTCTAGGAAATGTTTCCAGGGACAACAATGAAGGGCTTGTGTTCCAGAGTGACACTGTGAATTTGTAAGTGGAACTCAAGTGTTTTTGCTATTTTATGGCCAATCACCTGTATGATGTGAAACTATGGCAATATTGGTGATAGCAGCCCTAAAACTGATTTTTTTTTGGAGACTGATGATAGTACCCTGAATTCTTTTTTTACAAAACCCATTTGTATTAGTTTCCTATTGCTGCTGAAACTTAGCGGCTTTAAAACATCAGAGATTTATTATCTTAAAATTCTGGAAGGCAGAAATCTTGAAATTAAGGTTTTGGCAGGGCTGCATTCCTTTTGAAGTTTCTAGGGGGAGATTCTGTTTCCTTGCCTTTTCTAGCTTCTAGAGTCTGCCTGCATTCCTTGGCTTATAACCCTCCTCATTCCTCTTCAAAGTACATCACTCCAACCTTTGCCTCTGTTGTCACATCTCCTTTTTCTGCCTTTGACCCTCTTGCCTCCCTCTTATAAAGGCCCTTGTGATTATAATAAGCCCACCTGAATAATTCAGAAAAATCTCCCCATCTCAAGATCCTTAACTTAATCACACTTGCAAAATCCCTTTTGCCATGTAAAGTAACAGACTAGTCTACTTGTAATGACATAATGTTTAAGTTTGTGGGGCCAAAAGTGTTTGCCTGCTGCTCATAAGTACCATACTGATTATTATAGATTATATCATTTAGTGCTAATAACATCTTTATGAGGTAGACATTATTATATTACTCATTTTGAAGATGAGGTAATGGAGCTCAGAGAAGTTAATAAACTTACCTAAGTCCACACAGCTAGTATGTGGCAAAGCCAGGACTCAAATCGAAATATATCTGACTCTAAAGCCCTTGACATTTCTGGTTCCCCACATTGCCTTATTAGTTTTGCTAGGCTTATTTGCTCCATTTATAGCCCACAGTATGCACATATTCCTAGACCAGAAATCTCACAACTGGGTGCCTTTGACTACATGTAGCTAGATCAGGACAAAATCATCACCATCACTGTAAAGCAATTCAGTTCAACTTAAACATTTATATATAAAAAAAGAGAAACATTTATTGAACATCAACATATACCCAACCCTGTGCAAGGTCCATGCCTCACTGATGATGATGATGACACATTTGGGCCATATAGATAATGCTATACTACTGCCAGAGAATTAGAAACATTTCATGTCTCTCTCTCAGGATAAACGTGAGCAGACACTTCCTGAACAGTTCAGTGAAAAGGCCTATGCCTTGCCACTGGGAAATTGTCAATTTTCATCATCTCCTTTAACTCTGAAATCCATCTACCTCTAGGTGATAAGATATAGTTTTCTGCATTTTTTTAACTGTTCAAAATCTAGTCCCTGAGATAAACAGTGTTCATAATCTAACTTTTAGTAAGTATGGAGTCCCTGTTCTATGGATGTAGAGGGACAATTGTGAAATATTGAAGGCTGTTTAACCCAAAGATAGTCTGATTATATTTGAAATGATCCCTTTTACATTTTCTCTAATCACGTATGACTTCATTTTTTCAGGGATAGTGGAAGGTCAAACTTAAAGCAGACATTAATCTGATTGTTATACTGGCCAATGAATTATTTATTCTATTAGAGCCCCCCCCCCCGTTTTTTTAAGTACCTCATTCAAGGTTTCTAAACTCCTTCCCCCATTTCAAACACCAGACCACCCAAATGCAGTATCTCTTTCTATACTCTTAACTCAAACTGATTGCTCCAGTGTCCCATTCCTCAATGGGCTCTATTCCTTATAGTTATTATAATAAGTGCATACCAAGTTATTAATGAGTAAAAATGGGTAGCTTTGTTATCCTCTCCAAATAACAACTTTACATGTTGGGGGTGGAGAGAGAGAAAGAAAGGGACAGACACAGAGATCCAGAGAGAGACAGAGAGAGATTTAGAGTTGTTTATTTTCCCAAAGCTCTCACTCTTGGGATTTTTTTTTCCCTTTTCCTATCAAATATGTTCCTATTTTGAATTTTTTTATTTTTGTCATATTTTCTAAGTCTCCCAAGTACAAAGCACTTCTTTCCCAAGCATCAAAAATAACCTAGTCCTCTTGATTCCTGGGTTCAGTTTCACACTTTTAAAAACTTTAATATGTATTAGGCACTATGCTATGCCCTAGAGACACAAAAATACCGTCAGGCACACCCCTAACTTGGAGGACCTTATAGATGGGAAGAAACAGACATGTTAACAGAACATTTTCGTGTGTTATAGTAAGGACAAATGCGCATAAAGCTATGGGAAAACAAAGATCTTGAAGATCTACCTCTTCATTTTTATTAGGCAAAAAATTGAGAGGATGCACTTCCTTAATAATGCTTTTGGCTACTTTCTTTTCCTTTCTAGGTTTATGTTCCCACCCTGATCCAGACATAAGTTAACTCCATCTCACACTGTTTATTGCAATAGTCTCCCAGCTAGTCTTCAAGTTTCCTCTCCAGTGCCCTCACTCCCCTGCTGTTCATTGGCCACCATTCAACCTCCACCCTGCTAACAGGTTAATTTTCATAAAATTTTTGCTTTGCAAAGATCATTCACTATCTCCCTCCCCACCAACTCTCCAAGCTCCAAAATTTTTATTGAGTTCTTGCTGCTTTTAAAATAAAACCTAGAGCCCTTCCTCTGGCATTTAGTGCTCTCCACAATTCAGTCCTCATCTATGATTCCAATCTCATCTCCTATAATGCCTGACATATAACTTACTTCCTACCTAAATTAAATTTGTGTAATTTCTTAAACTTGCATATAGTCTTGCCTCCATATTTTGCTCACAGTGGCTCTTATTCAGAATATATCCCACTAGTGTGTCCTCCAACACTGTTCTTTTTTCAAGATAGCTTTGGCTATTTGTGATCATGTAAACTTCCATATAAATTTGCTAATTGTCATTACCAATTCCGCAAACAAGACTTGGAATTTTCATTGGGATTGCATTGAATCTGTAAATTGTTTTGGGTAGAGTTGACCTCTTAACAACATTTAGTCTTCCAACCATGAAAATGGATGTCTTTTCTTGTATTTATGTCTTCTTTGATTTTTTTTTAAAGAATGCTTTGTAGTTTTCAATGTACAAGTCCTTTACATCCTTGATTAGATTTATTACTAAATATTTGATTATTTTAGTTGTTATTATAAATATAATTATTTATTGATTTTCTCTTTAGATTGCTCATCACTAGTGGATAGAAACACTACTGGTTTTTGCATGTTGATCTGGTACCCCACCACATTGTTGAATTAATTTATTAGTTCTAGAACCTCTACTGTGGATTTTTCATGTTTTTTCTGTATATAGGATCACGTCATCTGAAAATAAGGAAAGTTTCAATTCTTCCTTTCCAATTTGTAAATTTTTATGTATTTTCCTTGCCTAATTGCTCTAGAAAGAACTTCCAAAACCATGTTGAAAAACAGTGATGACAGTGGGCAGCATTGATTTTTCCTGATTTTAGAGGGAAAGCTTTCCATCTTTCACCATTGAGTATGATGTTAGTGGTGAGTTTTTCATATATGCCCTTTATCATTTTGATGGAGCTTCCTTCTATTCTTAGTTTTCTCAATGTTGTTATCAAGAAGGGGTGCTGGATTTTGTCAAACTCCCTTCTGCATCAATTGAAAAGATCATGTGTTTTTTTGCTTCATTCTGTTAATAGGGTGTAGCAGTTTGGCATTGTTTATGAATTCCAACAATAGATTTGGATTATGTTTGTAAATTGGTCTGTACTTGGACAGGATTAAATTATGATTAGGGCTTTGATTGGGCCACATCAGTAGGATGTTGAGTCCCTACCCCCTTGGTGGGTGGGGTCTCACAGATAAAACTACACAGCAGAGCAAAGGAGTGAGACGGAGTTCTGATGTTGAGTTTTGACCTGGAGTCAAGGAAGTTAACACACAGGAGATGAACACAGAGGAATAAAGATGGCTTCTTAGACACAGCAGAAGCCCCAGGGAGAGAGACATAGACATTTGCCTGATAGTCTACAGCTGGCCTTGTGGATAGAGCACAGCAGCTGAGCCCAGAGAGAAATGGAGCCCCGGGAAGAGAGATACCCAAGAAGCCTGAACTCTTGGCAGATGTCAGCAGCCATCTTACCCCAACGGGTAGCAGTAGACTTTGGTGAGGAAGTAACTTATACTTTATGGCCTGATAACTGTAAGATTTTACCCCAAATAAATACCCTTTATAAAAGCCAACAGATTTATGGTATTTAGCATCAGCACCCCTTTGGGTGACTAATACATATGTTATCTTACGTTAACTGATTTTCTCATGTGAATCACCCTTGCATATGTGGGATAAATCCAACTTGATCGTACTGTATAATTTTTTTAATATGCCATTAGAATTGATTTGCTAACAATTTGTTTGGGATTTTTGCATCTCTATTCATAAAGGATATTGGTCAATAATTTTCCTTTTTTTTTTTGGTTATCATTTTCTGTCTTTGGTATTAGGGTGATATTGCCCTCATAAAATGACTTAGGGTGTTCCTTCCTCTTCAGTTTTTTGGAAGAGTTTTAGTAGGATTGGTGTTAATGCTTCTTGGAATGTTGGCTAAAATTTATCTCTGAAACCATCTGCCTTTCTTCATTGAGAGGTTTTTGCTTACTATTCACTCTGGTAGTTATTGATATGCTGAGATCTTCTATTTCTTCCTGAATAAATAGTTTGTGTGTTTCTTGGAGTTTGTACATTTCATCTATGTTATCAAATTTGCTGACATATAGCTGTTCATAGTGTCCACTTGTAATCTTTTATTTTCTTTGATGTTGGTAGCAATGTCCCCACCTTTATTTCTCATTTTAGTTATTTGTATCATCTTTCTTTTTTTTCTTTGTCAGTTTAGCCAAAAGTTTGTTAATTTTATTGCTATTTTTAAAGAATCCACTTTTTTTTTTATTATGGGTAAAAATCAAAATTCTCACAATACATACAAACATTTGCAAAATGATATATAAATATATATGCATATATGTGTATTTGCTTACAAAAATGTTATTTATATATATATATATACATATATTTTAAGAGGTGTTTAGATTACCTAAAATATTACACGGAACCCACTGGGATTCCCATGTTGCCCACCTCCCACACCTCCACTTTTGGTTTGGTTGGTTTTCTCTATTGAATTCTTTATTCTTTTTCTATTTATCCCTACTCCAATTTCTGTTATTTCATTTTTATCCTCAATTTGGATTTAGTTTGCTGTTCTTTTTGTATATCCTCCAGTTGTGTGACAAGGTATCTGATTTGAGATCTTTCTTCTTTTTTATATATTCAAAATTTATTCCAAATTCAAAATACAAAATAACAAACAAAAGGCAACTCAACAAGTTATGGAAGTATTAGTCCTAAAAAGTTCTGTTCAGGCACTTTTATCTCATCTAATCCCAAAAGAAACTCAACTGTTCCTCCAGTGCTCGGAAAAATACACAAATGAACATAGATTGGTTAAATAGCATAGTCAAATTCTTATTATTATTGAAGGAAAAGAAGAAGAGAAAAATGCTTAATCATAGTCATATCTCACAAAACCAAAAACCATATTCTTTTTTTGTCCTTTAGCATGAATATAGTACCTTCTTTACTTTTGCTACAAAAACATTACGATATTTTTGTTAACTATAATTTATAAGTTACATTAGTTATATTTCCCATGTATCACTACATTCTTAACACCTTGTAGTAGAAGAGAATTCCTGTATTCATATTATTAAACAAAATCCTCATCTACTGTGAAAGTCACTGTTATACATTTTTTATATTATTTTCCAGCTTTCCTCCAACTAACATTAACCTCCCTAGGCTACTCTTTTCAACCACAATCACATCCATAAATACAGTGTTTGTTACACTTATACTGTGCTACCATCAACTCCATCCATTACCACATATTTACAATCAGTTGATCTTATTAAACATTCTACATATATCTAGCATGAGGTTCACCTTCTAAATCCACATTCTGTTTCCAACCAACCTACACTCCATAGTCAAACTCCATAAGTCTACTCATTGTATTTAGCTCATATCAGTGAGACCATAAAATATTCATCCTTTTGTATCTGGCTTATTTCACTCAACATAATATCATCAATGTTCATTCATGTAGTCATGTACATCCACAATTGATTATTACAGCTGAATAGTATTCCATCATATGCCTATACTACATCTTGTTTATCCAGTCATCAGTTGATGGGCACTTATGTTGTTTCCAACTTTTAGTAATTATGAATAATGCCACTAGGAACATTGGTGTGAAAATATCTGTTCTTGCATTTGCTTTAATTTCTTCTGAATATATTCTTAGCTGCAAGATTGCCAGATCATATGACAGTTCTGTATTTTGTTTCTGGAGAAAACATGAAATCATCATCCACAGAGCCTGCACCATTGTAGACTCTCACCAACAGTGAATGAATGTTCCTATTTCTCTACATCCTCTCCAGCACCTGTAGTTTTTTTTCCCAAATAATGGTCATTCTGTGAGGTGTGAGATGATATCTCATTGTAATTTTGATTTGCATTTCCTTAATGGTTAGTGATGTTGAACATATTTTCATGTTTCTTTTTGCCATTTGTATTTCCAATTAAAAAAATGTCTATTCAAGTCTTTTGCTCATTTGCAATTGCATTGCTTGTCATTTTGTCATTAAGTTGTGTGATCTCTTTATATTGCATGGAAATCAAACCTTTGTCAGATATGTGGTTTCCAAATATTTTCTTTCCCAATGAGTTGGCTGCCTTTTCACCTTCTTAACAAAATCAGTTGAAACCCAAAAGTGTTTAGTTTTGAGGCAGTCCCATTTATCTACTTTTTTTGTTGTTGCTTGTGCTTTGGGTGTAAGGTCCAAGAAACCACCACCTACCACAAGATCTTAGTTATTTCCTTACATTTCTTCTAGAAAGTTTTGGTTTTACTTCTTCTATTTAGTGGCTTTTAGTGGGCATCCTTGTTTTCTTCCCAGTCACAACAGGAAATCATTCAGTATTTAACCACTGAGTATTATGCCAGCTGTAGGTTTTTTATATACACTATTTATTATATTAAGAAAGATTCCTTCTATTTCTGTCTTTTGGTGTGATTTTATGAAGAAAAGATGTTGTATTTTGTGAAATGCCTTTTCTGTAACTATTGAGGTGATAATGTGATATTTCTTCATCAATTTATTAATGTGGTACATTTCACTGGTTGATTTTCTTATGTTGAACCACCCTTGCATACATGTTATAAAGCCCACTTGGTCATGATGTATAATTTTAATGTGTTTTTGGATTTGTTTAGCAAGTATATTGTTAAGTATTTCTGCATCTATATCCATTAGAGAAATTTGTTGGTAATTTTCTTTTTTGTAATATAATTATTTGGCTTTGGTATTAGGGTGATGTTATCTCCATAGAATGAGTTTGGAAGCATTCATTCATGTTCAATTTTTAGGAAGAGTTTGAGCATGATTGTTATTAGATCTTCTTTAAATGATTGGTTGAATCCATCTGTGAAGCCAACTGGTCCTGACTTTTCATTTTAAGGAGGTTTTTGATGACTGTTCCAATTTCCTTTCTTTGGATTGTTTGTTGAGGTCATCTATTTCTTCTAGAGTCGGTGTGGTTTGTTCATGAGTTTCCAGGAATTTATCCATTTCCTCAATGTTGTCTAGTTTGCTGGCATACAGTTGTTCACAGGATCCTTTTATGATCTCTTTCATTTCTTCTGGGTTAGTGGTAATGTCCCCATTCTCACTTCTGATTTTATTTATTTGCCTCTTCTCTCCTTTTCTTTGTTAATCTTGCTAAGAGTTTGTCTATTTTGTTGATTTTCTTGAAGAAATTACATTTAGTTCTGTTGATTTTCTCTATTTTTTATTTTCTATTTCATTTACTTCTGCTCTAATCTGAATTATTTCTTTCCTTCTGCTTGATTTGAGATTGATTTTCTGTTTTTTTCTAGTTCCTCCAGGTATGCAGTTAGATCTTTGATTTTAGCTCTTTTTTCTATATAAGCACTGAAAGCTATAAATTTCCCTCTCATCACTTCTTTTGCTGTATCCCATAAGTTTTGATATGTTGTGATGTTGTTTACATTCATGTCAAGATATTTACTGATTTCTCTTGCAATTCCTTCTTTCACCCACTGATTATTTAAGAGTGTATTGTTTAACCTCCATATATTTTTTGAATTTTCCCTTTTTCCACGTTATTAATTCCAACTTTATTCCATTATGATCAGAGAAAGTACTTTGCATAATTTCATTGTTTTTAAATGTTTTGAGATCTGTCTTTTTTCCCCGAATATGGTCTAACCTGGAGAAAAACCCAAGAGCATTTAAAAAGAATGTATATCCTGTTATTTTTGGATGTAATGCATTATAAATATCTCTTAGATTTCTTCATTTATCATATTATACAAGATCTCTATTTCCTGATTTATCTTCTGTCTTGATGTTTTATATAATGTTGAGTGGTTTATTGAAGTCTTCAACTGTTATTTTAGAGCTGTCCTTTCATTTTTGTCAGTGTTTGTCTCTTGTATTTTAGGAGCATCTATGTTAGGTGTATAAATATTATTATTGTTATTTCTTCTTGGTGAATTGTCCTTTTTATTACTATATAGTAGCCTTCCTCTTCTTCAATTCTTATAACAGCTTTACATTTAAGATATATTTTATCTGATATTAATAGCTCTGCTCCATTTTTTTTTGATTATTTTTTATGTGGAATATCTTTTCCTTTCACTTTCAGCCTGATCTAAAATGAGTCTCTTATAAACTACAAATAAATGGCTCATGTTTTTTTTTAAATCCAGTCTATCAATTTATGTATTTTAATTGGAGAGCTCAAGCCATTAACATTCAGTATTACCACTGTAAAGGTTTTACTTACTTCATTTTATCTCTTGGATTTCTTTTTTCATATCTTACTATTGTCTGTCTTTTAACCCTTTCAGTTTCTCTTATTTATATTCTTCATTTCTACACTCTTCTCCTGGCTTCCTGCCCCTGTCTTTTCCTTTCAGATTGTAACACACTCTTCAGTATCTCTTGTAAACTGATCTTTTAGTAACAAATTCTCTCAGTTTTTGTTTGTGGAGACTTTAAGCTCACGTTCATTTTTGAAGGACAGTGTTGCCAGATAAAGAATTTTTGCCTGGCAATTTTTCTCTTTCAGCACCTTAAATATATCACACTACTGCCTTCATGCCACCATGGTCTCTGATGAGAGAGTGGCACTTAGCATTAATGATTCTCCCTTGTAAGTAATACACTACTTTTCTCTTGATGCTCTCAGAATTCTCTCTTTATATTTGGCCTTTGACAGTCTGTATAATAAATGCCTTGTAGTATTTCTATTCAGATTTATTTTATTTGTGGTGCCTTGTCCTTCTTAAATATTGATATTTGTGTCTTTCATAAGGTTGGAAATTTTTCAGTCAGTATTTTCTCAAATATTCTATCTCTTTTACATTCTCTTCTGTTCTG
>JAKSZT010053809.1:1147847-1190135 GCA_026826555.1 Tolypeutes matacus
TTCCTTCTCACCTGGGACCTGATTGTCCTCAAAACATGACAGCTGGAGATCCAAGAGAAAGATTGAGTGCAATCTATAGTGTGCTGAAAATGGAAAACACAATCTTTTTGTAACCCAATCTTGAAAGTGGAATACCATCACTTCTACTGTATTCTGTTTGTTAGTCTTGAGGAAGTAGAGATCATTGACAGCCATTTCAGAGACTCTTCAGCACTTGAAGAGTACACTGTTCTTTTTATTCTTTAATTAGATTATCTGGTATATTTAGTTATTTCTTGTTCATTCATCACTTTATGAATACTTATTGAGCAATCTCCTATGTGCATAGCACTGTATAAAATGCTTCAGTAATAACCAGGTGTATATGACATAGAATAAGGTCCCTGTTTTCAAAGAACTCACAGTCTAGGCATGAACTATCCACACCAGATTACTAGAATTAATTAAAAACGCAGGTTCCAAGACTCACTCAAGATTCATTGAATTAGTATCTTTGAGAATAAGGTCCATAAATCTAGATTTTAATAATTCTTCCAGTAATTTTAAAAAACACTAAATTTTGAAACTAGTCGTTTGGTGAGAGAGATAAGACTATACATGAATATACATGAATAATTCCAACACAAGGTACAATATACTAAGTGTGTTCCCTATGAACTTTCAGAGAATACTTGTAGCTGGGACAATAAATTTCCTAAAGGAAAACTTCATACAATTTTAATCATATCTGAGGGACAGTTACACTAATATATCCTCTCTTATTTGTTCACTTATTCCTATCCCCTTCTCTTTGCCAATAACATTTTGGATTTATTTTGAGAATGCTGCCCCTTTAACAGGAATAGCAAACAGATTTTTAAGATAATGTATTTTCATTAGGAGATCTTTCAAATTGGTTTTAAGATCTTGGTTATTCACTAGTTTCTTCTACCAGAGCTTTTTAAATCCAGAATTATAAAACCAAAACTGCATTTATTTCTTCATCCACTTACATATACTGTTCACATTCACATTGAACTTGTGGGAGGACGAGAGTTATATAAATCCAAGGTATTATTATTATTACGATCTTGCCCTACTGCTCTCTTTTGGCCCTTTATTATAGGCTTTCAACTTGACTTAGTTTGAATTCAACTTAATCTGATCTTCAATTTAATTCAATTTAATAACGTTGTCTATAAATAATAATAACAATGATAATAATTGTAAGAAGCAAGCAAGAGGTTTACTGTAAATCTCAGTAGACCAAAACAAATTTCTCTCTGGGTAGGGTCCTGAAGACATCCAAATTCAACATCTACATCTAGGTACAGATCTTCTGGGGAATATTTGTGCTTTTTTTTGGGGGGGGGGATGTTATTTTAAGTTCATAGGGCTGATTAGTATTGGCAATTTTCTTTTCCTTAGCAGGGGTTAGTACAGAGCTGTTATTATTGAATCGCAGAGGTACTGCTTATGAAAAGCTTAAAGAAAATTTAATGTTAGCCCATGCTACAATGTACAATCTCTCTCAGGAGATTATGGTATTTTTGGTGTCTCTTAGCATGTCTGTATCACCATATCCCAATTCTAAATCCCGTGTCAATCAGCATCCATCCAGAAAAGGAGAGGCCGCTCTGGGTATTTTACATATATAGAGAGGCTCATAGATTTGGGGAATTAAAAGTTTACATAACTATTTGAAGGACTGTGGTAAAGAATGTCAGAAGATCACTTTCAGAAAACATGGGCATGTATAGGTCCCAGGGAAGCCGATACCAATGATATCAGCTGCCTGCTCACAATAAGCATGATATTAGCTGCCTGGCTTGTGTCAGAAGCCCAAGCTTGCTGTAGTGCAGATATGGGCAGAGCAAGCTTGCTTTTATCTCTGCTTTCTCCATTATTATCTGTATACACAGATATAGACGCTCTTGGTTATGGCACCCTTAGAATGACCTATGTTTTAAATACAGGTACATGTACTCTAAAATGTAAAACACTTTTTCACTTAACATTAAGTTATGGGCATATTCCTGTCACAAAGTGTTATGCACTATAATTTTAATGACTGTATGGTATTCTTTCATATGGATATATCATAATTTATTAACTACTACATTCTTTACAACAATAGAGGGTAGTTCAGGGGTCAGGCTCTGCAGTCAGATGAGTCTATATTTGAATCCTGGATTGGATGAATCCTGGCTTGGACAAGTCACTTAACTTCTCTAATCTTCATATTCTTAACCAGTAAGGTGGAGATTTAAATATTAACAACCTTAGATGGTTGTCATGAAGATTAAAGGAGATCATGCACAAAACGTGCTGCGTGTAGTGTTTCGTATATAACAAATAAGTATTGAGGATTATTATTATTACTATCTACTCTTTTAAGACTACCTTGTTATTTTTTGGATAAATTCCTAGGAACTTCACCACTGGATCAAAGGTAGGTACCTTGTGTGTGTGTGTGTGTGTTTTATTTTCTGTTTTGTGTGTGTGTGTTTTTGGAGAGCTTTTTTTTTTTTTGGAGGGGGAGGTGAGTACACATAAATTTATTTTCAGAAATACTGTGTAAATTACATTCTTACCAATAGTTTTATAAGTGCCTATTTCACTAAGCTATTACAATTCCAGGGCATTTTAATTCCAATTATTATGCTATGGCTTTTAAACTATCAAGTTGGTCTTGTTTTAATTTGTGTTTTCTTTGTTTTTTGTGTTTCTACTTTACAATTTTTTTGTTCATTTTCATTTCCTATGAATCTATTGGTGTGTACTAATCTTTCTTACTGATTTGTAATATCATTTTATATATTATACAATGTATATCATATTAATATATATTAATCTCTTTTTATGTGTTGAAAATACTTTCTTCTTATTACGTGCCTTTAATTTTGTTTATGTTCCCATTTTACATACAGTAAATTTAAATTGTATGCAGTCAAATCTGTCATCTTTTCCCTATGTATTAGGTTTAAAAAGGTCTTCCTACCTAAACAGCAAATAGTGATGAAATTTTCTTTAAATCACTTTAGTTTCATTTTGTAATTTGTAATTTTGCCTTTTATATTTTTAGAAGATACCAATTTTATCAATACCAGGATTAAATAATCTATCCAAATTACATTTTTAATTCAAATTGGTTTATTGGAAACATAATACAACTAATGTAAGAGCATCAAGCTTTCTCCCCAAAATATTTTTTAATCATTATAAACTTTATTTTTAGAGAAGTTTTAGATTACAGAAAAGTTACATCAAAAGTATAGGGGATTTTTCCCTCAACTAATTAGTAATAATGTTTTGATGATGCTCTTTGATAGTTTGTAACAATTGTTTCACAACAATGCAAGATTTTGGTGGTGAGGTAATGTATGTGAGCCATGTATGATGATAGGCATGTTTGTTTTGTAAGTTCTCAACTTTTACTATATACTTATTGTTTATGGATGTTCATATAGGAATGATAAACTTAAATTCAAAAACTTTTAAAAAATAAAGTATAAGGAATTCCCATATTACCCCCACCCACACATTTCCCCCTATTATTCACATCTTACATTGGGTGAGGAACATTTGTTACAATGATGAACCAAATTGAAGCACTGCTACAAATCAAGGTCTATAGTTTATGGTTTACACTTTGCTTTGTACAGTTTTATAGACTTTGACAAACGTCAATGTCATGTATCTGTCATTGCAGTAACATAAAGAGCAATTACAATGCCCTACTGCTTTTTAATGCCATTGTTATTATATACCAAATACTTAAATATACTCATTTCTGTTCCTGGACTTTCCAATTTATTTCATTGGTTTTTATATCTCTGTTCAAGTACTTCACCTTTTCAGTTTTCAGAATATTGTAATAAGTTTTGCTGTCTACTAGTGCAAATTCATCCTGATCTTTTCACCATGTAAACTTCAAAAACATTTTGTGAAGGTTCAAAATTATCCTTGTGCCCTGTATTAGAATTGCATTAATCTTACAAGCCTGGAAAGAATGAACAAGTTTTTGATACTGGGTTTTATCATCCTGGAAATTGATATGTCCTTCACATTAGGAAAATTTTCTCAGTGTTTTCCATGAAAAATTTGTAATTTTCTTCATACAGATTCATGCACTTTTTTTTTTTTGCTAAAAGACATTTTATAGTTTGGGTTCCCAATATGAATAAGACCTATTTTATATTTTAAACATTATTTATTCCAATCTCATATTATTTGCCACAAAAGGATAAAATTCACGATGAGGATCTGAATCATGAAACTATTCTCAATAAACATTGATGTTCTTTGTCCTCTTCAGTACTTTCTGTCTTGCATTCTTCTTTTTGCCTTGAATGTTAATATTGGCTTCTCTGCTTTCATTTTATTTGTATTTGCCTGGTTCACGTTTTTGTATTCTATTACTTTTTTTAATGAATCAATTTTTGATACATATTAATAAAGCATAAATCTATCCAAAGTATATAATCAAGCATGTTCCATATAATCATATAGTTGTGCATTCATCAATTCAATAATTTTAGAGCATTTTCATTATTTATTTCAGTAATAATAATAATCAAAAATGAAACAAACAAACAAAACTCATCACCTCCCAATCTCTCTATGCTTCCCCTAACGTACAGAGCTGCTATTCTGTTTCCTTCATTCTAGTTTATTTGTATTTTGTAAAAACAGTCATATATGCAATATCACACTTATATTTTACATGAGGTTTCACTATGTTATACAGTCCCATGTTATATTTTTAAATTTTCTCTTTCACCCACTGTCATACCCATATAAAAGCTCTGCTAGTCACAAACACCAGAATGTGCCCTCACCATTTCCATTCATTTCTACAAGATTTACAAACAACCTTTTAACCAATTCTGCACAGATTAACCATCAGCTTTCTAGTCCCTTCTTTCACTCTATTTTCTGGTGACCTGTATTCTAATTATTAATACCATGAGTTTACATAATATATTCAGTTTATAATAGCACAATCATACTGTTTTTGTTCTTTTGTGTCTGGCTTGCTTCACTCAACATAATGTCATCCAGGTTCATCCATGCTGTCATATGCTTCATGCCTTCATTTCTTCTTACCACTGTATAATATTCCATCATTTGTATACACCACAATTTGTTTATCCATTCCTCAGTTGATGGGCACCTGTGTTGTTTCCAACTTTTGGCTATAGTGAATAATGCTGCTATGAACGTTGATGTGCAGATGTCTCTTTGTGTCACTTCTCTCAGTTCTTCTGGGTATATACCTAGCAATGGTATTGCCTGGTCACATGCCTGGTCTATATTCAACTTCTTTAGGAACTACCAAACACTTCTCTACAGTGGCTGTACCATTCTGCATTCCTACCAACAGTGAATAAGCATTCCTATGTCTCCACATCTTCTCCAATTTTACAATTTTCTCACTTTTTAGTAGTGACCATTCTAACAGGTGTGCAATGATATCTCATTGTAGTTTTGATTTGCATTTCCCTAATCGCTAGTGATGTTGAACACTTTTTTCATGTATTTCTTTGTCATTTGTATTTCTTCTTTGGGCAATTATCTTTTCAAGTCTTTAGCCCACTTTTTAATAATGTAGCTTGTATTTTTACTGTTGAGTTGCATGATCTTTTTATATCTCATGGATAGTAAACCCTTTTTGGATATGTGATTGCTGAATATTTTCTCCCATTGAGTCGACTGTCTTTTCACCCTTTTGACAAAATCCTTTGAGGTGCAAAAGTGTTTAATTTTGAGGAGGTCTCATTTATCTATTTTTTCTTTTGTTACTCGTGCTTTGGGTGTAAGGTTTAAGAAATTACCGCCTACCACAAGATCTTGAAGATGTTTCCCTACATTTTCTTCTAGGAGTTTTATGGTGGTTGTGTTTATATTTGGGTCCTTGATCCATTTTGAGTTAATTTTTTATAACGTGTGAGATAAGGGTCCTCTTTCTTTCTTTTGGATATGGCTATCCAGTTCTCCCAGCACCATTTGTTGAATAGACTTGGTGGGCTTAACAGCCTTATCAAAATTCACTTGACTGTAGATGTACGGGTCTATTTTTGAGTTCTTGATTCAGTTCTATTGGTCATTTCTGAACCACATGGTTTTTACATTGTGTGTTATTGTAAGCATGTAGCCTACACATAATGATATTCAGATTAGCATATGAGAAAACTGTGGCCATGCTTATTTTCTTTATTTATAGATTTGTTGCTGTTTTTAAATGTAACTGTACACATATAAAATCCTTTATCTGTAGAGGAAAAAAATTGGGTATGTTTAGACTTAGTCACTTTGAAAATCAATTATTCTGATATCTAGTGAGCCTTTGCCATCTGCTGACTCAGGTCTTTGTCCATCTCAGGAAAGCTTTCTTCTTTATATCTCTGCTTATTGGTCTTTTTTATTTGTTCCACCTCTTCTCTAGCCACAGAAATTATATCTACGTTTTCCATCCTCTGTAGAGATCATCTTTAATTTATTATTTTCTTCTCTATTTCCATTTGCTCTGCATTCTGGAGAAACTTTTTCACTTATTACAGCACTTATCCATCTTACTGGATGTCACCTACTGAACTGTACTTGTATGTTTTCTGGCTGGGTTCTGCTTTGGGCCTTGCAGGACCCATCTTATCTTGTCTGCTGTTGTATTTCTAGTATCTAGAACTTTTTCATCATTTTTAAAATTAAAAAAAAAATTTTATATCAATGTTACAACTTACTCCTTTAACACAAGATAGTAACTGTAATAACAATAAATCTGCTTTGGTCTGTGGTTATAATCCCCCTTACTTTTGTTCATTCTTCACTTCTGAGGGATTTGGGATGATGTCTGCTCTGACTGCTTCAGGCTGAGATGAGACTTAGATATTGGGCAGAGGAAAAGGATTGTTTGGCTTGTACTTAAAGATATCTGCTGTTTTAGGGATGGAACATGTCCATCATTATTGTTTTGCTAGTTGTCCAAGGAAAGCCTGAAGAACTGGAGAGTAGAAGTTCACAGCAACTCTGCTAGGTTTTAGGGTTCAACGAACGTATGAATATGTAATGATTTAAGTCTCTGAGAGGTAAATTTAGCAGGTACATTGAAAATTATAGATTCAAATAAAAGGAGTAGAACAATCATCAGTAGGGGATTTACAAATGAGTATAACCATGTTATAGTGGGGAAATAAATTTTCATATAGTCCCAAGTAGGTCTTGCTGAGGAGGTGTTGAATTCATGAGACTGTGTGGCTTGCTTACAGGGTCTGGGCATCCATAGAGTCTTCGGGAGCACTTTTGTTTGAGGTTTGGTTTACTGTGGCAGTTTGTGAATCTCCCTGAGACCTGCACAAGTGTAACCTACAGAATGACTTCCTAAATCCCTTTGTTTTTTTTTTTTTTTCTTAATCACAATGAAATATATATTTCAATGATATTAATTGCATTTACAATGTATTACCGTCACCAACTCCCTTTGAAATGTCTTAGCCATAAAAACATTTTTTTAATTTAATGTTTCCCACTTTTGGTTAAGGTCTATTTCCAAATGTATTGC
This sequence comes from Tolypeutes matacus, assembly GCA_026826555.1. NCBI lineage: Eukaryota > Metazoa > Chordata > Mammalia > Cingulata > Chlamyphoridae > Tolypeutes > Tolypeutes matacus. The sequence continues at coordinate 1,155,388 of JAKSZT010053809.1, forward strand.
TGGTTAGTGCTTGGTAATAATCCCTCCACACCAGCGAGTCTCATCTGTGGGAGTCATGTTCCACATTAAGAGGAATGTACTGTATTTATTTGCAGAGTTTGGCATAAAGAAAGGCTACATTTTAGTAACAAGGAGGTTTTCAGGAGGTAACTCTTACACATTAAATAAAATAAAGATAAGTCTTATTTTTACAGGAATAAGGTTCATAAACATAAGCATTAAGTTTGAGGGCTTGTCATACTGGCCCATTTTCTTTTGTTAGGCATGGCTTATATAGTCTAGTTTTTTTCCCAATTTATTTGAGAAAGTAGCAGGGCTTCCCTAGGAGGGAAGTTTAATATATTGTTAGCTACTATGTGGACCTCTATTATCCAGAAAACATACCTATATCATCACTTTTTAAACCTTTTTCAGTGGAAAGAGTTTAAAAAAATAATTCATCATTTCATACTCACATTTTCAATTCAAATTAATGATTATGGTGTCTCTATCTCTTTCATCTTATGCTTAATATCTTGGGTCCTTATTACACTAATATAATTGTATCTTTGCTACATAGACTTTCAAACCAATAGTATATATTGTTACTAACAAAGTACTTGCTGAAAACAATCAATATGATTACTTAAAAAGTAATTACTAAAAGCAATTTAAGAAAAAAATTTTATGTATTTAGATTACATCCCACTAGAGATGTATAATCAAATTACTGTTATTAAAAAGTGCCTTGAAATGACTATTTGGGTGGTTATGCCAACAACTTGGTATATAAATAAGTTTATTTCAATTTATTTTTGTTTTCTAAAGGTTGCTTTTCTAATTTAATTTTATAATTATATAAAACATTTACATTATTCCAATGTGAGAAAAAAAAACAAATACATTAAAAGAAGTCTAAGTTGCGTATACTAATATATTAACAATCTTCCATTAAAGATAAAAAAAAAAAGGAAATATAGTAAGCCAAAGAAATTCGACAAAATTTACTACATAGTCTTTGACTCCATCTCTACAAAATGTAAATACATATAAATTAGAGAGATGGAAACAAATTAACAGCTATGTACAGCAGGGGAAGGAGAGAGATTGAGAGGGGATTATTAAGGGATAGATGCTTTTTTGTCTGTTTTTTGTTTATTATTAAAGTAATGAAAAAGCTCTAATATTGATTGAAGTGACAAAGGCACAAATCTGCAATTATACCAATTGCCATTGATTGTATACTTTGGATGGATTGTATGGTTTAAAAATATATATCAAGAAAATCAATTTTTTCAAAAGGTGCCTGTATCCATATTCCTCCCATCCTTTCCCCTCTCTCTCCTTATAAGTAACCATTTTTACAAAAAATTGTTTTTGGTCTTTCCTTAAATTGTTTCTATTTTTAAATATCAACACTTATAGGAATAGATACTAACATCCGTAAATCATGTTTTCTCTCACTTTCTTATATAAACACAGCACAATATATATGCAATTCTTCCCACGAATTTTTTTCACAAAAAATTAATATTTTGGAAATCACTCCATAGTATTATGGATCTCTGTCTCATTCCTCTCTTAAGGATTCAAAGTGCTCCATTTTGCGGATGTTCCAGTTTATTCAAATAGTCCCTTACTAATGAGTTTTTGGGGGTGTTTCCAGTCTTTTGTTATTTACAAATAGTGAATAGCTTACATCAAATGCATTCTGACAGTGTGTCTTTGAGATAGATTCTTAGGGTTGAGATTGCTGTGTCAAAGGGTAAATGTATGTGTAATTTCCTAGATTTTGCCAAATTCACCTCTGTAGAGATTACATCATCTTGCATTCCCACTAGCCATGTGTGACAGTACCTGCTTTCCCATAGCCCCAACAAAAAAGTGATAATATTGAACTTTTGGATTTTTGCCAATTTGATATTAAAAATGCTATTATAACATAGGTTTAATTTGCATTTTTCTTATGTTTCAAATGTTTATGGGAAATTTGCATTTCTTTTCCTGTGAACTATTTTGTCATATTTTTTGCCCCAAAGAGTTTTTAAAAATGCAAGGAACTGGACTACATATGATTCATTTTTTGTTGTAAAGATAAGGACTACCTGGATAATATTTACAAATCAAATTCAAAGAACAAAACAAAGAATCAGTTAGCTGAGATAAAGGATTTGCTAAATTTAAATCAATACTTAATCTGTATCTTCCCATCATAAAATTGAATACTTGACTAATTTGTTTGCACAAAGCTATTCTGAGATAGTCTTCCTTTAAAAGATTGGTCTTCTCCCCAATTATATATTACCTTAACCTTGGAGTAATGTTAATGCCAATGGTTGTTTCACTACGCTTGCATTAAGCAATTGAAATTGCTTGTCAACCTTGTACTATTTTACTATGATCTCACAGATATTGTTATCATTTTTCCAACTGAAATATACATCTGTATATTTTCTTACTAGTCAGAAAGTTAAATTTTAGTATTTTTTTCTTTGCATAGGCCTTCTGAAAATGGTATATATAGCAATTCACTTTTAAATGCCAAAGCATTTGTTTCCTTACATTCTTTGGCTTGGACGATTTCTTTTTTAATCTAATTGTTTAGTGTTTTAATCTAATCAATGTGTTTATTTCACAAAGCTTGAAATCCCTTGAATTTTATTCTGTACAAAGCAGATACTATTTTAAATTTTCTGTGCCCTAAACTCTTTTAGAAAATGTACTCCTTTTCCATCATTTATTTCACATGTTTTTTTTTTCTTTTTTTTTTTTTCCTGCTGCAGCAGAATTTCATTGAACTCATGTTGGCTTCAAGTCAGTTTAATTCATTTTTGAATGAGGAGATGTTTATCTCAATTTGATATACGCCTCCCAAATGTGTAGGTAGATTTTCCTTGCATTCTCTGATTATTTAGTTGTGTGCTGTTATAAATATCTTATCAAATCTTAACCTGAATGAATAGTTGTTGATATAAAAAATTATTAGTACTGTGACACAATTGGCAGAAATAATGGGCAGGAAACCGAGACTGTTGACAATGCTAGTAGGCAGACTCCTTTGGTCATTTCAGTTGTAATTTTTGAAGAAAGATTTTAAAGTCTGTTCAAGTCATGCCCTTAATTTAAAGGCAGTTTGTAAACTTTTTGGAACAATTCCTTAGATGAAGCTAAGGAATCAATGTTTGACATAATGAACTGTAATCTTTGAGTCTCTTTGTTTTTTGGCTGTAATTATCACCAAGCAACTTTTCTGAAGGATATAATTGCTTATGATTCTATACTAGTATGGGTACCCAGGCTACCCCCGCTAATTCTTCAGCACATAACCACTTGCATGACTTAGACATAAGTTAAAAGTTAACAACCCCCCCCCCAGAGAGAATACAGATATTATCATAAACTATAATCTTCCCAAAGCAGTAAAAGTCCTTGGTAAATGTCCTTCCTAGGAGCATAGTATAAACATCACCACATCCCATGTGTATACTTCATGTGACCCTAGCAGGAACTTTGTTCTCATACCCTATGGAATGTCCTTGTTCTGAAACCCTTATATTCTCATCTCTTTGCGGAGCACTATCTTCATTATCTGAACTGCTGCTTACAGAGTCTTTCTTGTCCTTAAGTCACAATAAAGCTTATGCCTGACAAAATGCCAGGTACGTTCTTTGGTCCTGTGGCCTTACCAACTCATGCCCTTCAAGAGTTGGGTTGTAACAATTGGTGAGCCACAGCCAGGAGATTGAAGGACCACTAGCAGTAACAAGCATGATCTCATGGGAAGGAGAATCTGCAGGGAAAATCTCAGGTTGGCCTATAATGTCTATGTGGGGGAGGCGTGGCTGACCTCCAGAATGAGTGAGGACTGCTGAGCGAATATGGGGACATCCTAAAAACTTTGGCAGGTATGCTGGTTATACTACAGTAGGTAGCAGAGCAGCTGCAGTTAAATAAGGAATAGCGAGACTACCAGATATTGGCAGCTATAGTATGGCCCCTGTTAGGAGACTTGTAGGTGGCTACCGAGGCAGAAGCAGCAGCAAAGACTTCTATGCACCACTTAGAAGGAAAGATAAAATTAGGAAGTGGTAAGTCCTAGCATAAACATAGATGAAAGATTCTTAACCGATAACCTGCACCACCAAGTTAATGATCAGTTATATTGCAAAACTGTGTAAACTAGAAGAGTTTAATGGGATGTTATTTTGACAATGTTTTAAGTTTTGTTCACATTTTATTTTATCAGATTTTTATCAAGGAGTTAAAAAGAACTTTCAGTTTTGAATCAATAACTTACTCCTGAACTTCGAGTCTATGAGTACTCCTGAAGAGTAGTTAATCCAGAATATATGTGAAAAATGTCTGTCTGTCTCAACTGCTAAATTAGTGCTTAACTACACTTATACTGCTCAAGTATTTCTAACTGATTGGTGGTTACTAATAAAAGTGTTTCCAAGAACGAGCTTGCATATTATAGGCAATACTAATTCGAGATGAGATCTTAAAAGCAGTAAAAATGAGAGATGTGAAATGATGGAGAGCTTATAGACAGCTATACCAAAGGAGTGAGAATTATGAGTCAAATTAGTAAGCTTTATGTTTCTGTTGTTGTGTCTTAACTCTTTTTAAGTTTGTCTGTTTGTTCAGTGTATATTTTCATACTTCCTGATTGTAATTTTAAATAAACAAATGAAAATTCTTAAAAGAGCTCTATTCAAATGGCCAAAAATTAAACAATAGCTTATGTTGAAAAATGAATACTCCTGAAGCCCAAATTGGAGAAGCCAAACAGGATAAAATGTCACATAAAATCTGAATAAAGAAACTATTTAAAAGAAAGAAACTAAAAAGTTTATCCTGAATTCTCTCATAATCTTTCTACAGCCTATAATGCCCCATGGTCTTCTCCTAACCTTGACTGAATTCCAGGGATTCATATTAATTCTTAATAGTGTGATCACACAGCATTTGTCCCCCTGTGTCTGGCTTGCTTCACTCAACACAATATCCTTCAGGTTCATCCATGCTGCCAACTTCACCTCTTCTTACTGCTGCACAATATTCCCCCAGTGTCTTACTTTTTTCATTTTGTTTTCAAAGAAGTTTTAGGTCACAGTAAAGTCACATACAGAATACAGGGAACTCCCATATACCCAACATCCTCCTCATTTTCCCCCTTGCCATATTATTACCTTTTTTTTTTTTTTTTTTTATTATGGGTAAAAATCAAAATTCTCACAATACATACAAACATTTGCAAAATGATATATAAATATACATGCATATATGTGTATTTGCTTACAAAAATGTTGTTTATATATATATATATACATATATTTTAAGAGGTGCTTAGATTACCCAAAATATTACACGGAACCCACTGGGATTCCCATGTTGCCCACCTCCCACACCTCTCATCACATCCCACACAAACATCTCCCACGGTGTGGCCCACCACCCTCAATGAACTTACACATCCTGGAGCCTTGCCACCAACCATAGACCACAGTTCACACTGTAGACCACACTCTCTCCCACTCAGTTCTGAGTGGTGTGTGCTGATTTAAAATGGCCTACATCCGTTGCCACAACAGTACTCAGGACAACCTCCAACTCCCAAAGAAGCCACTATATTTCAAGTGCTCATCCCCTCCCTACCCCAAAAGTGTCAAGTGACCACTGGCTCCACCTCATTGTTATAATTTCTTGCATTGCTAGAATCACCATATGTGAACAAGAGAATACCATCAAGTCCACTCTAGTCCATAGTTCTTCCCCCAATCCTGAGGGGACTGGGATGGTGATGTCCACTCCAACTCCAAATGAGAGAGGGCTTATATCCCATGGATATGGTGGGTGGGATGATCCTGCCTGCAGATGCAGGCCCTCTCCATTCCCTGGGATGGCCATTGCCCATCGTTGTCTCCTCACCAGGTGACTTGGATGAGTCCATTGAGCTGTAGGGTAGGAGTTGCAGCTCCACCTAGATTTCATGCACACCTGGCACATAGGTAGGCGGGAGGATCCAGTCTCTGGAAGTATACCTAAAACCTCCAGCATCACATATAGGTTTGAATAGAAGGGACTGGTGAACCATGTGCAGGGAGGACTTATTTGAGTCTAATTCTGTCACTCTCAGGAGCACAGATTCCAAAATAGATCCCACTGATAAGGCATCAGTCTCTGGGGCTATCCCCCCTTATATAGGACCAGGGTGTCTCCAGAGCTCTCAGGAACCCCACTGAGTGGGGTGATAGGCACTTAGATGTTCTATGAGCTCCTACTGAGGTGTGCGTAAGAGTTACCTCTGGGATGACCTCCCGACTCTCTTTGAAGTCTCTTAGCCACCTGAACTCATTTGTCTTTACCATTTACCTTTTTATATGTGAGTGGTACTTTTGTGACAACTGATTTACAAATAGTCAAACATAGCTACTAACCATGGTCAATTGTTTACATTATGGTTTACATTTTAGACCATACACTTTTTTAAAATTTTTATTTATTTATTTATTTATTTATTTATTTATTTATTTATTTATTTATTGTGGGTAAAAATCAAATTTTTTACAATACATACCAATATTAGTAAAATGATATATAAATATATATGCATATATGTGCATTTGCTTACAAAAATGTTATATATATATAATTTTAAAAGGTGCTTAGATTACCTAAATATTACACGGAAACTACAGGGATTCCCATGTTCCCCACCTCCCACACTTTGCACAATATCCTACAGAAACATCTCCCACAAGTATGGCCCATCACCCTCAATGGATCTACACTTCCTGGGGCCTTGCCATCAACCATAGACCACAGTTCACATCGTAGAACACACTCTCTCCCACACAGTTCTGAATGGTGTGTGCTGATTTAAAATGGCCTACATCCGTCACCACAATGGCACTCAGGACAACCCCTAAGTCCCGAAAAAGCCCCTATATTTCAACTGCATACCCTCTCCCTGCCCTGAAAGTTCCAGTGGCCACTGGCTCCACCTCACTGTTATAATTTCTTCCATTTCTAGAATCACCATATGTGTACAACAGAATACCATTAAGTCCACTCTAGTCCATAGTTCTTCCCCCAATCCTGAGGGGACTGGGATGGTGATGTCCACTCCACCTTCAAGTGAGAGAAGGCTTATATCCCATGGATATGGTGGGTGGGATTATCCTGCCTGCAGCTGCAGGCCATCTCCATTCCCTGGGATGGCCATTACCCATCGTTGTCTCCTCTCCAGGTGACTTGGATGAGTCCATTGAGCTGTAGGGTAGGAGTTGCAGCTCCACTGAGATTCCACACACCCTTGGCACATAGGTAGGCCAGAGGCTCCAGTCTTTGGAAGTACACCTAAAAACTCCAGCATCACATATAGGTTTGAATAGAAGGGACTGATGAACCATGTGCAGGGAGGACTTATTTGAGTCCAATTCTGTCACCATACACTTTTATAAACTTTGATGATATTTAACATGTCCTGTGTCCATCATTGCAAGATCATATAGAACACTTCCATCACCCACTAAATACCCCCTGTTCCATTTATTCTATTCCTCCCTCCCACACTCATGAGGACCCACGGCAACCACCTAGCTTCACTCCTAGTATGACAAGATTCATAGTTACTTGCAACAACACTGCAGTCTTGACACACTGGTTTGTCCTCTGCTATTAGGAACTGCCCATGCTCTTGAGACACTCTGGCAACTCTGTTTGAGAACATATCGATCCTCCCCAGGTTGGGAGTCCAAGTCCTTCCAGCTCCTTATGTGAGGCTCCACCCACTGATACAACACATTATGGCAAAGTGATCACTCACACAATCCCTAGAAGCCTGCTCCTGTCCCAAATGCCCCCCATCCAACACCATAAATCAGTAACCCTTCATTGTCACATTGCCATAAGAATGTTCCCAACTTTGTACTTTTAACCACATACCCACCAATCCCCAGTGTTCACCTGGTCCCTCCGCCAACTGACCCCCCCCCAGTACCATGGACCGTCCAACCCACCCTTTGCAGACTACCCCCTGTCAAAGCTGCACTGTCCGAGCCAATAGTATCAGTACATTCCTGTCATATCCCTTCACTGCTCAAAGACACACTTCCAACTTATCATATATTTCATCTATATAGGCTCTGCCTCAGAGACTTCTTCTCCCTATTTTCTGTAATCCTATCTTCCAAACATTAGCTCTTTGAGTCTGTTCAAATTGCTTAATCAGTGAGGTCATGTAATATTTGACCTTCAATACCTGGCTTCGTTCACTCAACATAAGGTCCTCAAGATTCATCCAAGTTATCCCATGTGTTAGCACAATATTCCTTCTTACAGCTGAGTAATATTCCGTTGTATGTATGTACCACATTTTATTTATCCATTCATATGGGTTGATTCCAACATTTCACAATATTGAAAAATGCCTCTATGAACATTGGTGTGCATATATCTGTTAATTTCCTTGCTTTCAATTCTTCTGGGTATATACGCAGCAGTGGAATTGCTGGATCATATGCAGCTGTATAGTTAGTTTTTTTGAGGAACTGCCAAACTGTCCTCCACAATGGCTAGATCATTCTACATTCCCACCAGCAGTGGATGAGGGTTTCCATTCCTCCACATCCTCTCCAACACTTGTAGTCCTCCATTTTTTTTAATAGCCACAAGTCTAATGGGTGTAAGAAGGTATCTCATTGTAGTTTTGATTTGCATTTCCCAAACAGCAAGTGATGTTGAGCATCTTTTCATGTGATTTTAGCCATTTGTAATTCTTCCTTGGAGAAGTGTCATTTCAAGTTGTTTGTCCATTTTTAAAAGGGTTGTTTGTCTTTTTATTTTTGAGGTGTATCTTAGGCTCCTATCAGATATATGGTTGCTGAATATTTTCTCCCATTGGGTAGGCTGCCTTTCTAATTTCTTGATAACCTCCTTTGAGGTGCAAAAGTTTTTAATTTTGAGGAGATCTCATTTATCTATTTTTTCTTTTGCTGCTCAAACGTTGGGTGTGACGATCATGAAACCACTTCCTATTACAATGTCCTGTAGTGTCTTCCTTATATTATCTTCGAAAGTCTTTATGGTCTTGGCTCTTATATTTAGATCTTTGATCAATCTTCAGTTGATTTTTGTATAAGGTGCAAGATGATGTTCCTCTCTCATTCTTTTGGATATGGATATCCAGTTCTCCAAGCACCATTTGTTGAAGAGGTCATTCTCTCCCAGTTGAGGGGGCTTGGTGGCCTTGTTGAATATCAGATGACTGTAAGTGTTAGGATCTATATTAAAACTCTCAATTTGATTCCATTGGTTGGTATGTCTATTCTTTTGCCAATACTTTGCAGTTTTGATCACTGTAGCTTTGTAGTTGTTTTAAAATCAGGTAGTGTGATTCCTCCAATTTCATTTTTTTTCAATATGTCTTTGGCTATTCTTGGCCTCTTGCCCTTACAAATAAATTTCTTAGTTAGTTTTTCAATTCAGTAAAAAATGCTGTGTTGATTTTTATTAGGATTGTATTAAATTTGTAGATTAGTTTGGGTAGGATAAGCATCTTAATGATGTTTAGCATTCTTATCCATGAACATGGATATTCTTCCATTTACTTAAGTCTTATTTGATTTCCTTTAACAATGTTGTGTAGTTTTCTGTGGATAAGTCATTTACATCTTTAGTAAAATTTATTCCTATGTATTTTATTCTTTTAGTTACTATTGTAAATGGTATTTTTTCTTGATTTCCTCCTCAGATTGTTCATTATTGTTATACAGAAATGCAACTGATTTTTGTGCATTATTATAACCTGTGATTTCACTGAACTTATTCATAAGTATTAGAAGCTTTTTTATAGATTTCTCAGGGCTTTCTATGTATATGATTATGTCATTGATAAATAGTGAAATTTTTACTTCTTTTCCAATTTAAATGCCTTTTTAAAATCTATTTCTTGCCTCAGTGCTCGAGCAAGTACTTCTAACACAATGTTAAATGGGAGCGATGATAGTGGGCATCCTTGTCTTGTTCCTGATCTTAGAGGGAAAGCTTTTAGGATTTCACCATTGTATATGATGTTAGCTGTGGGTTTTTCATATATACTCTTTATCATGTTCAGAAAGTTTTCTTCTATTCCTGTCTTTTTCGGTGTTTTTATCAGGAAAGTTTGCTGTATTTTGTCGAATGCTTTTTCTTCATCTATAGAGATGATCATGTATTTTTTTCTTTCTATTTGATTATGTGGTGTACTACATTGATTGATTTTCTTATGTTGAAGCGTCCTTGCATATTCGAGATGAAACCTATATGGTCATGGTGTATAATTCGTTTGATGTGTAGTTGAATATGATTAATAAGTATTTTTTAGAGGATTTTAGAATCTAGTTTCATTTGAGAGATTGGTCTGTCATTTTCCTTTCTTGTGGCATGTTTGTTTGGCTTTGGTATTAGGGTAATATTGGCATCATAGAATGAGTTAGCAATGCTTCTTCTACTTTTATTTTTTGGAAGAGTTTAAGCAGGGTTGGTGTTAGTTGTTTCTGGAATTTTTGGTAGAATTCACTTGCGAAGCTGTCTGGTCCCGAGATCTTCTTAGTTGGGAGGTTTTTGATGACTGATTCTCTTTACTTGTGATTGGTCTGCTGAGTTCATTAATTTCTTATTTTGTCAATGTAGGCTGCTTGTGTGTTTCTAGGGATTTGTCCATTCCTTCTAAATTATAGTACTTGTTGGCATATAATTTTTCAAAGTATCCTCTTATGATATTCTTCATTTCTGTGGGGTCTGTGGTGATATACCCTTCCTCATTTCTTGTTTTGTGTATTTGCATCTTCTCACTTTTTTTCTTTGTTAGTCTGGCTAAGGGTTTGTCAATTTTATTGGTCTTCTCAAAGAATGAGCTCTTGGTTTTGAATATTTTTTGTTTTAGTGCTTTCTTATTTTCTATTTCATTTAGTTCTGCTCTAATCTTTGTTATTTCCTTCTTTCTACTTCCTTTTGGTTTATTTAGTTTGTTGTTCTTTTTCTAATTCTTCCAGGGGTGCAGTTAAGTCTTTGGTTTTAGCTCTTTCTTCTTTTTTGATATATCCCTTGATGGTAATGAATTTCTCTCAGTACATCTTTTGCTGCATCCCATAGGTTTTGCTATGCTGTATTGTAATTTTCATTCATTTCAAAGTAGTTACTGATTTCTTTGGAGATTTCCTCCTTTATCCACTGTTTGTCTAAGAATATGTTGTTTAAATTTCATTTTACAAATGTTTGTATGTATTGTGAGAATTTTGATTTTTACCCATAATAAAAAAAAAAAAATAAATAAAAAAAAAATAAAATAAAAAAAAAAAAAGCAAGTGCAAAGGTCAAAAAAAAAAAAAAATTTCATATCTTTGTGGCTAATCTGGTTCTCTGGCCATTATTGATTTCCATCTTAATTCCATTGTGGTCAGAGAAAATACTTTGTATAATTTCAGTCTCTCTTAATTCATTGAGAATTTTTCTGTGGCTTAGCATGTGGCCTATCTTGGAGAATAAACCATGAACACTTGAGAAGAATGTCTGTCCCACTCCATTTGCATGTAGTGTTCTGTATATGTCTATGAGGTCCAGATCGAGTAGTGTATTATTCAAAGTCTTTGTTTATTGATTCTCTGTCAAGATGTTCTGTCTAATGGTGATAATGGTGTATTAAAGTCCCCCACTATACTTGTAGAGGCATCTATTTCTCCACTTAGTTTTTACAGTGTTTACCTCATGTATTTTGAGGAACCCTGTTTAGGTGCATAAATGTTTATGATTTTCTTTCTTCTTTTTTTTTTTTTAATTAATTAATTTATTTATTTTTTTATTATCGGTAAAAATAAAAATTCTCACAATACATACAAACATTTGCAAAATGATATATAAATATATATGCATATATGTGTACTTGCTTACAAAAATGTTGTTTATATATATATATATACATATATTTTAAGAGGTGCTTAGATTACCCAAAATATTGCACGGAACCCACTGGGATTCCCATGTTGCCCACCTCCCACACCTCCCATCACATCCCACACAAACATCTCCCACAGTGTGGCCCACCACCCTCAATGAACTTACACATCCTGGAGCCTCCCTTTTACTAATTTAGTGTCCGTCTTTGTTTCTTATAATAGTTTTGCATTTAAAGTTTACTTTGTGCAATATTAGTATAGCTACTCCTGCATTTTTTGTTTGTTTGTTTTCTTGTAAGATTTTTTCCAGCCATTCACTTTCAGTCCCTTCAATATCTGGGTCTAAGGAGAGTTTCTTGTACACACCATATAGATGGGTCATATTTCCTTATCCATTCTGCCAATCTGTGTCTCTTGACCGGTGAGCTTAATCCATTAATATTCAGTGTTATTACTCTCAAAGATTTACTTATATTAAACATATTTTCTTTGGGTTTATGTAGGTCATATGTTGTTTTTATTTCTCTTTTTGTCTTTTTAGTTGTTCTTACACTCTCTTCCAACTCTCTCTCTCCTTTTTTTCCCTTTTCAACCTGTAGAACTTCCTTTAGTATTTCTTGAAGGGTGGTTTTCTTATTGGCATACACTCTTAATTTCTGTTTATCTGTGAATATTTTGAACTCTACATCATTTTTGAATGCCAGCTTTGCGAGGTAGAGAATTCTTGGCTGGAATTTTTTTCTTTTAGTACCTTAACTCTGCCATACCACTGCCTTTCTGCTTCCATGGTTTCAGATGAGATATGAGAACTTAATCTTATTGAGCTTCCCATATATGTGATGGTTCTCTTTTCTCTCACTACTTTCATTATTTTCTCTTTTTCTTGAGCATTAGACAGTTCAACAAGTATATGCCTTGGAGTAGGCCTGTTGGCACTTATACTGCTTGGGATGTCCTGCACTTCCTGGACATGTATATCCATCTCCCTCGATAAGATTGGGAAGTTTTCAGCCATTATTTCCTCCAACACTCCTTCTGCCCCTTTTCCCTTCTCTTCTCCTACTGGGATACCTGTAATGCATATGTTTCTGCATTTTGTGTTGTTGCTCAAATCCTTAAGTCCCTGCTGGATTTTTTCTATCTTTTTGTCTATCTGTTTTACTATTTGCTTAATTTCATATGTACTGTCTTTCACATTGCTAATTCTTTCCTCTGTCTGTTCAAATCTGCTGCTATGTGCTTCCAGTGTATTTTTGATTTATTGGATTGTGCCATTCATCACCATCATCTCCATTATCTTTTTATGTACGTTTACAATTTCTTTAGTATGTGTTACAGGTGTCTTCTTAATATCCTTAATCTCTTTCTTCCCTTCATTAAGTTGGTCCATGATATTTGGTTGGACAACTTTAATTAGTTCTTTGATGTTCTGCATCTCTTCCTTGTTTTTAGTTTGTTCATTGGACTGGGTTATGTCTTTCTGTTTTTTGTGTGGTTTGTAAGTTTTTGTTGCTGTGTGGTCATCTTTTTATCTTGATGGGTTTATTCAGTTGATTAAATTCTCTCTTTACTCTAGGGTTTTATTTAGTTGCTGTTTGTATGTGTGTGTGTTTGTTAAATTTTCTCTTTGACACTTTTTTCCTCTTATTCTATTTCTTTGCTGTTGTCTATGTTACCTTGAAGGAAATATATTAGGTCCAGAGAAAGCAAAAGAGGTAAAAAATGAAAGAACTTAATAGTAATACTAATAGTAAATTTAGAATTGGAACCGTATAAGATCTAGGAAAATAAATATTTAACTCATGTAAGCAGTTTAGAGTAACAGGAATAAAAAGGTAGAGTACCAACAATGAAATGGGAAAACAAATAGTGAAAAATATATAGAATGAATTAAAAGGCCAGAATGATGATGAGAGAGGTATAGAGAAAATAAAAGACAAAAAGAAAAAAGTTAATAAAAGAAAGGAAACTCAATAGATGAGATGGAAATAAAAACTAGAAAAACTGAGGACTAACCAAAAGAGTTGGAATGTAAGTACAGCAACAGAAAGCAGAAGATGTAAAGATGAAGGAAGGAAAAGAGATAGCATTGGTAGACAAGATTGGTATACACAGAAAAGGGGAAATCAAGGAAGAGGAAACACAGCAAACAAGAAAGAAGCCAGTATCACCTAATTTTAAAAAGGGGATAAGGGAAGAAAGAGGAGAGAAAAACAAACAAAAAAACCCTAAAACAAACAAACGCACATGCAAACAGTCAAACAAAACTAAGGAAAAACAGCCTTCCCTCTTATGCCCCTGAGGAGATTTTCAGGCTGCCAGTGTTCATCAGTCAATTACCCTGCAGCCTGCCCTCTGCAAGTTTTGAAGCAGGCTTTAGTGAGGAAACTAATTTAAATTTTTAAAAAAGTAACCTTTTTTTAGGAAAAATAAGAGACCCAAGAGAAACTTATACAAAAATAATGTCTATGTTTTCCCTGTCTTAAAGTATCAGCTTGATTTTTGATATCCCAGTGGATCACCAGTCTTTTTGGAGCCAGTATTCAAACTAGGGACTTCTTATATTCAAGGCAGAAACTCTTCCGCTGAGCAAAATTTTCTCATTGGGTCAGTTAGCTCTTCAGAAACCTATCCAGTCACTTTCCCTTAGGCAGGTTTGACTCTTTTTCCTTTGGGTAGATTTCTGCTGATTAGGAGCCTGTCTGTCCCTGTCCCCTTTCTATTTTTATTGCTTTCTCTCCCAGGGCATCAGGACACAATAGCCTGTGCGAGCGTATCCCCACTCGCCTCTCCTGGTCAGGTTGAGTTCCCTTTTGAAACCCAAATTGTTCCCCATAAACATCTTGGACCAAACTCACCACAGAGAAATGACTCTCAACCCTCTTCCAGACTTCCTCCTCCTCCCAGGGGACCCTAAATAGGCTCTTGGAAGCTTATTGAGCACTTCCTACTGCCCACCTTCTTTAGGGAAGTTGAAATTTTTATAGTTTCACTACAGGACTAATCAATTGGCTGACTCCACCCTCTCCCAGGCCAAGTTTCTCTCTCTCAGGCCAGTTAGGTAAATCAAGCTGCCTCAGCAGATTCATCTCTCCCCTCTTCCTGGTGCCAGCTTGAGCCAGGTGATATGCTCCCCAAAGCTCAAAGGGGGTCCAGGCAACCAAACCCACAGATAAGAAACCCCTCTCAACCTTCGCCAGAATGCTCCCACTCTCAGATAATGCTCTGTCCCACTGGGGGCTCCCAGTGGCATTTTGTTTTGAGGGTTGGGCTTAGCCATCTGCTGTTTCCAGCCATAGACAGGGGTGAGAAACTCACGGTTTTACCTTGAGCAATTTATCTCTTTGTCCAGCTCCCTCCAGATCGTTGCTCTGAAACATCCTGCTCTGTTTGTTCCCAAAACAGGTCCCTCAGGCAGGATCTTACCCCCACAGAGCCATTTTTTTGTGAGAGAGATGATGAGTGCCCACTTAAACTGATACCATCTTGCCTCCTATCCCTCAAGAATGGCTGTCTGAAGTTTTATATTTATTTTGCTTGCCATATGCTTATCTTGTCTTTGTGAGTTTATGTCTCCTAGCTGTACTAGGCATAATCACTGCTGTGGGAACTGGGGGTGGCAGTTTCCTAGACAGCATTTGAAACTTACAAGATCAAGCTCATCCGTTTTGGGAGGATGCAGCCTCTGGAGGCACTTGCTTTTCTTATTCCCATGGTCCAGTATGTCATGACTGGTCCCCATTTTTGGGTTGCTTATCACCATTTTCTTTATCCTTTTAGTGAGGTCTTGTATCTTCAATTTTCTGACTAAGTTTATTTCTTCCAGAATCAACATCTTCCAGAACAAGATATTAGCCATGCAGGGATTTCATCCATTTCCAACCATGGTGCCAGACTCACCTTCACTCATCCTCAATAGAATAGCCAGAGAGTTTTACAACTCATCAGTCAAGGTCTTATGCCCCTAACCAGCAGGAAACTGCTACAGAAGATTGACCATCACCCTTCGGCACCCTTTTAAGAATAAGAGTGTGAACTCTCTTAGGGAGAAGTTGCGGCAGGTTAGTATAGGAAACAGGAAAAGCAGCTCTTCAGAATAAAGCTTGCCAAAGACCCTGGTCATGATGTCTAGTCTGAAAGCCCCTGACTATTTTTTCATCTACTAATAGAAATGTTGCTTGAATACTGTTAGAACAGCATGATCTGTCACTTATTGTTCCACATAAACATCTTTATTTTTGCCCATAGTGTGCTAGACAATATACTTCTCCAGTGGGCTTCAGCATTAACCTATGTCCACAATTGAACCCAATGTTGTGTTTGCACAGACTTATCCTTGGGTGCTTCTGGTCTTCCTTGGGCCTTAACTCCCGCAATTGGACTGTGTGGAACACCTTGCTTTCGTGGTACAATATGACCCATCAACAAGTTTGGAACAAGATCTTCTCATTTAAGACTGAGATTCAGTTGCTGTCTTTCAATAAGACTTGTAATTACATTTTTTTCCCTTGTAAGGGAACAGGTGAATAAGCCCAGCCCTTTTTCAAGATATATTGAATATAATGGTTTAGGTTGATTAACAGCTGAGTCTGTCACCATAGATTGCATCATCCCTGTCTGCATGGAATGACAAGAGGGAATCTGTGATGTGGGGTGGTTACCCCCTGAGTTGTGTAATTTTACTTTCTAAGCTACATATAAAGTTCACCCCCTGGTGGTTATACTCACTGGCCATTTTTCTGCCAGGTCGAACTGCAGTTGTCACTGATAAACACATAACAACTTTAGCTGTTGTCTTTCATACTGTTGCTGTGGAATGTGGATGCAATGCTTTTCCTATGATCAATGTAGGCTACTACATGGGGTGAATTGTGCAGGCCCAGGCTGCCCCCCCCCCAAGTCTTCAGAACATAGCTACCTACATGATCTAGACATAATTTAAAGGTTAGCAACCCTCCACAGAGGGAAGATAATGTACAGATGTTATTGTAAACTATGATTTTCCTAAATCAGTAAATGTCATTGGTAAACATCCTTCCTATGAGCATAGTGAAAACATCACTACACCCTATGTATAAGCTTCATGTGACCCTAGCAGGAACTTTGTTCTCATACCCTATGGAATGTCCTTGTACTGAAACCCCTTATATATCACAACTCATTTTCTCATCGTTTTGGAAGCCACTATCTTCATTCTGTGACCCGCCATCTTCAGAATCTCTTCTGTCTGTATGTCCCAATGAAGCTTATTCCTGACTAAATGCCAGGTCTTTTCTGTGGGCTCATGGCCTTACCATCTCGTGCCCTTCAGGTGTTGGGTTTTAGCAACTAGATGGTTGAAAAATGAAATTTCTTCTGTCATATAAATAATATTCAAGTAAACACCAAATTTTATTGAATGAATAAAACCATCAAACACATGGGACCCAAAGTGTTAATACTGCTTGACTAGCTTCTGATCTCTGGTTAAGAGCCATTTCCCCTGAAATACCTTTCCAAACTGGAAAACCTTATCCAAACTGGATTATTCTCCCATTATATACTAGGCAGTATTTGTTAATTGTATACATAGATTTTAGTTATCTATTTATTTGCGGATCATTTCTTTAATGTCTGCTCACTAAACTTTAAATGCCAAGAAAACTGGCATCTTAGCTATTTTGTTCTTTATTCTAGAACCCAGTATCTAGCATTGTATCTGGCATTCAATAAACCCTATTTGAACAAACAGATAAATACAAGGTATAAATAGTAAATCACAATCTACAGACAAACTGGGATAAAGAGAGAAGGGACAAATATGGGGTGGATGGATTGGATTTGAAATGGGAAAAAAGGCCCTGAAATAATGGACAGAGCACTAGATTTAGCAACGGAAGAACCAGGTTCTGATCTTGCTACTTAGGAGCTGTGTGACTTTAATAAAAAACATCTTTTCTCACTGATCCTTATTTTTGGTATTTATAAACTGAATGGGAAAGACTAAATGATAATAAAATTTCTTATCATTCTGGTTATCCTTATTTTTCTAAACTTATGTTTCCTCATCTGTACAATGGAGGGTAATAATAATACCTATCTCATAGAGTTATTGTGAGTATTAAATGACATTAAATGAGATAATGCATGTATGTTCCAGGTACATAATCCCATTGGTTCCTTTTCTTCTACCTTTCTGTACAAACTTTCCAGAACTCATTTGTGCCTCTCTGCCTTACTGCAGCAGCTTTATCTTTGGGTATCTCCAACATATCCTTTGAATTCCTTAGAGGATTTCTGTCAGATAGTAGACACTTGATTGTGGAATGCTGTCTTCAATCTTTAGTAAGCTCTGATGGGATATAAGAGCATCTTTTAGGGGAAAATAAATATCCCTTTTTAAGTAGTCCTCTGTCCCTTAGTTTGAACATGAAAAGAAATTCCACACTGGTATAATTCTGAGTAGTGCTTTCTACTCTCTAAGTTTTCATTCATTTCTTCTCTCATTTAGTATAGATATACTTGTTCCCATATGGTGCAAATGTGTCTACTGGCTGCTAAGTTATTTTTTTCCAGTCTAAATAAAAATGCCTCTTTTTCTATTAAGGCAACAAATTTCCCTATTTTCATGTTGACAGGTGCAGGCTGTATTAGAGAGTATTTAGCTGATGATATTTTTCAGGCAGAAGAACAACAAGAAAACCCAGAGGGATGAAGTTTCTGATTCCTTGGCTTTCTTGCTAAGCTTCCATATAGGAAGGAAAATTACCTAAGAGCCATCTCTTCACTGTTCTTCCTAGGTGTGGTAGAACAGCACTGAAGATATTTCCCTGGGCTTAAAACTACCAGATGTGAAAGAAGCAGTTACAGTGGGAAATAGATTGCAAGGTGCATGGAGCCATCCTTACCTTACCCCCAACCGGTCTGGAAATCATTACCCACATAAAGATAATGTATTATTTCAAGCAAGATATAATAAACACTTATTCTGTGCCAAGAAATATGCTAAGGCAACATGTTACAGGAACTTCAAGAGAAGTAGAAGAAAAATGAGCAAGTAACCTGAAGAAACTTCAGAAAACACCAAAAAACAATAAGTTTGAAATCAAGGGCTAAATTGTGTGGTTTATATAGCAAGCAGTGTAGAGTTCAAGAAAAAGAAAATAAGTCTGGATTGGTATTGGTAAGGACAGCTTATTTCCAAATTCAGATGGGAAGAGGATGGGTAACAGGAATGAAAGCATGATATACTAGGACACAATTACTGTATGTAGCTTTGTTGAAAGAAACTGTTCTGCTTCAATCTTATCTTAAACATTCTTTTTTTCTTTTTTTTTATTGTGGGTAAAAATCAAAATTTTCACAATACATACCAACATTTGCAAAATGATATATAAATGTATATGCATATATGTGCATTTGCTTACAAAAATGTTATTTATGTATATATATATAAATAAATTTTAAGAGGTGCTTAGATACCCAAAATATTACACGGAACCCACTGGGATTCCCATGTTGCCCACCTCCCACACCTCCCACCACATCCCAAACAAACATCTCCCACAAGTGTGGCCCACCACCCTCAATGGACTTACACATCCTGGGGCCTTGCCACCAACCATAGACCACAGTTCACACCGTAGACAACACTCTCTCCCACACAGTTCTGAGTGGTATGTGCCGTTTTAAAATGGCCTACATCCGTTGCCACAAAGGTACTCAGAACAACCTCCAAATCCCAAAGAAGCCCCTGTATTTCAACTGCTCATCCCCTCCCTGCCCCAAAAGTGTTTAGTGGCCACTGGCTCCACCTCATTGTTATAATTTCTTCCATTGTTAGAATCACCATATGTGAACAACAGAATATGAAAAAAAATGGATTCTGATCCTTTAAGAAAAATGACACTGTAACAGATGGTTATAAACTGCAAAGATTCTGTTAAGAAGGGTGACCTCTTCAAATTAAAATGAAACATTGATTAAAAGGAGGGAGGATGTCAGGAAGGGACTAGACAAAAGTGAATATATTTGGATTTTATAGTTATGGTTTTTCTGGTAAACTTTTCCTGATTTGAACAACAACAACAACAACAAATAAAGAATCATGTAAAACAAAATGTGAAATGTAAATCTGTCTTCCTTTGAAGGTGCACTGAAGAGTGAGTTGAAGGTGTAAGAAGATGCTCTCCTTCAGAGGGGCAGGAAATTAAGTGCAGCTAGCTCACATATGTAGAGGACTTATGTGTAAGCATTGTGTTGAGTGCCTTATACACACAATTTCATTAAAGATCTCAAAAGTCCTTTGGGGAAAACCTTCCTTTTGAACCTCTACTGGCAGGCCGAAGGTAGAGATTTCCAGACCAGTATCTAGGGGGACTTGTTCTCAGAAGGGCTGACATTTAAACCAGACCTAGAAAAGGATAGCACATTTGCATTATATATTCAGCCTGGGAAACAGTGGGAGAAGAGATCAAGAAAGTAAGATGCACACACACACAGTAGAGGGTCTTTAAGTGCCAATTACATTGGTTTCAGTTATATCTTTTCTTTTTCCTAAATAATGGACCGTGTACTTAGCTGGTGGTCAGTAAGCACAGTTGGCCTATGCTTACTGTTCATAATTAGTTTATTGTTCACAGGGAGAAGAAAGGATAGAATCTGAAAGTAGAGGAGAATTAGGGAGTAGAGCAGGAGGCTGTGAAGCTGTTGGAGGTCTTTTTTAAAACATTTGTAAATTGTTTTGCCAACATTCATTCTTTTATTCATCAATTAATAAAACTGAGCATTGATTATGTGTCAGCATGATGAAAGTTGCTGGGTTTATGACAATAAGACACAGTTCCTGACCTAAAGTATCTCAGAGATTAAGACTAATACATCATGGTAAGAATTGAGATGAGATAAACAAAAGGAAGGGTGGGAAACATAAGAGGGTTCCACCCAGTCTCAGAGTTTAGTGGCATCTCAAGCTTACAAATAACAATCATAATAATGAGAAAATATGGGCTTAATTTAATTTTTGTCACACCCCATTTCCTTTCTGAACACCCCACCTCTCCAGGTCATATGATTTGAAAGTATAAGATTTTTAAAAAACAAGAGATTTTTTTTGGCACTTATGTGCCAGAGAGACAGTTAGTAGCAGCAGAGGGACGACCTTTCAGAAAGCAAAGTGTTGCATGTGTAAAGACAGTGTTAAAAGAATTCTGCTCAGATAACTCATCTTTGGAGATTAATCTTGAGAGCAGCTGAAAATAATATGAAGTTTTAGAGGTAACTTCCTATGATGATGAATGTGGTAGCAGATTGCATCCCACTTGGAAAACCAGCATCAACTAGTCAGAAGAAAGACCTTTAAGAACTGAGCTAGGGAAGCAGATGTGGCTCAAGCATTTGGGTGCCTGCCTACCACATGGGAGGTCCCTGGTTCAGTTCCCGGTGGCTCTTAAAGAAGATGAACAAGACAGTGAGCTGACGTGATGGGCTGGTGTAGTGAGCTAACGCAACAAGATGATGCAACTGAGATGATGTAACGAAGAGACACAATTTGGAAACACAATGAGAGACACAACAAGCAGGGAGCAGAGGTGGCTTAGGTGATTGGGTGCCTCCCTCCCACATAGGAAGTCCCAGGTTTGGTTCCCAGTGCTTCCAAAAAAAAAAAAAAAACAAACCAAAAACCGATGAGCACACATTGAGCAGTGAGCGCAAACAAAAAAGGTGGAGAGAAATGAAATAAAATAAATCTTAAAAAATAAGATTTGGGCTAAGGGACTTCTGGGAAGATGGTGTCAAAGTAGGTAGGAAGAGGTCAACTCTCTCACAAAAACAATGGAGGAAGGGCAAAAAGCTATCTGAGGGAGCTGCTTTGGGGATCTGCAGACCAAGTTAGAAAAAGGACAGAGAAACAAAGAAGCCAAATGAAAACTGTGAGTTACTTGCCCCTATGGCTGGGAAAGGCACATATACCCCACCCTCAAAGCAAAAAGGCTTGGTAAAACCCATGTCTCATAGCATCCATCCAACTGAATGTGAAAGAAGGCTCTCCTCCCTGAGTTTGACTAGCTGAGCCCACTTTTAAACTCAAAAAAACACTCCAGCCTGCACTGCAGTGGTCCCAGGAAGTGGGGAGGGGGTATCTGATCAGACAGGCAGTCATACCCAACCACCCTGGGTAAGAGAGGAACTAGTTCAGAGAGGGGGCAGAGACAGGCACCTAACCAGCCCAGCTCTGGCAAACAGTTAGAAGCCCAACTTGCCTGAGGGAACAGGGGCAGGGAGAGCCAGATAAGCTTTCAGAAGCCTACTTACCCTGTGGAATGGGTGTAGCTTGTTGGAGAAAAACCTTCTTCATCTATACTAGGTCAATTTCAATACTTGGTACCTACTAAGAGAAGAAATTCAGAGAGTGATTCAGTGAGTTGTCACGCACCCAGCCAGTACCTTATGACATGGAACTTATAGGCTCAGATTTTTTTTTTTTTTAGGTTTTTTGATCTGTTATTTTTATTTTTTCTCATTTTTATTTTTTTATACCTTATGTTTTTTCACTAAAACCAGGTACATTACCTGTGGAGGTCAGGCTGCAGGGTGATTGATTAATGAGCACCGGTAGAATGAGATGTTTCCTAGGGGCCTAAGAGGGAAGCCTGTTTTTTTTTTTTTAATTGTTTTCTTTGTTGTTTTTTCTCTTTCTTTGTTTCCTTTTTATTTTTGTTTATTTTTCTCTTTAATTTCCTTATTTCTTTTCTTTCATTCATTTCCCCCTCTTCCATTGCTTTTCTTTCATTGAACCTTTCTTGTTTGGTCTTCTTTTCCTTTTTTCCTTTTCTTCTCATCTCTACAGTATTTTAATTTATTCTATTTGTTTTCTTGTTTCATTTTTTATCCACTTTTAAAATTTGTATTCCTTTGTATTTTTCATGATTTTTTACTTATTTATTTTCCTGGCTCTTTTATGTATCCTATTCTAACTTTTAAAAATTATTGCTATATACTTTTTCTCTTTCTTTGTATTCTTATGGTCTTAAAATTTTTTCAAGGGAACAGAGACAACTATAAGGATATAGAATAGGTGGAACCAAGTGCGAAAAAAGAAACTTAAAACAAAACACAACAAAAGAAAACCCCTGAGCTGAAAGAGAAGCTAAATATCTTAAAAGCTCATCAAGATAAACAATTACAAGCCATGCTATGAAATGGGAAGACATGGCCCAGTCCAATGAACAAACGAAAAAAGAAGAGGAGATGCAGAAAGTGGAGAAACAAACCAGGGATGTCCAAACAAATATCTTGAATCAACTTAATGAAGTGAAGGAAGAGATAAAGATATTAAAAAGACACTGGGGGGACATACTGAAGAAACAGTAAACATATATAAAAAGATTATGGATCTACTGGTGATGAATGGCACATCAAAAGAAATAAAAAAATATGCTGGAAGCATATAGGGTTGTACAGTCAGAGGAAAGAATTAGTGACGTTGAAGATAGTACATTTCAAATCAGACAGATAGCAGAACAGATAAAATTAAAAAAGAAAAAATTAGCAGGGACTCAGGGAATTGAATGAAAACATGAAATGCATAAACATATGCATTATAGGCATCACAGAGGGAGAAAAGTAGGGAAAGGGGAAATAAAAGTATTGGACAAAATAATGGTTGACAATTTCCCAACTCTTTTGAGGGACATGGATGTCCATGTCCAGGAAGTGCAAAGCACCCCAAACAGTATGAATCCTAACAGGCCTACCCTGAGACATATACTTATCAAATTATCAAAAGCTCAAGACAAAGAGAGAATGCTGAAAGCAAGAGAAAAGAGATCCAGCATATACAAGGGAAACATAATACAATTAAGAACTGATTACTCATCTGAAACTATGGAGGTGAGAAGAGAAAGGATGACATAGTTAAGGTGCTAAAAGAAAAAAAAAACTGCCAGCCAATAATTCTGTATACAACAAAGCTGGCATTCAAGAATGAAGGAGAATTCAAAGTATTCAGAGAAAAACAGAAATTAAAAGATTTTGTCAAAAAGAAACATGCTCTTCAAGAAATAGTAAAGGGAGTTTGGCAGGTTGAAAGGGAAAAAAACAAGAGATAGAGGGTTGGACCAGTGTGTAGAAAGGAATATTATTAGTAAGAATAACTAAAAAGCAAAAAAGAGAAATTAAAAAAACAAAATATGACATATATAAACCTGAAGAAAATATGGCTAATGCAAGTAATGCCTTGACAGTAATAACACTGAATGTTAATGGATTAAACTCTCTAATCAAAAGCCATAGATTGGCAGAGTGGATAAGGGAATATGACCTATCTATATACTGTCTACAAGAAACTCAACTTAGACCCAGGGACACAGGGAGGTTCCAAGTGAATGGTAGGAAAATGATTTTTCATGCAAACAATAACCAAAAAAAGTGTGTGAGTAGCAATACTAATATCAGACAAAATAGACTTTAAATGTAAAACTATTGTAAGAGACAAAGAAAGACACTATATATTAGTGAAAGGGGTAATCTATCAAAAAGAAAGAACAATCATAAACATTTATGTACCTAGCAGGGTGCCCCAAAATACATGAACCAAACATTGGAAAAACTTGAGGAAGAAATAGATGTCTCTACAATTGTATTGGGGGCTTTAATACACCATTAACACCATTAGAATAAACATCTTGAAAGAGGGTAAAAAAGAAACAGACACCTTGAATAATACTTTAGAGGATCTACACCTAATAGATATATATAGAACAATACACCCAAATACAATGAGATATACATTCTTCTTGAGCTCACATGTGCCATTCTCCAAGAGAGACCACATGCAAGGTCACATAACAACACTCAATGAATTCAAAAATATTGAAATTAGACAAAACAATTTATCTGACCACAATGGAATGAAGCTGGAAATCAGTAAGAGGCAGAAAACCAGAATAGGGACAAATATATGAAAGTTAAACAACACACTGTTATTCACTCAGTAGGTCAAGGAGGAAATTGCAAAAGAAATTGGTCACTATCTTGAAACTAATGAAAATGAGAACACAGCATATTAAAGCTTATGGGATGCAGCAAAAGCTGTGCTGTGAGGGAAATTTATAAACACAAAGGTCTATATTAAAAAAGAAGAAAGATCTAAAATCAAAGACTTAACTGCACATCAGAAGGAACTAGAAAAATAGCAGCAAACGAATCCCAAAACAAGCAAAAAGAAGGAAATAACAAAGAATAGAGCAGGAGTGAAATTGAGAAATAAAAAAAGAACCAGAAAAAAATAACAAAACCAATAGCTGGTTCTTTGTGAAGATTAATAAAATGTACAAACCTTTAGCTAGAGTAACAAAGAAAAAAACGAGAGAAGGTGCAAAAAAGAGATGGAGTGGATATCACCACTGATCCTGCAGAAATAAAGAGTTTCATAAAAGGATACTTTGAAAAATTGTATGCCAACAGGATGGATAAATAGATGAAATGGACAAATTTCTTGAAACACACAAGCAGCCTACATTGAAGAAAGAATAAATTGATGAACTCAACAGACCATTCACAAATAACTAGATTGAATTGGTCATCAAAAACCTTCGAACTAAGTAAAGCCCAGGACTAGATGATTTCACAGGTTAATTCTACCAATCATTTCAGAAAGAACTAAGACTCATATTGCTTAAATTCTTCCAAAAATAGAAGTGGAGTGTACATTGCCTAACTCATTCTATGATGCCAACATCACCCTAATACCAAAGTCACAAAAAGATGCCACAAGAAAAGAAAACTACAGACAAATCTCTCTAATAAACCTGGATGCTGAAATTTTCAACAAAACAGTTGCTAATCATATTAAGCAACACATTAAATGAATTATACACCATGACCAAGTGGATTTTATCCCTAGTATGTAAGGATGGTTCAACATAAAATCAATCAATATAATACACCACATTAACAGATAGAAAGATAAAAATCACATGATCATCTCTGTTGATGCAGAAAAAGCATTTGATGAAAATAAAGAATCCTTTCTTGATAAAAAAAAAAAACTTCAAAAGATAGGAATGGAAGGAAACTTCCTCAATATGATAAAGTGTATATGTAAAAAACCAACAGCTAGCATCATATTCAATGGTGAAATTCTAAAGGCTTTCCCTCTAAAATCTGGAACAAGACAAATATGTCCACCTTTACCTTCCTTATTTAAGATTCTGTTAGAAGTACTTGCACACTTAGGCAAGAAAAAGATATAAAAGGCATCCAAATTGGGAAGGAAGAATTAAAATTTTCACTATTTGAAGATGACATCATCTTATACATAGAAATCCCTGTGAAATCTACAACAAAGATTCTAGAGCTGATAAACGAGTTCAGTAAAGTAGCAGCATAAAATATCAACATGCAAAAATCAGTAGCATTTCTGTACACGAATTATGAGCAAAGTGAAGAGGAAATCAAGAAAAAAATTCAATTTACAATAGCAACTAAAAGAATCAAATACCTAGGAATAAACTTAACTAAAGATGTAAAGGACTTGTACACAGAAAACTGTGCAACATTGTTAAAGGAAATCAAAGAAGAGCTAATAAATAGAAGAATATTCCATGTTCATGGATGTGAAGACTAAATATCGTTAAGATGTCTGTCCTGCCCAAATTGATTTAAAGATTTAATGCAAGCCCAATAAAAATTACAATAGCATTTTTTTTTACTGAATTAGAAACCTAATTATGAAATTTATTAGGAAGGGCAATAGCCAAAAATATATTGAAAAAGAAAAATGAAATTAAAAGAATCATGCTACCTGACTTTAAAGTGTATTACAAAGCTACAGTGGTCTAGAGAGAATGATATTGGCACAAGGGGAGACATACTGACCAATGGAACTGAATTAAGAGGTCTGATATAGATCCTCTCATACACCCTCAATTGATACTCGGCAATGCCATCAAGCCCACTCAACTGGAACAAAATGGCCTCTTCAACAAATGGTACTTGGAGAACTGGATATCCCTATCCAAAAGAATGAGAGAGGATCACCATCTCATGCCCTATACCAAAATTAAATGAATATGGATCAAAGACATAAATATATGAGCCAAGACCATAAAACTCCCAGAAGATAATGTAGAAAAGTATCTATGAGATCTTGTAGTAGGAAATGGTTTCAGAAAATTTGCACCCAAACACGAGCAGTGAAATAAATGTAGATAAATGGGACCTCCTCAAAATTAAAAACTTTTGCACTTCAAAAGACTTTGTCAAAAAAAGTAAAAAGGCAGCCTACTCAATGGGAGAAATTATTTGGGAACTATTTATCTGATGAAGGCTTAATGTCTAACATATATAAAGAAATCCTACATCTTGAAAATAAAAAGACAGACAACCCATTTTAAAAATGGGCAAGAGATTTGAATAGACACTTTTGCAAAGAAGAACTACAGATGGATAAAAATCACATGAAAAAATAATCAGCAATACTAGTTATTAGGGAAATACAAATCAAAACTACAATGAGATATCATCTTACAACTATTATACTGGTGGCTATTGAAAAACAGAGAACTAAAATTGTTGGAGAGGATGTGGTGGAAAGGGAAGAGTCATTCACTTCTGGAACTAATGTAGGATGGTGCAGAAATTGTTGAAGAATTTTGGCAGTTCCTCAGGAAGCTAAGGATAGAACTGTCATATGTTCCAGCAACCGAAATTGAAAGCAGGGACACAAACAGATATATGCACACCAATGTCCATAGCAGTATTATTCACTATTGCCAAAAGTTGGAAGCAACCCAAATATCCATCAACAGATTAATGGATAAGCAAACTGTGGTATATACATACAGTGGAATATTATTCAGCTGTAAGAAGGAATGCAGTATTAACTCATGGGAAAACGTCGAGGAATCTCAAAGACCTTATGTCTCAACACTCATGAAGTAAGCAAATATTACATGGCTTCACTGGTATGACTTAAGCAAATTAAGCAGACTCACAGAGCTAGAGTCTGGAAAATAAGTTATCAGGAGACAAAAAGGGAGTAGTGTGTGGTGAGGAGATTCCATAGATTTGATGGGCAAAATCTATGATAAGGTTGAAGGGGGTAGTTGGGCAGTGGATGTGGGTGATAGTGGTGCAGTGATGTGATTGGGTTCGATGGTGCTGCAATGTGAAGGGGAGTAGGTTAGGCTGGTTGGGTTGAACGCTCCATGGAACTGGGCAGAAGGCTGGAGGAAGGAGCAGGTGAACTCTGGGGATTTGCAGTATTTGGTTAAAATTACAATGTTGGGAATATTCTTCTGGTAAATATGGCAGGGGAGGGTTAATGTTGCCAGTCTTGTCAATCCCTTTTAGGCACTAGCTAATCAGGTCACTAGCACAGTAGCCTAGACCAGAGCCAAACAGAAACTTGTCAAGCTCTTTTGACTGTCTTAACATGAAGAACATACGCAGTGAAAATATTTTAGGTCTCTTCACAACTATCAAATTATCAGTTCAATGTTGTTTCCACTCCTTATGCTCACCTCTATACTTCTAATGAGTTTGGGGTTGTTGTAGAGAGTCCATGTTGCAAGCATGGAAAAGGCTTTAAGAAAAAGCCTGCCCATAAAGCGGACTTACTGATAACTAATTAGGAAGCTTTTGCTGGGAGTCTGTCCTGGACTGAGAGCAACGCGGCAATTCCAGAGTAACATGGTCAGGCTGAAACATCCATCTAATGGTTTTAGAAACATGCTTTTGGGGAAGAAGTTTCAAAGTGTGATATGTATAAAGGTCAGTTGGTTTTAGTTTTTATTTAAGTAGAGAAAAGGGACAGTGAAAAGGGGTTTTCAATATTTTCTGCTTCTGTTTCCATCATTCTCTTTCCAGATGCCATATTTGTTTGCTCTTGTGTAAAGAGATACCATTTCTCCATGATGTCTCCATGTACATGCACAGCCTTATTTAAGGCTTCTTCATATGGGGCAGGTGAACACTTAACTCCCAACACATACTCATTTTTTGGGTGACGGTGTTAAGAATTAGTCACAGTCACAATAGGCTCTGATTAATATTGGTTGTCTTCTCTATGTAAAAAAATCATAATCTTATGACCTTTTCCTGTTCATCACCCTACACCAGGAGCAGAGCAAGATATTTGGAAGAACCCAGCTGAATCTCTCAGAATAGAGGATTCTTTTGCCTTAATAATAGAAATATTATTGGTGATGATGATGATGATGTCCTTAACTCTCCAAAATAATGCAGGGTGACATTTTCACATTTGCATAAGTGATGTTACCCAGAGACTCAAAGAATGAAAAACGCATACATTCAATTCAAGCTAGAGCTCTAAACTGTTATTACTAAAAACTGTTATTTGAACATTTCTATTTCTTTCTTTACACAGGAAACTGCTTTAAGCATAACATTCAGGTTGCATCATTGAAACATGGGTAATAGTTTACAAAAACTACCTGTTGTTATCACTATTATTAAGTCGGGAATTATTAATTGCTTACCATAATGGTCACTTTAAATTTGAAGGGTGAATTAATGATGGTAAGCCCATGATGACAGGCTTCCCACTGTGCTTTATATGTGTCATTGTTAATACATTTGTCTATGGCTGCAGTGAGCTAGGCCAGTGGAATCCTAGGATTATCTCAGCTGATAGCATCTCCAAAGTGTCGAAGCATTTGTGGCTGACTCATTTGCTGATTACAGCCTGCTGATAGTGAGATCATTCTCTGGGCTGGATTCTGGTGCTCAGGTAGCCTTCCATAGTCCACCCAACCAGGGAGTACATGGTTTTCCATGGTGGTGAGGGAAAGCTTACCAGAAGAAGTAACATCCAAGCTGAGATCTGACATCCAGGTTCCTTCCAGTGGTAAAAAGGCTATGGCCAGATGTCATTCTTTTATCCTCTGGGTTTGACTCCATAATGCCATTTTATTTTCTTTCACCTAATGTTCCTAGGACCTGCTGAGCCCAGAGAACTCCTGTGCATTGAAAAGAAAGTTCATGGGATGCATATGGGCTCACAGCCAATTCTACCTTGGCCTTGCCCTTCAGTAGAGGATGTTGACAACTTTTCATGGACGGATCCTGAAACCAGAGATAGAGTCCTTAACTCTCATGACACGAAACCAGACTGAGCCGTGAATCAAGACTTGTGTGCTGCGACCTTGTCCTGAGAGAGGCATTATCTATAATGGGTAATGGAACCTCATCTCTCTCACAGTGATTAAAGATTTCTTTGACACTTTCTTGGCAAAAATCACATCAGCAAATTACCTTCTGTCTGCCTGGGCTGCATATATTGGCTTGGATTGGGGAACTGCATTTTCCTTGTCTGGTTCATGATGTTTAAAAATCCCACCATCAACCATAAGAAGCCATGGACTGGTAGGGTTAGATCAAGAAGTTTTCTTACATCAGTCTCTTACTATCAGGCCTTGGACAAGTTGCTGATTTTCTCTGAGGTTCAGTTCCCTTATTGCTAAATGGGAATAATAACAGCTCCTACCTCACAGTGTTGTTACAGAATTAACAGGAAATAATAGCCTAGTACTTGAAACATATAAAGCTCAATAAATGACAGCTTATTTTCTACTCATTTTCATTTGGGTCAAAGCACTGATGTCATGTTATTGTCCAAATATGTTAAATATGGAGTCAACATTTGTCATTTTCACAGATGATGTTAGCTCACAGTAGGTGCTCAATTAATAATTGTTCTTTTTTCATTCACCTTGATTTAATTTATCAGATTTACTGACAAAGAGAAGAAGAATGGAACATGAAGCAGAAGAGGTACTATTCTTGTCCACTATAACCCTAACCTTCATTTTTAACTCCATACAATGGCATAGTGACTGGCAAATTATGGGCATGTGATACATATTTGTTGAACAAGGGAGTGACTGAATGACTGAATGACTAATGGAATAAGCTATTGACAGGTAAACTGTGATAAGAATGGGATCTGGCTGGAACATGACATACTGGCTGATAATGGTATGGCTATACTCAGAGAAAAGGCATCAAACCAATGAGAACTGAAAGTGCAGAGGGTTGGGAAAAATTTGCCAAAGATGAATGTTATGTGCCTTACCATTTTGTCCTGAGATTGGCTGAGCTGAAAAGTAAGAGCTTGAAATGATTCATTTAGCTCCTCTATTGAACTCCAGCTTGTAAAGCTGACTAACCTAGAGCCACTTATTTTTTTTTATTTTCATTATTTTAGGAACTAACTAATGAGTAAAGTTAAAGTGACAAAGGAATAACTTTGTGAGGAAAAAAAAAACTTTTGAAAATTCTGGATTGGAACCTTCTTTATGCTGCTGGTGGGCATTTAAATTAGTACAATTACTTTGAAAAACAATTTGTAGTTATTTGGTAAATCTGAAGGCTTGCATATACCTTACAGCTTAGCAACTGCATATCTAGGTATGCTCCCTAGAGATACTCTTGCACATGAGTACCAGGAAGCGTGCTCACAGAAGCATTAATTGTAACAGCAACCTGAAAATGTGAAAGCAACCTGAATGGACATCTACTGAGAAAATATTATAAACTTGTGACATATGCAGACAATAGAATACATATAGCAGGAAAAATGTTTCAACTAGAGCTATGCATATCAACATGGATGAATCTCAAAAATCACAATATTGAGTGAAAAAAGAAGAAAATTTACAGAACAATACACACATAATGATAACATAAAATATAAAACAATATATATGTTGTTTATGGATGTAGACATATAAGGAATAGAATAAAACATGTATGGAAATAGCAAAGACCAAATTTATGATAGTGCTTTCTTCTGGAGAGGTAGAGAGCAAATAGGAAAAGGAAGAGATGCTGAGATGGCTTCATAATTGAAATATAATTATTTGTGATGTTTTATTTCATAAACTGAGTAGTGGATGTGTGGGTATTTGCATTACTTGTTATAACTTTTGCAGTTCTTAAATCAAGAAATATAAATTTTAAATGCATAACCAGAGCATTCCCTGGCGGGCTGGAAAGCATCATTTCTGGGCATAGCCTGGTTTCATTGTGGTCCATACCTTCAAATTACTAAGCAGAAGTAGGAGGTCCTTAATGACTCTAGAATATTTTACAATGCACACATCCAGGGTGATATTGTGGTGAAGTCTGAAGCAGAAAATTGCTTCAGTATTGAACAAGATTGTTTAGCAAACATAGCAATTGTCCAACTCATTTTTAAATGAGCATTGCATGTTTCTAAGGACAGTTCTATTTCATTTGATATGTGGCCATATGGAAATTACCCTCTTTTCATTTCTCACTGACAGCGAATGTGAGATTAAATGAATAATTTGAAAAATTAAATTTTCATCTAATTGGTTTTCATCAAGCCTCTTATACTAAGGTAAAATTGATTTCTTAGAAAAGTAAAGTTTTCTTGAGATATTTCATCATTATATTAGCACCCCATCATTATATTAGCATTATGAATGAGTCCAGAGTCTCATTTCTGGGGATCTGGGATTTTGCCAAAATACTGAGCTTTTGCCAAATACTGAGAAGATCTTAATGTACTTGGCTTGGAGGACTCATTCCCTAGTAGAACAGAATAAGGGAGCCTTTTCCTAATTCCAAAAAAAAATTGTTCATATAAAGCATTCACAACTATGTCTAAGCTGGGCCTTTGGTCTATTGATCACTTAGGCTAAACACCCAATGTTTGCAGCTGCCGTTAATAATTTATCATAATTAGTTCTACTAAAGCAGTTTTCCATCATTAGAGATAACCTGTGCATCAACATTGCCTAAATAAATCTCTAAATTGCTTTCTAATTAAAGTGCATATTATGCATAGTATATCATTGGAGATTTTTTCCCTTAGTCATTCATACAATAAATCATTAGAAAAATTCCCATAGCCCTGAAATTAAACCTAGTGATTAATTACCTATTGACAATGAAAGATGCAAACAAGAGGAAGTAATGGGGTCTTTGTACTTGGAAGATTTATCTGGTCATCCTAGTTACTCTGGATTGGATTGAACATTCTGAATGGGTTGTGAGCTTGATTGAGGAGGGCAGCTGCTGACATGAAGAGTGATCTGACATCATACTCATTTTATTTTCCTAACTTGCAGAATTTTGCCAAATGTCTAACTTGATGAGGCCACTTAACTTGTCCATTAGTTCTTCCATCCTTAAATAGAACTAAATTTGTAGATGATTTGACATTTGAGGCATAGGTTTTGGTGGAAAGAAAACAATTACTTTTCCTCAGCAGTGGTAACTTATTGGATGGGCATGGGTTTTTGGTTGTGTGGGGATATGGGTGGGTAAGGGTGTTCATCAGTTTTATTCCTGATGTTATTGGTGGCACAAAATTCACTTTCTTTGCGAGGTAATCACTGTGCCATCCAGTAGATTAGTGATATATGATCTTTGAAAGCGTTTTCTAGAAGTTAACAAAGAACAAGAAAGGTACTGGGAAACTTGTGTTAAGTTTTCTTGGTGCAGAATGTAAGCTCTTTGAGGTTAGAGCCTTATCTGCTTTATTCATCACTGTAGCTCTTTTCCCTATTAGACTACACATAGGAGGTGCTCAATAAATATTTGTTGAACAAATGAAGGAAGAAATGCAGAGAAATGACCAAATGAGCAGACCTGGTTGATGGTTTTAGATCAAATGAAGCCAGCATTCACATTCACAAAACTTGTGGGATGCACCTGACTGAATATAGTGCTGGGATGAACACTGTTATCACCCATATAAGCTAGTCCACAAAACTCACTAGGACTTTAGGGATTAGTGGAGAAGGAAAATAATCTGGGAAAGGATGTGTTCAAGACTGTGGGACTAAACCAACTTTGCAATGCTCCTAAGGGTGCATACTAACAGTTGATGTCATAGTGTCCATAGCAGTGTAGCATGTTCAGACTTAGCCAGCATATATTTCCAAGAGGGGTGTGATATGATATTATTTGGTAGTGTATGGATGCTTTTCAGCAGGAGTTTCCAAGCAATGGTTAGCTCTATATGCAAAAATATGGTAGCATTTTGGTTCTGTGAGATCCATTTGATTGAAAGCAAGGAATAAAGATTATTTTCCCATAGCAAACGCTATTCAGGAGTTCAAGTTCTAAACAAATTAGAGAAACTAAAGCACAATCAAGAAACAGAGGCAGAATCCCAGTGGTATACCCTGGCCAAACATAGCAATAATTGGTGTAAAGTTGAGGTTCATGGAATATGTGGTAGCTTTGGTTTATCCTAGAAACATTGGTATTAGGCTTAGTGCAGATGAAATAATTTGAAATCTACTGGAAGTGAGGCTCAAGGATTTGAAGAACTTAGGCCAATATTACTAAGAGCCATTATCTTCTACAGTAGGGCAGTGTGGAGAAAGGAAAGGCTGAAGGACCTTGTAGGGAGAAAATCAGTTAAAACCAGTCCCTGCCTCCGGAGGATGTGATAAAACACAATTGTGCGTTTCAAACAGGAGAAAGGATAAATAATAAAAATAGCAATAAAAAAAGTAGCAATAACAACAGTAATAACAGCACCTGCTTCCATTCAATGGGTAATTTTCATGTTCAAGACTCCTGAACATAATTTATATCATTTAATCCTTACAACAACCCCATGAGATATATTTTAATATTATCCTCATGTATTGTAGAGGGAGCAGACAAGAGAGATTAAGTAACATGTCCAAATTCACATAGCTAGTTAAGTAGGGGAGCTGGGATTTGAAACCAGAAAATTGATTTCTAAGTTCATGTTTGCTATTAAAGCAAATAATGTCTTTGGAAGCATAATGCAGAATAAATATTACAGCAAAGAGTTTTTTTTTTTTTTTTTTTTTTTTA